>VZRS01009828.1:196048-229724 GCA_013398055.1 Ifrita kowaldi
AGGGTAGCGGCGGCTTGTTCTGGCCCTCGGCAGTGTTAGCGGTTTGCACTGGGACTGCTCTGGTCTGGGAAGGGATAGCTTAGAAGAGATGCACATCCAGAGAAGTTTAATATAGAGGCTTTCACTGAGAAAAAAAAATAAAGAATAAAGATATTGCCCATGTTTGCAATAAATACAAAAGGGGAGAAATGGATTAGTTTGCTCTCAGTGCATCTCTCCTGACATGACTGTCGGTGTCCCTGGGCCGGCCGTCGGTGCTGTCCATCCATCCTCCCACCAGGGACGGTCCCGGGTTCTCCGGTGACTGGGCAGAAACCCCTCCCGGCACGGCCTCTGCGGCGGGGAGGGGATTGACACCAGCACCCGGAGCTGTGATGCGCTTTTTGCTGGTACTGAAAGGCAGAAGGTGAGGCAGAAAACGGTGGGAGAACACCGGAGCTTGGTGCAAATGAGAGAGAAAAGAGCCTGCGGTGTGAAGCGGGGAGAAGACGGGTGGACAAAAAACTTCGTGGATTTGTGTCTGAAAGGAGGTATAAAATGTGATGGATGTTGGATTGCACCCTGGACACTGTTGATTAGAGGTGAAAAAACCCAGAAACCCCATACCCAAACAAAACAAGTCAGAAAGGGTGACTTGGCAGAGAAAGGGGAAATGGGGAAGAAGACATTGAGGCTGTGAGACAGCAAGGAAAATGGCCTGAGGAAACAGGAGCTGTGTGCTCAGCAAGGAAGGGCCTTCTGGAATGACATATTCCAGTTTCTGATGCTGTGGGAGAACTGAGGATTTTGAATGATCAGGTTCTAAGAGACATCCCCATCCATGGAGGAAGAAAATGAAGTCTGAAGAAGACAATAAAACATACTGACCTGATATATTGGCATGTAGACGGTGTTGATAGGAAAGCAGTAATGCAGTCTTGAGGAAGTGGAAATAATGCAATTTGTTATCGAAGGGCAGTTAATTTCTCTCAGTTCTGTGCTTGTAATCCTGTACTTTCCCATAGAAAGTTAGGTTTTGTGACCAAAACCAAAACAGCCATGTCAGGGCCACCACGGAAAACAGGGCATCGAACAAATGAGAGTCCCGCATACAAGGGCTTTTGTGGTCAGACAAGTTCACTGCTCCTTTGCATTTCTTTTTGTGCTTAATAACCACACCTAGAACCCACTCACCATGCATGTTACATGCCTGCACAGCCATTTGTCTAAGCCTGGTTGCATGTGGCTCTCAAAATTCATGTAATTTCAAAACACTTAGAATAAATTTATATTTATCCTTTGGGCTTAATTATAAAAAGAAATATTTAAAGAAACAACCTTGATATTTAATAACTGACTTGCTGTAGGCTGTGGGAAATGTCAGTAAAAGCAGCACTGATGAAACCACGAATTCTGAAAGCAACAAGTCTTTCTCAGCTCCACAACAAAGAATGGGGCTAGGGAGAGTCCTGCTCTGGGGATTTTGTATTTCCTCAGGCTTCACTGCTTTAGTGCAAAGGCCTGTTTTTAAAAAGTGATCTCACAAGGAGTTAGGAGCAATTACATTAGGAGGATTTGACTAGTAGGAGACAGACATTGAATTAAACTTTAATTAATTGGAAGAGGAGAAAATGATTGGTCTTCAGGTAGTTCATGCAGTGGAATGGCACCTTTTGTATCTGCTGGAATATTTACTTCAGGACTTATGTACAAACATTGATATGTTCCAACACCCCCTTGTTCTGAGTGAAGAATCCTGAGTATCTGGATCTCTTGCTTGCACATAGGAAATGGGCTCTGAACCAAGTGGATGTTCTGCAGACACAACGGGAAGGCTGATTAACTTGCTTCCTTTATGCCAATTTAGTGAAACTTGAAATGAAATCTAATGGTAGCAATCATAACAAGCAAATCCTTTTCTGTTTAGTAACACAAGAAAAATAGCAACCGGTGTGGGATTAAAAGAACGGTATAGTTGATATCATTTGGCAGAATGGAAAATATCTTGCTTTGCACCAAAAATATCATCATTAATACCAGAAGACAGATTATTCTTTCTCTGTTTGCATCTGGTTACTTCACCCTCCCTGTACTTCATCCCTGCCTTCATCCCTTTATGCCTGTCACGGGCATGTGGTGGTGTGACATCATTTTACACAATCTCAGTGGACTGAGCTGGTGGTTTATTGTCATTGTCACACAGTCACAGAGGGACTGATGCACCTGCAGGTGCAGGAAGCAATGGGACAACCACAAAGGCTGCTCAAGGGGTTTCTTCCCTTGCATGGAATCCTTGCGGAGACCAAAGGATCGAATACTGTCTCTAAGGAGTTGGTACAAACACCTCGTGTTCATGTACAGGAAGAGGTTTGTCCAACAAAGCTCACGTGCTCCAGCCATCTGGATGTGATAAAAGGTTGTTAAAAGCAGTGTACTCTTGTGTTTTCACAGTGATATTCTCCTCTTGCCCAGCCAACTGACAGGAGCTTGATTTTGGCACTGTTCTCCCTAAACAGTGGCCGTTCCCAAAGCCTATCCCTTTGTAGCTCTGGAGGGAGCAAAATGAAGCTCTGTTCCTCTCATGTTTAACAAATCCTTCAGGAGTCCTTAGAAAAAGGTTTAGTAGTTGGGGTCAGATGTTGTCTGATTCCTCTTTAATTCCATAAGTTATTATATTCAGTACTCATAGGATTCAACCTCTAACAAATATCCACTGCATATTATTTATCATGAGTAATTTCTTTATTGATTGTGGCAGTCGTAACAATAAAATTTATGTGATAGTTGGACTTCAGTAACATAAGCTCAAACTCATTCTCAGCTGTTCTCCTTTTATGAGAGAAGAGTGAATGATTGTTACCACAATGCAGAGAAAATGCCTTACCTTCTTAGTAGAGAGAAGTGATTTTGCAGTTGGCATGATTTTGGGAGCCACTGATGGATGGCAAGCTGATCCCAGTTTTCTAAGACATTCACATTCCTTATGTTTATTTCTGGATGTGAGAAGGAGGACTGTAATGTTTCTGTACAGCATTAGAGTTTTACTGCATGTTATACTGTCTGACATCAGTTGTTTTAAGAAGGTATTGACGTACTGAGAGCAAATATGAAAACCTTACAATTTCTTTTTAAAGCTTTTGTTCATTAAAGAATATAATTTCATGCCTAATTTCAGTTGCATAATATACTTAATCCTTCATGAATCCTTTAGCAGTTTCAGCAGTTTAGATACTATATTTGTAATCAACCTTTTCTTAGTCCTGTGTGTGGTCAGAAGCAAAGTGTCCACTCTTTACTGAAGTACTGAGTAACTTAATGTTTCTGATTCCTGGTGCAGAAGAGTAGAGGTTGTGATAAAAAGAAGAAAGAGATAATCCCTAGGACATGCAGTAATCGTGACTTGCTTCTAATGTATTTTTACTTATTCTTTTAGATATCTCTAAACGAAAGGGCAATTCCTGTATTTTTTCCAGGGAAAAGATTATGGCAGAACCGATTATTCGTTCCTATGAGGCAGAGGAAAGGTTTGGTTCCATTTTATGTGGAAGGGGTGGAAAGAGGAATGTATTAATGCTGGCCAGAGAGGTCCGGGATTCACTTGGCAGAGGGGGATGAACCACAGGGACCTTCTTGGGACTGTGCCAGCAACTGAGAGTTACAGTCATTCACGAGTTTTCCTTCTCACACAGCCGCAGTTTGTAGCCTGTGGAGTCAGGATTTGGGATCCGGACACCGCAATGAAGACCACGGACTGTCCAGCACAGAGTGACATCTGCAGTGCCTCAGCTGCGTGTGTGTCTGCTCGATGGCAGGGCAGGGCGGGCTCCCGGCAGCTCTGCGCTGATAGCTCCGAAAAAACACTTCTTACCTAATCCCTGCGAAGGCTCCGAGCAGATGGCAGCGTTTCTGAGCTGTCGGGTTTCTGGGGGAGGTGGTGGTAGGAAACCAAACCAATAAACGCTGCTGCGAGAAACTGCTGAGTCAAGACTGGGGAAATCACGTGAAAAGCCAAAAAAAGAAAGCTTGGGGGGGAGGTGAAGGGATCAGAGAGCAGGTTGCAGCAGAGAGCTGCGAAATTTCCTGTAAAACCGTTCGTGTCGTGACACAGCTGGAAAAACGCATTCCCAGCGCAGGCGGCCGGAGCAGAGGCGGCGGCGTTGCGTCACAGCCTGTTACACAAAGACAGCTCGCACACAGCTCGGGGGAACCGCGTGCTGCACGGCTCAGGGGTGAAGGCAAGGCAGGGGCTGGGCCTTGACACGGTGCTGCGGCAGCAGCTGCGCCTTTGCTGTCGCACTGCTGCCCCTCGGCGCTGCGGGGTGCAGGGTGACGAGTGCCAGTGGTGCTGGGATGCCCCGTGGTGCTCAGAAGCATTTCCAGCTGCTGCTGGATGTGGTGTGTGCTGCAGCACTCTGCAGCTGGGTTAACATGTGGCAGCAGATGAGATTAATGCTTTTTGTGAGTCAGACCAAGCTGCTTCTAGATGTAGCTCTGTTTAATGTGAAAAAAAGAACTTGCTTGACTGACAACATGTTCTTTGGGCTTGTTACAGCAAAGTAGAGAAGTGTCAATACTCTTGCTTTTGTGGTTTGATCGACACACAGTGCTAACTTGCTGGAGATACATCTGGCAGCTTCAGAGCAGAATATTGCGTGAAAATGGCTCTGCACAGGAGGCACCTCCCACTTCCAGCTCGTATGAAAGATGTGTTGGCTGTAACATTTTCTGAGAGATTCAGCAGGAAAAGAAGTTACATCTAAAATACAGGGCTGGGAGGGAAACTGGATATTTTAACTGCAGGACTTAAGTGCTTCAGGATCCGTTGTGACCTAGAATAACATTGCATCCCTTTTACAGAGAACATAATGATATTTGTAGTTAGTCTATAGTTTCCAGCTCTGACAGAGATCAGAAACCAGGTCTGGCAAACACCAGGCTAATGCCTGTTCAGTGCATTGTCCTGAAACAGAACTCTTTGGGGGAATGATCTCTTACCAGTTTGAGGTTGTGTGTTTGCTTCATGCTTTTGGAGCTAGGATTTGAAGCAGCAACTGCTGCTGTAGGAGTAAAAAGGGAGAAGCTGAAGGGATACACACACCGTGCCAGTTCTGCAAGTGACAGAATCACAGCCCTGTGGTTGCAGAACCAGTTCTGACCTAGTCCCCAGCCACATCCTACAAACAAGCTTTACCTGTGCAGTGACAAGGTTTCAGCTCACCTCTGCAGAGGCTGTGTTTTGTAATTTTTGTTCCCACCTCATGCCTGAAAGCTGCACCTTCTCCCCAGCACGCACGTGGCAGAACTTGGCCTGTGCAATGCCCTGCCCAGCCTTCACTGAAAATGTATAAAGCAGCTTTGCCTTGAGCCTCAAACTAGCACCAGCTGAAGGACTTTGTGGAAGTAATTGAGGGCCTGCTTTTGACAAAGATATCTGATTTTGGCCACGGTAATGAATTTTTTTCAACTATACCTCAGGCTTCAGAGACTACACAAGGGTAAAACAGAACAGGCACTGTGTTAATTTCATAGGCAGTTCAGTCCAGAAGGGGAAAATAAAGCTATGTATTATGTGAACATGTTGCTAATAATCCAGCACTGGTATTTCACACTGTATTAAAACTACTTACTGCTCCAAATAGTTACAAGCAATCTATTCTATATAATTTCAGATGCAATTTACTTGCATGCTAGCCCCTCTCTGCAAAGTCATAGTGACTAAGCTTTGCAAAGAAGCATAGGAGCCCTTGAGCCCTGCAATGGCCTGGGCAGTGACCCTCTGCATTCCTTAATTGCGTAACACATCTAAATGCTGGATCTACTGGAAAGCAGTTACTGCAACTTCCTTGTTACTGCAAATATCATTAGATGGAACAGAATCTATAGACTTACTTTTTTGAAAAGACAAAATTTCATAGCAAGTTATGATTACTCAGGCATTTTAACACAGAAGTACCTAGTGACATCCCTGTTTTCCTCCAGCTCTAAAATACAGGTATTGCAAGCTGACAACTGATTGTTTTAAGGAGTAAGATAAAGAACTATCAACACTTGTAGAGAAAATTAGGTTAACTGTATTCTCCTGTCTGAATGGTCTCGTTAGGCTGCAAGAGCTGACCAAACTTTTGATCTAACAAATATAACAATGCTGGTAACAAAAGACCTCTTGGAATTCAGCAGATACAAGCAGAAGGGAGATGATAAGGATCAAGGAGACAATTCCAAGAGAAAAAGTAACATCAGAAGGCGGCCAGCCCAGCAACAATGGAACCCAGCAAGTCCACCAACCAGAATTTAATGATTGACTTGGATTGAGTGATGAGTGTCAGGGGTATAACTGAGAGGTTTGAATTGGGGTACGGATCCCTCTCCAGAGGCACCAGTTCGAGCTGTAACCAAAGAACTGACAAAAGACACATTGGAAACATTCACTTGGACTTGGCATTCTTTGTGGGGTCCTAGGGTCAGATAGAGGTACTGTGGCTGGTCTGTGTAAATCTCTAGCAATTAATAAAAATTTAGTATTTGCTGGATGTGAACTACTTTTTTTCAGCTTAAGGGGCTTATTTGCAATGTCCTACTGATTTTAGAAAATCCACTTTCGAAGTTAATTTCTTTTTCATTTATATCCTAATGCTAATTTTCCATAAGCAGCAGCAAGACAAGCTTGACAATGGGTCATTTGAAAGGTGACCTTGTACCAGGAAACAATTACTTAACCAGAAGAAAAACCCGCTCCTTTGTAGGTTAACCAACATGCATTGTTTCTCTTCCCAGTTAACTCCACGTATTACAAGATACCCTTTGCACAAAGTTCAATGTCTCTCAACCACTCCAGTAAGTTTTGAGGTGTTCATTGTTTAAATGCCACAGTATGTCCACAGGCCCTGGCCTCTTTAAGGGAGAAAAAAAAAAGGGCAAATCCAAAGCTACCATCTTAAATTTGATTTGTCATCAGTGTTTCTCAATCAGGAGAAAGTACAGTGGCATATATTGCATTTCACACAGAAAAAGGAATGAAAGAATTTACTGCTGGTTTTTTTCTCAGAGTAGACAGATAATCTATCAGTCTCCAAACAGTCATCTGTTTTTGTAGTACTTTTTTTTTTTTTGGTGAAGAATGTAGGAAATATTCTCTTTAAGGAGAAAGTGTTGGTGGAAAAAACATCCCATGCATTTAGATGCCTCCAAGCTGTGAGACAGGAAGGAAGCACCTGGGCAGGATTCGTGGCAGACGCTTCCCAGACCTGTCTAAGCCCCCCTGCCCCAGGACTGTTGTGCGGTTCTGGCAGTGCAGGGTCAGCCCCACTGCAGCCCATGCAAGCCTTACAGAACAGAGCAGTTCACAGGATCAGCACGTCCTCTGCTACAGCTATCCCAGTCTCCAGAATTCAAAAAGGAAATTCAAAACACTCCATCTGCCCCCTCCACCAGGTCCTCAGTACTCCACTGGGAAGGGCCAGGCTGGACACAATCCTTCTGCTCAGATTTAATCCAGCAGTTCAGCGTGAAGAAGAAAAATCAAGAAACGGCCAGTTGGCCATTCTTAATAAGAGAGGCAAATTCCCTGTCCAGCTCTATCCTTCATACTTTAATAATCATTCCAGTGTCATTAAAAAAATCATAAACTGGGAGACAAGAAATATTCACACAGCAGGAGAGGTGCCTCCTCTAGAAGCAAGCCACCATCTCCAGTATTTTTGTGTATTTCTGCCACTTGTACACATTCTAATCCCGACTCAGAGTCTATGAGGATGCTTATTTCCTTCCCCTCCAAGAACCATGAAAGACTTAGCAAAAAACCCAAAATAATAAAAATTCAGAAATGGAAGCCACTTAGAAAACTCAAGGGATTTTAATGACTGAATGAATAAGGAACTACTTACTATATTTAAGTAGCAAACAAGTATTTTGCTATCAGAGCACAAGCTAAAGAATTTAAAGAAGCCATAAACATTAGTAAGCCCAACATACAGAACTTGGAGTAAGAAGGCATTTTACACACAAGAGTTTATCAACACAAAACTGTTTAATATTTATTAAATGACACAAAATACCTAGATAACAGACTCACTCTCTGAAAGGACATGTATTTACATTATTTACCAACTTAAGAAAGACTCTCTGTACCCATATCAGACTTATGAAACATAAAAAAGGTTTTGCTGCTTTTTGCATCGAAGGATGCAATGGTGATACATGCCCTGTTTGCAAGTCTGCATAAACAATAAGTTTTTGATGCTGTGAAAAAGCACAATTTCATATTCTGGTAGCTGAGGGAAGAGGCTTCTGAAAAGTAACAGGGTTAGTTTTTTCCCCCCACTCCAGACACACTCTCAAGACTGTTATACAAAAAGTATATTACATTTTTGAATGCTGCTGTACTCTTACGATTTTAGTGTAGCGTTTCAAAGAAAATGTTCTTCCTACTATATGAGAGCACTAAAAAAAAGTGGTATTTGAACATTTTTTTAGATGCACTTTTTTTTTGTTTTAAAAGAAAGCATTAGGGCAAATGATATGTCTAGGAAAAAATGAAAGGCCAACAAAAAAAAAAAAGAAAAGCTGAGACCAAAATATGAAGAACAGCTAAAGCAACTTAACAGTTTCCTAGGGTTTGTTTTTTTTATTAGCTATTTACTTTGGCACCTTTGTGTAAACTATAGAACAAAACAACGTTTACAACACATTTGCAATTACAGCATTTAAACAAAATGGTCACTTTTGAAACCAGCCAAGACAAAAAAATAGTCCATTTATGGGTATAAAGATTAAAAAACCTAAAATATATATTTCTAAGAATAAACTGCAATTTCTTATGAACAAGGTGCTATAAACTGCATGCAAGAGTCAAGATTAAAAATGTGTGGCCAAACAGACAAACTGTGTTCTAGCCAGATGAGTTGTGGTCCAAGCCCACATCGTTTTTTTCTTACAGAGATATATATGGCTCAATAAGCAGGCACATGATCCCAGCAAGAATTTGCGGAGTTGTACGACGACAAATCTTGGCTGCAGCTTTGTCATTAACCAGGAATGAGCGAGACCTTAGCAGAAGAGATGAACAAGTTCTTGGGGAAAACCCATGAAGCTACAAGAAGCCTTCTCCCCTCCCCTCGCTCACCCCTCTCCTGGCCTAGCCAGGGTTCTCAAAGTCCATTCTTTGGGTTGCTTTAACTGGATTGCGCTTAGGGTCTGCCTCAGATTGTGAATTCTGATGAGATTTGAGGACATTTTCTGTATAATATTTTCTGCATTTAAGTTACTGAAATAGGATAAAAATGAAATAAACCTACAGACCTTTGCAATTCGTATGACTAATGTGACACTTGTGTAATGAGGGAGGGTTTTACCACAACAGGTGTTCATGTGTATGCTACAACAGACTGAATGGAACCAGCTCAATATATCAGCTCCTGTCTCCCAAAGAGTTAAGTCTTATGCTTCTTCACCAATTCTCTTTAAAAGGAATCTTTTATTGGCTGAAGATACAAAACACATATAAGAAAAAGGAACAATGAATGCAAAACACAGAAGTTATTTTGTTTTTTTACGGTGGGGGGCATTCTTTCCTCCCCAGTGGATCTCTATTTGAACTAATACTTGAAGATTTGCAGGAGGAGTGTTCAAGGTTCTCAACTCTACTGTCAGTATTTGTCTCATAGAGGCAGGGGTGGCCCTGGATGTCTACCAGTGGTTATGCTGCAATAGTGTCAAGGGGCAAGGTGGATTTTCTGCAGATCACAAAGAGCTGTATGACAGTTAGTTGAGGATGACTGCAAATAATTTAGTAGGAAAAAACTACCCACATTTGCTTCATGTGTCAGCTGAGAACTGCATACAAAAGAGCTTGAGAGAAAACATGGCTGGAGAATATATGGAATTAAACAGTAGATAAAAAAAAGCACTAAGGATGGGATGTATCAGATAGAAAACACACACACACTCTCACACATGCGCACCCCTGAATGAGGGATCACAGTGATAGAAGTTATAGGTCATAGAGAGCTAAGTTACACTGCCATTAAACAAAAGTAACGTCTTGCTTTCAAGAGATATCTGGTATTCCCCAGGACTATCAGTGCCTGAAAGAGGATGAGGTTTTTCATTGTGCTCTGCAACACAGCTGATCGTAGGTCTAAAGCCTGGCTGGGTAAGGAAGAACTGGTACATGGAGGAGTTCCTTTTCTGCTGACACCTTTTTTTTCCCATATATTCCTGGCACATGCTGCTATAAGCAATAAAAAATGTATTTTGTTGAAACAAAGCTCTACATTCAAGTGACTTACTCTCCCATGTCTTATAAAGATGCAAAGAATGCTCTCTGGTCATCTAAGAAAATATATTTTAGATGCCTTGTAGCAATACTTAACTTACTATATGAGAGGTAGGCTTCTGGGTTCTAGGAGGCCTGCTAGGCTCTAGGGCTGAGTTCTTAAAGCTTTAAGTTAAAGCAATCCAAAGCAGGGCAGTCTTAGAAGAGGTGCCCTGTCTAAACCTTGAGGTTAGTTCAAGTTTAGAATGTTGCAAAGCAAAACAAGTATTAAAATCCATTTGCAATTTTTGTTCTTACAGCTTTACCACAAAAACAGTGTGGCTTTTCATCTGTAAATATATTCTCTTTATTCTAGAGTATTGCTGCCAAGAGGTGAAGGCCTCCTACCCATGACTAGTAAAAACTGTCACTTCTTCCATTATGGCTGTTTTATGCTTAAAATTCCCAAAGGTGAACACCAAGTCTCACAGGCAAGCCATATAAATCTAATCTGAACTTGTTTTGTTGTAGCAGTTATTTAAGAATGGTGTTTGTATATACAGTATATATGCCCACACTGCAAACTTTGTACATCATTTTATACGGGTACCATTTTGTCTTAATTGCAACCAAGAATATTTTCCATTAGATCAGCAATAAGCATAGCTTGGTTTATTCCCCATTTCCCCCCTCAAGAGAAAAAAAGCCAAGTGTGGGCATCAACCAAACCAATGGTATGTATAACTGAAATGCATTCTGTACAGTAAATTAAAAGTTTGCATGCAGTTTAAGCATTTTAAAGGCTATTTTCTTATATTAATTAACCTTCTGTTTCCATTTAAAGATGTGAAAGATATCTGTCATATATCAAGTGACTCCTCTTCAGACCCAGAGACAAATGGAATCAGAAAGACCAGGTACTTTCTTTCAGCTTTCTGCACATCTTACTAAGTAACATGCAAAGAGTTCAACAGCATTCTTCTTAAAATGTAAATAGTACTCTTTAAATGGGCATGTTAACCACTGAAAGAAGTCCACTCTACTATACTTTTCCATTACATTGCTTTCATTCAATCATCGGTAGTATAAAAAGTCAATTAACGGGATCAACAGGCTAGTTTATCCACTGGCAACTGTGTAGGACACCAAGTGTGCAGTAAAACAAAGGCCAACATATGTTTATGCAATATAGTTGTACTGATTCGGGTTTTCTTTATCTCTTTCCATGTAGTCCCTGTCAATTAAGGATTCTATTCTCTTCTTAAGGTCAGCAGGCTGTAAAACAAAGCACATGTCAGCATTATTACTTTGCAGTCAATGCTTTTTGGTTCTTTCTTTCCAGTTGAGCCAAATATCTATATTGTTCAAGATGGCTGAGGAAACAGAAATCCCAGTTAAAAAAAAATCCTTTGAAGTATCAGAGCTTCTAAAGTCTGCAATGTATAACTGATGGAAGAGAAAGTTACAAAACTGGCTCATCACCTGCAGCTAAACAGACTTTTTACAGAAAGGAAAGAGATTTGCTGTTGTTTGAACTGAACTCCAAAGAAGTGCAGTTTGTGCATCACGTACCAAAGTGTTTCTATTTCTGACTTTTAGCCAGTAAAAGATGGTTTCATTTCCTCTTGAAGCAAATGAGTTTTGCAACAGTTTGGGTGCCCTGTGATTTTGTTGGGTGAGGAACTTTATAAAAATGCCTCATGATAATGGGTGAGGAAAATTTTTAAAATAATCTGCTATAATCTTACAGAGCCCAACTGCAGTTTATGCAATACTTACAGACCTGCAGGCACTCAACATGGTAATACAATGGAATGAGAGAGAAGGACCTTTCCATTGATAGAAAGCACCATATATTTGAATTCCAACAATGCATCCCTGTCTGTTTGAAAACCCATTTCCATTTGTACACAGTAAGCCAGTCATTTTATATTGCGACTGTGGGCTTCTTCAGCTTTGAGACATTCATCAATATTTTATTTTTGTTCCTATATGTGTGCATATATATATTAACCAGTATAATCCATCCAGAAAAACCACTGTACTTCAGAAGTATCAACCAAGTAAGATTGTAATGAAGAATTGGTTTTGAGATCCGAAGCATTTTCTCCTTTGCCCAAGAATGCCTTCCCAGAATGCTGCAAACAGTGAAACAGCAGCATACAAGGAGAGCCAGATGCTCCCTTACTGCTAACAAACTCCAGGGCTGAAATCCTTTGGAAATAGGTTTCAGTAACAACTGGCACTTTAAAAATTCCTGAAAGTGAGTATTTGCCCTTTCTAATACTAAAAAGATGCATATTTTAGACAGAACCACTGTTTAACTGAGGGCAGGCCAGGGAAGATAAAAAGAACTACTAAAGTTTTAGAAGTAGAAAAATCAGTACACCACCTTGACTGGGAATTTTAGCTGGTTGTAGACCTCTGACACAAGCAGGTTATGACTCAGCGTCTTGCGCATCTTCATGATCCGCACAATGGCGGCATCGATCTGGTACTGCCGGTCCTGGAATACTCTCTCTGTAGTGCTTGCCTGCTCCTCCACCTGAAGGATCCATTTAGAAAAGTTTTAGTGAGAATACCAGCACTGTCAAAACAATTCTTTCTATCTCTATGACAATTCTCAGTGTAAGACAGTGAAATGCCTGTTGTCAAATATCTGACATAAACCCTTTACAAATACGAAGGCTGATTGTCTATTAAAAAACCCACTTGTACAAAGAATTAAAACCTTTGCACAGATTTTACATTGGATGGCTGTCAGAGAAACAAGTCCACAGTGAATTTGCCATGTTCACAGTCAGTAAAGCTCCATGGAATGATAAAGGACAAACAGAGCATTTCAGAATTGGAACTTCTCTTAACCTTACTCAGAGACATCCAGCATCACTGGTGTCTTAGTACAGAGGCACACATTTAAATCACCACTGTTAGGTATGTGCTGTCATCCAAATTACACATGTAACTCTGACAGAGATATCACTACATGACAACCACGAGGAAAAAAAGCTCGTAAAAGGCCAGGCAACAAGGTTCTTAACCCAAAGATCCAAACCCCAGAGGATTAAAAAAAATATACCGTTTCTTTCATCTGAATTTGGTTGATTTTTATCCTGAAGAGCTTATGTCTGAAATCATCATTACATGTGAATTTATCACCATCTTCCACATCTTTGCCTTTGGGGCTTTTAGTCAGTACTCTGGCTTTGCCACAAGCCAGAGATTGAAGTGTCCTTCTCAGCTCTCCATCCTCTAAAGCAGAAACAAGTTGTTTAGGTTTTTTTAGTAAGAACACTTGGAAGTACTCGGTTGTTTTTGATACCAACCTATCCCAGTGGCTTGCTTTATCTCCTCTAAACTGAACTCCTCTCCTTCATTAAACATTAGCAGCACCAGTGTCTGGAACAAGGAGACCTGAAGTTCTTTTTTGCCCTGTAACAAGGGAAATAAACAGACATCACCAGGCTGTTTTTTCTGGGGGGAAAGGGATGAGGGGAACATGAGAAACAACTCACTCTTGCATGTCAATTATTTCGGTAACAGGATATTATTTTATAATATCTTGAGAATATGAAAGAAGAGAAGTTACTGGTCCCTTGTGTTTACTATGAAATGCAGCACAAGCTTGAGGCCACAAGGCTGGACTATTCTATCCAGTGACAAACCTCACCCAAGACATGCATCAGATTACTCCAGACAAGCCTCAAAGCACAGAGTGCTTAATATTACAGTTTGGAAGACCTTTAAGTCAAAATCTTACACAAACATTAGTTTAAGGAACACAGCATAAGGAACCATAGAATCTTTGAAACAATCAAATTGGATAATACTTGTTTTACCATTAACATTTTTTCTGAAAATTGAAGTGGTCAGCATTCCTATTTCATGAGAAAATTTTGTGTCCATGAAGAAATGCTGAACGGGAGTAACTGGAAACCCTTTTAAAACAATTGTGTTCTTGTACAATCCAGAATTTTTCTTTATTTCAGTAGTGAAAAGCTTACTGTAAAGATGCTTGATGCTATCAGATAAAGTAAGGCCATTGAAGAAACATGGCCCCTTTTTTTTCCTCCCCACTATAAAAATGAGGGCCATTTTTAATCTGGAGGTAAACCCACTGGATATTTTCCCCAACAGGCTTTTCTTTCCCCACCAATACAGAAACTGGGTGCATGTTCTCAGACATTACCACATCTGTTTCAGAAACTACCAACTCTGGAAAAGATAGCAGAAGGTCAAAAGTAATTGCAAAAACAGTGTTAAGTTTTCCATCACAGCACAAAAAAGCTTCCCCATATATCCCTAAGGTACAACCCAGACTTGGAATTGACAAAACAACAGGAGTAATAGAAACAATAGACTCACCTCTTTAAATTCTGCTTTTAGTACACAGTGTCCTAGTGTTGACTGCCACTGAAGTTTCCTACCACTGTGTTTTCCTAAATAAAAGGTCTTGAAAATCTCCTGCAGTTTTACCATCTAAAGAAAGAAAAATCCCAAAACACTAAAACACAATTTCTACTTTAAAAGCATCCTTCCCTCCTCCACAATCAATTAAGCCTTAGGCTTAGAATGATAAAAGGAATTGCAAGAAAACAAATTTCATTTAAAAAAAGATAGTTCTGCATTTCTTTCTCTATGTGTATTGAAAACCAAGTGTCAGTGGATCCCAAGATGCGTTTCTGACAGGGCAATACTTGTGTAACACAGGATGTTCATTACCTCTGGGGGCAGGTGGACCTCCATAGGCACGTAGGTTGGCCAATAACCCATAGTCAGAATATTCACTGTTAGTTCAATGTTGCCAGGGACATTCTGATTTTGCATATACTGCAAAGAGAAATAAAATAAATTGAAATAGAGCTATGTTTATTGTACATATTTCAGGTAGAACTCAAAAGTTAGAACAGGCATTGCAAGAGCAGAGAAGACAAGTGACCACATGACGTGTTTGTTGTATAAACTGCAAGTTACATACAAGAAAATTAAGGTAAGAAAAAGCACTTTTCTGAAGTTCAAAAGGCACTTCCATACAGGAAGAAAACAGCAAAAGTAGTGTTTTAGCAGGCTGAGGTGAAGATCTAATTAAGTGTGAATGGAGGAACGAATGTTAAAAACTGTTTGTAATCAAAACATTACAAAATCATCAGAACTAAATGTGTAAAAACTTCCAAGCCAGGCATCAGAATACAGGGGTGTTAAAAATGTCTTAGAGCTGGTGTTAAAACGTTTTGTAAGTTTACAATTCTCTTATTGCTGTGGGTGATGTTTTGTTTGTTTGAAGAAGCCTGTCTCAGCTTTTGCTGTGTTGCTCAGGAAAAACCTTTAATAAATTTAGTAAATTTTTCAACAGCACAGACAGGACAGACAGCAGACTTTCCCTCTGTACCTGTTTGAATTGTATCATTATGTCTTTTGAAAGCTCCATATCTTTAAACATTCCTTCAAGTTTGCTGGTGAAAGCAGCTCCACATTCTATAAAAGAAAAAATATAAGTATTAGAAGTTTATCTGTTTATTTTCAACACCTCAGAGTAGTTATCCTCAGTGTCAGAATGTACTTTTACGCAAGATGACCTTTTTCAGCAGATTTTCTTACGTAAAGACCTGGATTCTTATTAAGGTACAGAATAAGGTTATAGACAAGAAAGAGGAAAATGTTTTAATGTGGTAGCTATTTTGCAACCCGGTTGTTTTTCCACATGGACCTGACTGTTCATCCGTTGACTATGGTGGCCACTGGTCACTCAGATGACCATTCTAATCCCTATCAGCTGCTTTGCAAACTGTCTCCTGATGGCAGAAAGAGGTCAAGCTCTAAAAATCTTACCCTTACCACCCAAAGGCTACATCCAATGAAACAATGAAGACCAGACTAGAGAACCACTAGCTGGCAGCGAATAACAAGTGGAAGTCATCCTTAAGTTCTCTGAGCACACCACTGATGTACTCAGCAAGGAACCTCAACTCTATCCCACAGGCCAAGATATACTGTGCACTTTAAGTTCCTAGGTTTTTGCCTTTCCTGTTATAATTACAAAACTAAAAGCAAAGGAATCTCCTCAAAACCCACCAGTCATTCAGGACTTGCACAGAGGCTTTTGCCCTCATGGAAAGGGGAAATATCAACAGTGCTTCTGTGAAGGCCTGTTAAAACAGCTACTTCTAAAAGAAAGCTGATAGATAGAAATGATAGATAGATAGACAGATATTTACTTACCATGTTTGAGTTTGGAAAGCATAGATTTTTCAGCATCTACTGATGCACTCTTCCCAACTAATAGTCTCTTTGCTAGATCTTTTTTATAAAAGGCCTCAAAGACATCTTTTCCTGTAAGAGATGAGATTTGAAAGTGATCACAAAGCACTTTTGGTTTTAAACAAACATTACCGACAAGAGGCCCAATTCAAAGCTCAGGAAAGCAAAAAGGGCCTTCATATGAAGATTTCCACAGGTTTTGTTATTTGCAATTTGTCAGGCAAAGCAGTTAAACAGCACTACACCAACAAACCACATCCACAGAGAACAAACACCTGAAAACGTAGCCAGACTGCAAAAATAATTTCAAAGTACTTTTATGTTACTGGTTAAACAACTCCACAAAAAACCCCCCAATACTTACCATATATGAATCTAAATATGATCATAATTTTATCCAGCATTTTTTCAAGTTCTTCATCAGTAGCTTCTTTGTTGCCTGCACGAAGCTTTGAATCTACGTATTTAGCTAAAAGAGTGTTGAAGAATGAAGTTTAGCACATGCTTAATATCAGAGTGAAACAAAAATTTCTAAATCTAATATTATGAAATCTTGAAAATGTAAAGGATCCTGAAATAATTTTCTGTCAGCCTCATAACAGCTACCTTGATACATTTTCATAGAGGCTATGAAGTTATAAAAACATTATAGCCTAGTATCTTTTTTCAGATAAGCAATGACTGCATCCTAACTTAATCATCATCACAATTTAAAAAACATTTTGTCTATGAAAAAAAAGATCTTGGTTTATGTTGTGATCTCAAAGTAAAAAGTCACTGCTGTGGCAGATTGACATGGCTGTAATAGAAGCAAAAAGATCAGAAGAAAAATATGTAAATCAGTTATTTAAATGTGTTGACTATACTGCTGAATTTCTCTAGGAGGTCACTATTTTGTTTTAATTTCTAGTTTCAATCAAACTAGATTGTTTGTTTTCATTTCAAATGGTCTGGTAAGCACATTACAGTTAGGGAATTAATGCAGAAAAGGAGGGCAGAAAGTATCACTCCACAAGCCTAACAGCACAACCAATTGCAAAGCAGGTATTAATCACTGTGTGGGGGAACGGTTCAAAAGTGCAGAGTACCAGGCATGTAATGCACAAATCTGTAAATAATGTTCTTTGCAAACCAGAGACTGTCCCCACACCATGAGAGGTTCAGTGCATCCTCAGCTCTCTTCAGTTTCACATATTAAACCATAGATATCTCTGTATAACCCCTAACAGCTCTGTGCACATGGCATAGTTATGTGCTGGTAGCACAGTTATGTAAGCTTCCGAAAAAATCTAATTATTAGCAGTATTCTCACATGTAGACACCAGCCAATTGCTGGAATGCCCATATTCTGATGTTCTGCACTTTTCTATAGCCTAGCCAGTAAAGTGATGAACAGTTTGCTTTTAATGTTTGATGTTACCCTCCCAAACAATTCCCTTGCATCAGGCGGCACAGCAGATGCCCAGTTTGATGTGCACTGTGCATGTACTAACACGCAATTCCAGCATATCCCATCTGTAAGAGCATCAGCAACTCAGCACCCAAATTCTCACATAGAAGAAATTGAAGGTAAATACCTATGAGTTCAGCTGGTTTATTTGGCCTTTTGTTAATGAATGTTTCAAAGGCTTCTTTCATGGCGTTTACAAACTTCTCATTCTTGAGAAAGCAAACATCAATAATATGGTCAACTTTGTCTTTAAAATCAAGAAGTTCTTGGACCATAGTTTTGTCTTTTTCAGGATTAATTACTATGGTGCTACCAAATGCCTGCAAAATAAAACATATCTTTCAATTAGCCTGAATAATTAATTTAAATGACAAGACTTCTAAAACCTTAAGTTTCTTTTGTAATGTGTTGTTTCTGGTACTCATATTAGTTCCACTAACAACAGAAGTATTACTTTATTATGTATTACTGTATTATGAAGTATTTACTATATAATCATCCCTAGGCTTTGCATATTGGTACAAAACCTACTGATGAAAAAGTGAACAGATTCAGAACTTCTGTCTAAAGAAATAAAGTTTTGCATGACAAAATTAACACACCCTTTTAAATCATCTATATCCTCAGGTTTTACACAGATAATGCTCTCACTAAACTCGGTTTTATTTAACAGTACTCCTATGCCATTCCAAAGCCTTCCTTCACAACAACCATATTTTCTGTGACATGTTCACCGAGAAATAAAATGAATCATCCCAACTGATATTCAAGTGCTTTTTGAACTTCAGTTGGTTGGTGACTTAAACTACCACTCATTCTCACAGGAAATTTTATCAGGAAGAAGACAAACATTCTGTCTTTACTAAAATAACTACTGAAGAAATATAGTTGTCCCCCAAACTAACTATAAGCAAGATCATAAATTCCAAATTTATTTGGAGTTCAGTAATTCAACTGAATGTTCAATGTTTTCTTCAACAGGGCTAGAACAGTTACTGTACCTTTCCTGGGATGTTTCAAAAGCTGTCTATTAAATACATGTTTATAAGCAAATATCTTCAATTTTTTGAAAAATGCAATAGGTTACAGAGAAGACTGAAGTATCTGTGTATAAACCCCACTGATACAACAGCGGTATCTGTTCCAGAGTTCTAGGAACACTACCTTTATGTATTCAATCCAGTGCTGCAAGAGAACCTGTACTCCACCTCTCACACGACTGAATAACTGATACAGAAGAGACAGGTCTTGAATTCGGTTTTCATCAAGAAGGTGATTTAAACCTGAAAATGTGAGAATTTCAATAGAAATTAAAGCCAGAGTAACCCACAGAAAGCACAGCTTATTAATACAGTAAGAGGCCTCTTCAAAACAAGTGTTTTTTAATCAAACTATTAGTGGTGGTGTTTTTTGGTTTTTTTTTTTATTTTAAAGTGCCTAATTTAACAGTGAAACGCAAAATATCTGCCTGAACTGGCTGAAACCTTAAAAATCTTATTATTGCACAAGATTTTATTGCACTTAGGCTACACTTACTTTACATAACAACCTTATCACAACATCTTTGCTTACTTCTGCTTTACTATTCCCTAAAGATTTGAAAAGTTTACACTGTACTGATCTGTAAGAAAAGTTCCTTGGCAAGACAGCTCTGAGTCTCAACTCCAGCTGTAAAATAAATTTTACAGATGCTTGAAGGCAAGCAGCTTCAAGAAGTATCTTCACCATCACTTTTTAACTTTCTGGAGAAGGCCTGATGCTCTACAGCAAGGTTCTAAGAAACTGGATGGGTAAAGACCGATACTCCCCTCAATGAAGAGTTTGTTACAGATGTGCAGGAAGATGCTCACATACCTGTTTCATTCAGAATCAGGCTATTAAAGACTTGATTGCTTTATTATTCAACTCTTGCTGCACCCGTTTCTATTTCCAGATTATCTCTCAGATCAACAGAAGGTTACTTGACTCCACAGAGACCATTGTAGAACTGAGGCAATGTATTCTATAGCTCAAATTATACCACATTTTTAAAACAAGCTGCTTTTTGTTAGCAGTAAGTACTCAGTATTTCCCTTTTCTGTTACAGCAATAATTCAAAGGCTACTCCTTTCTTTACCTCCAAGTCTTCAAAATGTCACTTAACACACTGAATTTGAGCCCCCTGTTCTAATTTTCCTTTTGCTTTGCTGTGTATCAGAAGACAGCACAGTGTCCCCTTATCTCCAACAAGGAGAATTGTCAGTGCTATTTTGGGAACTGAGGAGCAAAGGGAGTTAAAGAATGATGTAGCTTGTCCTCCCCCAGCACCCGAATCCATCGCTTTCTTTCAGCACAGGAACTGAAAGCCCCGAAGCAGTAATTAGAAACATTTCTATAATGAAGAAAGATTACCTTTCTGAAGAATGGCTGTTAAATGTTCACCTAGAAGTTGCTTTTCTACAGTAGCAATTAGTGGCTTCCTACAGAAGAAATGTTTAGAATTACTTTTCCTTTTTCCATTACTGACAGTTTGAAATCCTTCTTTTGTGATCATGTTAATTACACTATCATTGGGAGTGCTCTAATTATCTATGGCCAAGGACCTAAAATGATTAGACACATATTTATCCTTTTTTTCCCCAGTACACAATCTTTTTTTTTCTGTTTGCTGACTGACGATTTTAATTCACACAATAAGCCTGTTGTACATGACCTGTAGGCAGCTGGACAATGATTCCATCAGTGAAGAAGCTGGGGAGAATTCATCAAATAATATGCCTAATCCTGTGTTGTGGGAGGACAGTCATGTCTTGGGAGACAAACCAAGGAGAAATAAAAACAGACCTCAAGTCAAGAGGTATTAAAACAAAACAAGGAATTGGCCACTAATGCTGGCATGGAAGAAGGAAGCCACTAAACAAGCTAAACACTTTTAACAGCTGAAGGAGGAAGGAAATCAAAACGTATGACAGTAGAACACCTCTCTCTCAGAAAGGTCATGATATTAGTGACCTACATTTTCTCTCAGACCCAACAGCTGTAGCTTTATGTTAGAAGACCTCCACCTGACTGTGTTGCAGGAAATCCTGCCTCTAAGTAGAAAAGATTGAAGAATGACATTAGTCAATAATTTCCCAGACTCCATATGCAAATATTTTTTGTAAATATTCAGAAGATTTAGCTTTAGAATTTTCTATGCCGAGTCCTATCTTTTTCAGGTAGGACAACAGTTGATTAATTACATTTCAGCAGAAAAGAGACATCTGGGCTGGGAGTGGCAGCCTATTTTTTTTCAAGCAAATACTTAACAACATTTATGCCAAAATAACTAGTGACTTAGAAGAAAAGGCTATTAGCTGTGTGGGCCAAGACAGTGCTTCATTGTAAACATGGAACCGTGGGAAGTGAAAAGCATTTGATGGTCAGTCAATAACAGAAATAAATTGCAGCTACTTAAATGGCCCTCAGCAGAAGAGGAGCCAAACAGCTCATACCACCAGGCAAAGAGAGACTACACTTACTGTGTGCTCTGATCTAAATAAGTGATTATTCTGTCTGCTTCTTCTTCCAAGCGCTTGTTGACATGGTGAAGATATTCTGGAACCTGAAAATGCCAGAGTAGTTTTGTATGTTAAAAAAACAACAAGAAGGGAAAAAGAGAGACAGTACTGGTCTGACAGAAGTAGCAGCTCCAGTTTTAACCAGAAATCATTAGCACTGTGACTGAAGGCAACTGCACGTGCATTTCCTTTTTCAGAGTACTATAAAACAAAGGTCACATTAATTGCCTTGTACACTAAGGCAGCAGAATATTTCTACTCCCTGACGCATACTTTGACATTAGGCACAACAAATATTGTTAAACATCTGAAATACCTCTCGTTCCTGCATAAGCCTCTGTCCCTCTGCTGCATACAGGCGATTGGTCTCTTCCAAGAATCTATGTTCGAAAGAGTCCTGATAAATCTGGGGAAACAACATGACAGCAATCCAGGGTAAAGCTTACTGAGCACTAAGTAAGAATTTGAGCTATTTAGTGGTTTAAAGGTGAAACAAGTTTACTCACCTGCAAGTCAGAAAGCATGCTCAGAAGGCTTCGCAGTAAACTCCTGTCAATAGCCTCACCATTCCTTTCCCTCTCGATCAGCAGAAGAATGCCATCAATAGTTTTGTTCTGAACCTTCTGATCACTGATTATATGAGTTCTGAACAATTCTAGCCCCATATCCCTAAAAAGAAAACAAAGACTGCTCAATAAATTGTTTAAGAATAAATCCCAGACATCTCTTATTACAACATGATCTACATCTAATAAAGAGGCCAATACTAGCATTCTGCCAATTCATCATTCCTCTGCCTCCAAATCACTCAAGCTGAACAAACAGATGAACAGTGAAATAAACCATGACACTGCACCAATATGAAGCTAGAGATTTTAAACACCAATGCAAATATTTTTTCCTAAATAACCATGCAACTTTTGCAACATCTTTATTTTTCAGTTGGCTGACAGATGTTGGAACACCAACCTTCATGAGAAAAGAAAAACATCATCCTGAGTTCCAATTCCATGGTTATGGTGTTGGACAATATTTCTTTTTTCTCCATCACTTAATAATCTCTAATTCTTAGGCACGGCTTAGAAGAACTCAGTGATGTGAATGACAAGGATCTCTGCTTTGACTGTCCCAGTTAAAACCTTCCATGAATTTGAAACTATGGGTATGGTCACTCTTAGGAAAAGTCAGGCCCTCCATCAATCTCTGGCAAAGTAATTCAGGTACCAAAGAACAGTAGGGCATATACTAATTATTAATAATACAAAGAGCAGAAGTTGAAGTCGAAAAAAGCGTATCTTGCTTTTAAGTAATTCTTTCCTTCAAAGTACTTACAGAACCTGAAATACCATGCATGCTAAGGCAGTTACTGGGCACCCCAAACCCTTGCACTTCAGTTGCTGACCAGGCCCCTTCCTTTAACTGTGCAAACTGGAGGCTGATATCTACTTCACTGCGATTTGGGATCACAGCTATTCTAGAACAATCCTATAATTTATGGCAAATAAATGTTAAGTCTCCCTTTGCAACAAGCACTCGTGCATTCACCGTGTAATTTACATTAAGGTTTATATTTAAAAAATCCACCTGAAAATCAGCAAGATACAAGCAATAGTTTGTAATGCACCCCCAAATAATTTTATTTCTGCATCCCCAAATTATTTAATTCTTTGTGCCCTTACCAAATAGATGGCAGCATTGAATTCTGAAGTACGTAAGTTCGATCCAAGAACAAAAAGATACTTCTAATCATAATCTGTCACGAGAAGGAATAAAACAGCCACAATCATTTTACTCTTAAAGCTGAAGAGCAACACCAACTATGCTCAACAACAACAAGAAATCCCACCAATGGGTTTCAGGCAGTGCTTTCTTGGACACTGCTGATTTATTTAACATCTTCTGCCAATCCCTGCAAGGTGATCAATGTGACACTTTGTATATTTCTGTATAACAGAACAGCTCCTTTAATAAAGGAGAAAGGCTTGCATAAAACTGACAATGAGGAGTTAGGAGTGTGTGTGTGTCCAAGGGTCCAAGATCAGACCCATATGCTAAGAAACACACTAGAGGCAAGTATTGAATTCTAACAAACTAGATACAGCTGCATATCACAAAGAAACTTGACATAAATTTGAAATTTCAGAAGTTTGAAAAGGAACAAAGTTAAGTAAAACAGGCTGACAAAGCAACTGGTTTTCCTTAAAAAGATAAACTTACCATTTGTCTGCAGTGATCTTGCCAACATTTGTCTATTTTCTTTAGAAAAAGGACACTATCCAATGAATCCATGAAGAAATCATTAAGAAAATCATGATTAATAGGTGGTGTAAGCAATTAAATGAACCAACTTTATTATTTTTTAAAGACGCTTAACAGAGAGCACAACAAACTCAACCTACTCTCAGAATGAACCAGTTAATTTCTTGCAACACATTTATTTTTATTTTTTAACGAGGGCCTTTGTGTTAATAATGAGAAATCAAAATTATCTGAACAAATTTTAAAAAATTATCTTAATAGTTTTGAATGTTTTGTTTAATCCACCATCCCTGGGGAATGGAACAAACGTATATATCCCCATACCTCAAAAACCAACAATACCCAATACATGTAAGAGCTCACAACTAAACTGTAATTTCAGCTCATGTTAAGAGTTAACCTTAAGAAATAAACTTTGTCCTTCAAATTTATCTTTTATTCAGCTCACTGCATATCTTGTATTCAGCTTTGGTACTAATTAACATCCACTTAACAGGATCTCAGCCTGATGCAACCCCAAACTTCTGAAAATAAAACATTTTGATCCTCAGAACCTGACATGCTGCCAGACCATTACTTTTCCAAAAAACCCAACAGCTACTTGTTGGAAGACTCTTCACTTTATCTAAGCTTGGCACGTTCAATATAAAAAAGCCTGCCATGATACAGTCAATAAAGGCTTTTTAAGCCTTGCTGCAAATCTAACACGAGCTTTTGTAAGATATCAAAGTATTTCACAAATACCAGTGAAACTTTCTCATAAACTGTTCAATGGTTACAGACATAAAGGAGCAAGTAGTGTTCTCCTAGGTCCCACAAAGAAATTAAAGCAAAACCAATTACATAAATCCTAGGAATTCAGATTACCATGGCCTAATGTCATGAACTAGTCAAAGAAATCCATCACCACATACTTGCAGGTAAAACAATTTTGGCTTGTCAACAGCTAAAGAAAGGATATTCTCTGAATTGGTGAATTTGTGCTTTTATGTGGTCTTCACAGATCTGCCTCAATTGTTTGTACAAATTTGCAGAGATCTTGTAGGAGCAGAGATTTTCAACAGCCTGAAGAGAAAGAGAAACAACAACTAAAAAATCTTGCTATATTCTTACATGTGGTTTTACAAGCAAGGGGCACATCCCCTCCCAGACAAGAATTCTGCTTCTCACAGCTTTTAACACAGCTAACTGCTGCATGCAAAACACCAGAGACAGACATGGCACTGCAATGGTAACAGGAGACAAAGGCAGGCCGTGCCCTGAACAGCTCACAGATTATCAATTTAGCTGGAGTGTCGATCTTTCACATGGAACTGCAGGACTGGCATCTCTAAAACCAAGGATGGTATTTTAATATGTTCCAGTATCTTGCTAGGCTTCATACCTCAAAGCAGTCACTTCAGGTCTTAATTTTATTAACTGCTGTGCTCTGCAAGCCACACTGATGTTAGTGGAAAAGCACTGCCAGCTTAATTTCCTTTTGCAGTCCTTTCCTTGTCCCCAAAGGTACATATATATACACATATGTAATCTATCTTATCTATCCATCCACCAACTCCATGCCTGAATAAGTTTAATTACGATCCTGAATATTAGTAGCATGACTACATTCCACATGTTTACAATGACAATCCCAGATTTCTACATCTCATCAAGTATTAGAAGAATTATTACTGTGTTCACAGTAAGAAGTGAAAAGAAGTTTAATGGGGCCATGTCTTGGAGACTTATCAAGCAGTCATTTTTAAGTCCATTAGTATATCTCAAGACTTCTAAAATTCATACCCATTGTCCAGAATTTGAAAGCAACTAAACAACTTTAACTCTTTGCAGGCTGGTGAAAGACACAATAAGTGATTATTCTGTAAAATACTTGTAGAAGCTAGAGGAGAGGCATATATGATTTTCAATTAATGATTTGTGCTATTATTTACTTATTGGAAAAGACTTCAGTTGCTAGCATGACTCCTTGGAAAAAAAAAAAGGACTGGAAGGTAAAGTTTGTTCCCTAGCACCTGCAGGCAACCATGGAGGGACTGCACAGCTCAGAAGTGCACAGAGCAGATCTATGCCATTACACTGAAATTCCCCCAGAATATTTCCCAACAGTCCAAATAGAAGCAGACAGTGAGCAGTCACCACTAAAAGCACAGTGACAATCAAAATAGCTAAACAAGCGTTCCTTGGTTCATCCCAGGGTATCAACAGGAACCATTCTGAGTGCAAGTGCACTACATCTAATACTGGCTCTAGCACACAAAGGAGTTAAAAAAATTCCAACCAAACACAAACCAAACCTCCATGAAAACCAAAATCCCACACAACAATAATCACAAAAACCCCCAAACCTCCATGAGCTTAGAATCAGAAGTAAACAGGTATAGCAAGAGAGTGAATGTGCCAATTAAGACCAAAACAGGTCTGAATGAAGACAGTAATGAAAGCCAAAATTATCACCCAAGTATACATATCCTTATGTTTGGAAATAGTAACAGGTTTAACTCAGCCTCAACACTTAAGAAACACCAAATAAATACAATAAAGTAATAGGAAAATGTGTTCTATAGTTAACTGTTCAGAGCAGATTATGGGCACTGCTCAACTCTATTCTGCTACTGTACAATCAGGTTCAGGCAGCAAACCAGGATATAACCTGATATTTGATTCAGAAGAACAAGGGGATGGAAAACACTGAGCTTGAAGAGCTGGAGTAGAACTTCAGCAAATGCAATCTTCCTAGGTTTCTTAATTTCTTCCACTTACTTTGGAGAAGCCAACTGAGAGCTGGGAAGGTGAATGTTTTGGATGGAACTTGCCTGTCACCTACAGAACCACCATTACTCTGGCTTCAACCCACCAGCCCAGGACACCAGCAGTCTCCTTCCTGGATTTCCGGGTCACCTCATCCCAATACTGTTACAACTGCTGTCTATCAAACAAGTACTCTTTAACCATGCTGCTCTAAATCCTTAAAAGAATTAACCTCTGCATTGTACATGGACAAATGCACACAATTAACTTTCAGTGAAATAAGGGCACAAGTATGAATATACACCTACTTTTATGGAGTGTTCATATAAAGCTAAGCTTTTACATTTGTCTATCAGAAATTCCAAAGTGTTAAACATGTCTGCTAGGATCGAGTGTTTGAACACGAAGTACAAAACTTCTGTATCTTTGTTGATGATGGCATGCACAGAAATGCTTTAATTTTGTGAATTTTGCTTATTTTTAAGAGATTAACCCCCTACTACAATATTATGCTTTGCTTAATTACTAGTGCCAGACGATGATTGTATCTAAAATGTATCAACATTGATACATGTAAAAACTTTAGGGTCTTTAGTTCACAAAATTATCTTGCTCTGAATTAGTGGAAAATCAGATCAGGGAATCTGTGCCCTAATGATGGTCAGAAAATCTGAAGAAGAGCCCCATTTCCTTTGTGTAACCTATATGCAGTTGGATGTGGTTTTCTGTTTGTTGTTTTTTTTTTTTTTAACTGCAGCATCTCAGTTTTAACCTGCGTTTGTGTGGTAAGGAAAAAGAACTGAACACAACTCTGACAAGAGAAAATCAGAACTTTCCAGAAGTACTTAATTCTGATTTTAAAAAAATAGCTATGTATCAGGTAGAGAAGATCCAGATCTCTACTTTCAGGTACTAATGTAAGGAAAATTATTCTAGGAAAGGAGCATTCAATTCTGTAGCGCTTCAGGTACTCAAGGATAGGAATAATTTTGCTTGCTGAGGAGGAACAAAGCAAGTATGAAGCTTGGGTCTCGCAAAGAAATAAAGCTTCAAAATGTTTGCCCAGTGAGATTTTTCCAACACAGAAAAGAGTTAAACCAAATGCAAGAAGTTTAACTCTATTTTAAAAAGAATTATCTTCTTTGGAGGTATGCAGGAGAACTTTTGCAGACTCTTTTGTAATTCCCCTCTATGTTGGATAATGGTGTCTGCCAAGGCATATTTGGGATCAGATCCATTTACCAAGCAGCTGTTCAGAAATGACATTAGTTTAGTTAGCATCTAAAAACACTAGTGATTCCTATTACTATTTTTAAATCAAGACATTTATTTTTAGATTTATATAACAAAAAAATCATACTTGATTGCACTCTGTTTTACTGAGAAGTATCTAAGTCATAACAATGTTGAATCACTGAGATTTAAAACAAAAAAAGCTTATTTTTTGTTTTCTGACCACAAGCAACATTAAATTAAGCTTGTGGTAAGACTGAGCAGAAATTTAAGCAACACTGTTAAACAGAAGCAAGGATTTCGATAGAACTTTGTACTTTTTAACAATTTTGGATAGCCTTCAAGCATTTAATTAACAGTTATTTGCACTGTTATTCAGTCTAGAGTAAGTAATTTACAATACCAGCCAGTACAGTTGGTTGTAATTTGCTATCACTTTCACCAAGTTTTGCAAAAATAACAATACTATCTATTATTCTGACAAACTGTTAAAAAAGCAGTATTTTTAGTTAATTAATTGAACACTATAAAAGACTATAGTGATCTTAAGAATGCCCTGGACTGAGGAGCAGCAATTTATTCTTCCTTAAATCTGTCCCTAAACCTTGTACAAACAGGACTTTTTTTCCCCATATACAAATGCAGCTTTTGTTGAAAAGGGGAGGGCAAGGGAAGAAGAGACACTAAAAAGAGATGGTGAGAAGGCTATATACACAAACAGAGGAACAAATTAAACAACTAACTAGGTAATAGAGGCTTTAAAAGTAGAGTAAAAAGTTCAAGTGCTTCTTAATACCCAGCTAAAGCAGCACCGTTGCTATGCTGCTAAAACCACAAGTGACGTTAGTAGGGAAAAGGTAAGCAGGGGGAAATCTCTCCAACACATTCAGCTGAAAAAGCAGAAGTGGAGCTTATAAAAAAAGCATTAGGAAATGCAGTTCAATCTGATCACTTCCTACAGTATTTAAGAAAAAACAATCAGAGCTGTTGCTGGCAATAAAGTTTGATTCTCAGTTGTTAGAATAGAGAGAATGCTGCAATGCCCAAAAATTACATCAAACAAAAATAACATAATTCATGAAGAAAAAATGGTGTACTATTTACCTACAAGAAGTCAATAAAAAGTTTCAGTTTTAAAGTGATTTGTGATACTTGATCATGAACAGATACTTTCTTCAGAAAAGAAATTATATTTTAATATAAATCATCTTTTTCTTATCTAATCATCAATATCTGAGGATTCGACATTTCCCCTTTAGCAGATAAACACCACAACTCCCTAAATATAGAATATTCCCTATAGAAAAGGGAATATAGCTCCTCGCCTTATTTAATTCTCATCAACTGCTGCAAGAGAAACCATACCTTGGATTTTGTTGTAGCAAGTAAAAAAATAATATATGAGTTCGATGCTAGGTGTTGTGAAATTTTTACTCATTTTTTTAAAATGAAGAAACTATTTGGTGACACGTTTTTCAATGACAAAAGCAGCTATCAAGCAAAATGCCATATTCTTACCACCATATCAAGAGTTTTAAGCAAAAAAAACTGAGAACAAAACAAAAAAGCCCTACCACATTGCTTTTACTTAATGCACTTACCTGATAGAGCTCTTCTAAATTGTACTTAATTGAAGTACTGTTCTGGATAGCTTCTACAGCTTCTTTCAGTTTTTGCCAGGTTTCATCTGTGTAGTTTTCAGGCAATTTGGGTTTATCTTTAAAAGAAATTATATAAAGTTTGAGGAAGTATTTAGATAAAGCAGAATCTTTCACAGAAATGAAAAGGATGTAGCTTTGAGGGGAAAGAGGTACAGGCTGATGGTCCAGCTTTTAATTTATACTTACATGAAAAAAAAGCATTTGTGAAAAAGCAGTATCTTATTTACATTTGAAAGAGTAACACATTGTAGAAATTCAGCATTGCTCTTCACATACACATCACAGCACCTGTAGCCCAAACAGTACGTGTGTTTTACAAAAATCACAATTCTGTGCCTGAGCAGCTCAAGAAGGGCTAAAACCAGCAAGAATGATCTACACCTTCATTACAATCTTTCGTTACCAGGACAGCAGAGCCAAAAGAAAGGGAACATAAAAGGTGAAAATGATAGATTAGAAGATACACAGTTGTGTATCTTAGTTTTTAATTTACTGCTCATTAATTCTACTCTGTATTAACTGTTGGAAAGAACTCCTCAAGAAACACTCATGGAAAAACTGTAATTATTATACAGGCTTTATGGTCCCAAGGAAAACCTTCCAATTTTAAAGGAATCCATTTATGTCTCTCTTGGGCTTGACCAGTGGATATTTTTTAGAGTTAAGCCTCTTTTAATGTTCAAACAGCTCCAGCTTTCCAGATCTGACCCTCTCCATTTTTTTTTCCGGCTCTTTTCTAGAGATGCCCCTGCTCTGCAGCACCTTCAACAAGACTAAAGCATTTACAACACACTAAGATAGTCCCCAAGTCACATCCTCAGAATATATATGAATACAAGACTATAAGAACTATTTTAAAATTTTATATTCTCGTAACTACCTAAAGTGACCATTTTTGTTCTAATAAGCACATTCTCAAATGGAGAAGAAAGGAGAAGAAAATCTGGGGAGGAAGATGACACATGCACGTTCATGCTACCAACAGGTGAAAGTGGCCCAGAGTTAATACTCCATTAAAATTGACTTTTACACACCTAAAAGTAAAAAACAGATTTTAAAGCTTTATGATTTCCTTATAAATAACTAAAAGAGAGAAGTAATTATTTTGTTCTTTCAAGCTTTTCCCTGCAATGTTGGGAATATCCCAACATCAGCTGCATCATACGGATCTAGGGAGACAACTGACTATGGACTTGCCTATTTTCACCAGCAGCTCCCGAGTATGCTGCTCAGCAGTTAACACCAAGGTTATGGATTTTAGGAAGTTATTTAAGTTTTAAAGGATGTTACTGCTATCACACTAAGAGAAAGACAATAATCTTAAGATTATTATTCAGTTTAGCATCTGAGAGTAAATAAAAAGCAAGGCTGTCAGAATGCCGAGACATCCTTTTTAAGGAAGAGGTTCAAATACCAATTCATAAGCAGTGATGATCACAGCACCATGCAATCCATGACATTTGACAGGTATTTTAAATGTGAAAACTTAACTTCCCTTAAGGATAACAGTGCACAAGCAACTGAAGAGCAGCCTATGATGCATCATAGGTTTGTATTTTAAAATAACCAGTCAAATTAAATGATGATGCTGGGATGGGTGGAGAACATTGTTGAGAATTGGAACCTTAAATCAAACAGTTACAGTGTGATCATGAATTCCTGCAAAACATTACAGTGGGTCAAATAATTCTAATCCTTACCTAATGCAATATATCTACAGAACATTTGTGTCAATTATGTATTTAGAAATTAATTTTAATGTCGGTAATATCTTTTATCCCTCCCCAAATCCAAACACATGAAGAGAAAGAAACAACCCAAGAAAGCAAGGTGGACTATTTTGGAAGACAGCAAGAGGCAGGAAATGAAAAAAGCCCGTGATTTCCTCATCTTCATAGGGAAAAAATGGCAGCATTTTAGCTAAGCTTTCTTCTACCTATTTGTATTTTTGTTTACTAGGAAATGAAACAGCATCACATCAGGAACGTTTAATTTCTCTACTTCATCTTGGTCTCTAATAACACTGCTCAAAAATTTCAAACACATGATTTGAGAGAATTTATAAAATAACGTAAACTTGTAAAGTAAGAGCAAGCTAAGACAGAGAAAAGATACTACAATTAAAAATTACAGTGAGGATATTACGAAGAAAAAACTCCGCAAAAATCTGAACTACCTACTTTAAAGGCAAGTGGGGAAACCAGAAAGGAAATCCACCATAATAGCCTGATAATCACCTTAGTTTCAACATTTAAAACTAAGCACAGGCCGATTATCCTATAAACAGACAACACGGATAGAGGCAAGACATGTAAATTCAAGGCCAGTTTAAAAAAACACATTTTGTGCAAAGACATATCATAAACTGGGCTAAAATATACACTAAGCCCTGAATCAGGATTACTAGAAAAGAAGTATCAAATGTTAAAAGGCGATTTACACACTTAGGTAGTAAAACCTTACACCTAACATACAAATTAAGGCCTTCTCAAGAGACAGAGTGAAGGGAGCCTGAAAAATAATTCCAAGCAGCGAAGTGTAGCTCAGGATGTGTACATGACCAGGCAAGCACACATCAGAAATCATTATTCCCCTTTACGTAAGTATAGAAATGTTCACCACAGAAAAGCAATTCCCACAAAACCTGGGGCTATTTGAAAGGAACCGGTTTTCAAGCTGAAAACAAAACACAAAGTCGAGTGTCAGCTCCCCTCAGGTTGCGACAAATTATTGCCTGTTACCTTTAAAGTTCTTGATCACTAATTTCTTGGCAGAGCCAGGTTTACTGTTGGCGAAACTGGAAACAGTAGAGGAGGCAGCTTTGGTCAGGCCATTTGCATGGTGCCCCACAGCCACTGACGAAATTAAAAGGCTTTTATTTTTGAGCTGTTGGTGCTGCTGCTGAGAAGAGGCAGCAGGAGAGGAGGAGGAAGAAGACTCTTCAGCCATCTTCACATCGAGTCCAATAAAATCCACGGAGTCCTCAAAGCGCAGCTTCTTCTGGAGGTGATGGTTGGAGGAAGCAACCCCTGAGGAGGAGCACGAGGAAGTGGTGATGACAGAGGAAGATGACGAGGAGGTGTTTTTGGAAGGAGAAGAGGTGCAGGAGGAAATGGAATCAAATTCTTCTTTTTCGGAATTACTGTTGCTGCTGTTATTTAACTTTCTCTTCTTGCAGGAGGAGCTGCTGCTAGTGTTACCATCCGTGGCAGGTCTGACCTCCTGGGCTGCAGCTGGGGGGTTGGGGGAAGAGAAACCTGTGGGAAACATGAACACACAGAAGTGAACAGGCTGAGGGGCATCAAATCCTTGTGGTGTGACAAAAAGAGAGGGAGAGTTTTAGACACAGTCTCTGTTTGCTGTCTCTCGGGGGGGTCTTTCAACTCCTCCTTCTTATCAGTGGAGTCCTTCCGTATTCCCTCTCCTTCGCCTTCTTCTTTATCGGAGGAATCACTTTATCTCCTCTTCCCCTTTTCTTTATTACTTTGNGGGGCCACCCCCTGTAGCGGGAGTGCGGGCTCGGGCAGTTCCGTACCGGGGTCCCGCCTTGCCTCACGCGGCCCGTCCCCACCTCGGGCTCGCCGCAGGTTCCGGCCGCGGTCAGTGCGGGGCACGGTGGGGTTCCCGGGAGCTCGGCCGCNGGGAAACATGAACACACAGAAGTGAACAGGCTGAGGGGCATCAAATCCTTGTGGTGTGACAAAAAGAGAGGGAGAGTTTTAGACACAGTCTCTGTTTGCTGTCTCTCGGGGGGGTCTTTCAACTCCTCCTTCTTATCAGTGGAGTCCTTCCGTATTCCCTCTCCTTCGCCTTCTTCTTTATCGGAGGAATCACTTTATCTCCTCTTCCCCTTTTCTTTATTACTTTGGTTCTTCTCGTAGTTTGTCTCTGCCTTTCTGCTTTTACTCCTGTTCCAGCGGAGCGTCTCCGTTTCTGCCTCTCGCCACCCACCAGTTCCTTTCAATTCTCCTCTCCAGCAGCAGAATTCCCCACGGCTGCCCGCTCCCCCGGCTTCTTCTTGCGCTCCCCTCCTGCTCCGGCCGCCTCGTCTCCGCCGAGCAGCAGCGGGGATGGCTGAGCGCGGCTCCCTNTCCCGGGAGCTCGGCCGCCCGGAGCCTGCGGCCCAGGCCGAGGCCTGTTGGCTTGGTTTGGAAATGATTTTTCTTACACTTATTTATAAACAGTCGTTTAGCGTCAGCTTTTTTATATGATTTTAATACATACGGGCCTGCACTGGGCTACAGCCTGTGGTTTGCTTTTGTTTTAGTATTTATTTTTTTTTTTTGTAACTTCT
>VZRS01009828.1:232192-245746 GCA_013398055.1 Ifrita kowaldi
CGGGCGGGCCCGGCGCCCCCTCAGCCCCGGGCTCGGCGCTGCGCTGGCGGGAGCGGCACCGCGGCAGCGCCGCCCGCAGCCCTCGGCTTTGCCTTGGGCACTCGCTCGTTAAGTGGAGCTGAGTAATTAACTTGCCCCAACTTCGGGCGGTAGAAAGCGCCGTTTGTACTTAATGTGGTGGAGGTGAAGGATTCGCATCGGAACAGAGCTGTGGGTGTTTGTGTTACCAGCAAAGTACTCTTGGAGCTCAGTGAAATAGCATTGTGTGCCGAGGCTTATCTGTGAGACTAAACACGTGTTTTGTGGCCATACAAAAAGTTTAAGGATGAAGACAGGCTACTGAGGGGGGACCCTCTGCCTTCCCCCAGCCCAGTGTTCCCAGGGGACAAATTTAAGCCTCATGAAATCCTGCATTTGAAAGTTAGACAGTCGGTCTGCTATTAAACTTTTATAGTGCATTTATAAGCATTTGTGAAGACAGCTGCTGAGAAATGCATCTTTTGTGCATTAAATTGTGCATTTCTAAAATACTGTCGCTCGCTTGACAGATTTGATGAAAAGGAGAATGTATCAAACTGCATTCAGCTGAAGACTTCAGTTATTAAAGGTATCAAGAATCAACTGATAGACCAATTTCCTGTTATTGAACCATGGCTAAACCAAATCATGCCAAAGAAAGACCCAGTCAAAATAGTAAGATGGTGAGTATCTTTTCTCTTAAACTTTGCTTTCAAGGTGCTAGAATTGCATCCTTTGTGCATTTACTTTGTACAGTAGATAAACCTACCACTTTTGAAAGGCATCCATCATTTCTTAATAGCTAATAGTCCGTGTCATGGCCAAACTAGAAAGTTGGCATGTGCTCATTGTACTTTAAAGTAGTAGGATGCTTGAGGAACTTAAAAATGCTGTCTAGTAGTTAATGTGCAGTGTGTTCAGGGTCTCTCCAAGGATCAGCCTGTTGTTGAAGGGAAGTATTCAGCTTTATGGACACGGAAGCTCAAAATTGTTTGGATTCCTGTCAGTAACACTTTTTATTATTTTTGGGCTTCCATATATTATCTTGAGTATCTTCTCTTTTTCTAAATAGAGGGTAGTACATTTTTGCTGAGTTCTTCTACTCATTCACTCTTTGTATTGCATTCAAAAAGCAATGCCGAAGAAATGCAGTTTGTGTATTTTGTCTGTAGGTTTCTTTTTTATCAAAGGGGAAAGAAGTGAACAGGAGACCACTGCTGAAGAACAAGTCATACAAAAAGATAATATTTTTAGTTTTAAATTTTGTTGCTAATTGACTATTTTTATTCTCAGGTGTTAAGACAGATCAGACTCCATAAAGTAAAATATTGTATTTCAACTATAGAAGGGTTAAGTAACTCTTGGAATTTTTTTTTAATCTTGCAGTCATGAACATATAGAAATCCTCACTGTGAATGGGGAGTTGCTGTTCTTCAGGCAAAGAGAAGGGATTTTTTACCCGACGCTAAGGTTGCTTCACAAATGTAAGTTTCCTGAGGGTGGTGGTGCTGGGAAGAGAAGGGTGACAGTGTGATTCCACAGGACATCTGTAGAACTAAATTAAATTTAGTTTTAAATTCCATTCATATATTCCAGAATAGGTCTTAAAGATACAGCATACTTTCTTAACTGGAATTTATTAATTTTCTATTTCACATGTCTGTGTGAATGGTTTCCATTCTATATGTTAAGCAATCTGAACTTGGATAAGTAAGAATTAAATTGTGCAAAGCTCTGTAAAAAAACCTTGAGAGGTTCCCCTAGGACAGGGATACAGATTTGCTATTGTTGGTCCCTATCTTTTTTTTTTTCAAGTCTCATGGTTATATGAATACTTGTAAGTTTTTACTAGAAAAATATTCTGTCTTCCTGAGTTTAATGATGTAATGTATGTCTGTCTCCTGTAGGAACTTATGCTGCATGCTTTTTGCTTTTTACAATTTACTCTTGCAATTTTTTTCTTGCTGTTCTGCTTGATTGTGTTACTCTGTTTTGGATCCCAAAAAATGTTATTCAGTCAGATCTCGGTGTTGGAAATACTTCAAGAAGGTGCCTGCACTTGAAGGATGGCTTGGAGAGCTGACAGCTTTCATGAATTTTGTCCATCTTTGCCTTTTTTGTTCTGTTAATGTTAAATTGTTTTTCTTTCATGTTGGAGTAATTTGTAAGAGTACATGGAGTTTGAGAGATTTAAGACCCCTTGGTTTTAAGATCTCTTGGGATGGGCACTTGGGGGTTGTTTTCCCTAGGGGAAAATTGTTGCTCAGTCTATGGGTCTGTGNGTTTGACAAGAATCCCATTTCCCCCCCCCAAGAATGCTATTGACAGGATCTTGTGTCCTGCGCTGAAGCTGGCGGGAGGATAGCTTCTCCTCTGCTAGTTTGAAGATGGTTGTGTTTTTTCCTGCTAAACGTATTTTGTGTTTAAATGATGTCAGTAGGTATTAGCACTTTGCTCTTCTTACTTTACCGAAAAGCGATATATTACCTGGGAAAACAGCGCCGTGTCTGTAAGTACAGAGCACCTGGTTGTTGTGAAAGCCTAATAACGCCGCTGTTGCGCAAGGGGCAGCGGGTGGGCAGGCGATGATGCCGAANGAAATCCTGCATTTGAAAGTTAGACAGTCGGTCTGCTATTAAACTTTTATAGTGCATTTATAAGCATTTGTGAAGACAGCTGCTGAGAAATGCATCTTTTGTGCATTAAATTGTGCATTTCTAAAATACTGTCGCTCGCTTGACAGATTTGATGAAAAGGAGAATGTATCAAACTGCATTCAGCTGAAGACTTCAGTTATTAAAGGTATCAAGAATCAACTGATAGACCAATTTCCTGTTATTGAACCATGGCTAAACCAAATCATGCCAAAGAAAGACCCAGTCAAAATAGTAAGATGGTGAGTATCTTTTCTCTTAAACTTTGCTTTCAAGGTGCTAGAATTGCATCCTTTGTGCATTTACTTTGTACAGTAGATAAACCTACCACTTTTGAAAGGCATCCATCATTTCTTAATAGCTAATAGTCCGTGTCATGGCCAAACTAGAAAGTTGGCATGTGCTCATTGTACTTTAAAGTAGTAGGATGCTTGAGGAACTTAAAAATGCTGTCTAGTAGTTAATGTGCAGTGTGTTCAGGGTCTCTCCAAGGATCAGCCTGTTGTTGAAGGGAAGTATTCAGCTTTATGGACACGGAAGCTCAAAATTGTTTGGATTCCTGTCAGTAACACTTTTTATTATTTTTGGGCTTCCATATATTATCTTGAGTATCTTCTCTTTTTCTAAATAGAGGGTAGTACATTTTTGCTGAGTTCTTCTACTCATTCACTCTTTGTATTGCATTCAAAAAGCAATGCCGAAGAAATGCAGTTTGTGTATTTTGTCTGTAGGTTTCTTTTTTATCAAAGGGGAAAGAAGTGAACAGGAGACCACTGCTGAAGAACAAGTCATACAAAAAGATAATATTTTTAGTTTTAAATTTTGTTGCTAATTGACTATTTTTATTCTCAGGTGTTAAGACAGATCAGACTCCATAAAGTAAAATATTGTATTTCAACTATAGAAGGGTTAAGTAACTCTTGGAATTTTTTTTTAATCTTGCAGTCATGAACATATAGAAATCCTCACTGTGAATGGGGAGTTGCTGTTCTTCAGGCAAAGAGAAGGGATTTTTTACCCGACGCTAAGGTTGCTTCACAAATGTAAGTTTCCTGAGGGTGGTGGTGCTGGGAAGAGAAGGGTGACAGTGTGATTCCACAGGACATCTGTAGAACTAAATTAAATTTAGTTTTAAATTCCATTCATATATTCCAGAATAGGTCTTAAAGATACAGCATACTTTCTTAACTGGAATTTATTAATTTTCTATTTCACATGTCTGTGTGAATGGTTTCCATTCTATATGTTAAGCAATCTGAACTTGGATAAGTAAGAATTAAATTGTGCAAAGCTCTGTAAAAAAACCTTGAGAGGTTCCCCTAGGACAGGGATACAGATTTGCTATTGTTGGTCCCTATCTTTTTTTTTTTCAAGTCTCATGGTTATATGAATACTTGTAAGTTTTTACTAGAAAAATATTCTGTCTTCCTGAGTTTAATGATGTAATGTATGTCTGTCTCCTGTAGGAACTTATGCTGCATGCTTTTTGCTTTTTACAATTTACTCTTGCAATTTTTTTCTTGCTGTTCTGCTTGATTGTGTTACTCTGTTTTGGATCCCAAAAAATGTTATTCAGTCAGATCTCGGTGTTGGAAATACTTCAAGAAGGTGCCTGCACTTGAAGGATGGCTTGGAGAGCTGACAGCTTTCATGAATTTTGTCCATCTTTGCCTTTTTTGTTCTGTTAATGTTAAATTGTTTTTCTTTCATGTTGGAGTAATTTGTAAGAGTACATGGAGTTTGAGAGATTTAAGACCCCTTGGTTTTAAGATCTCTTGGGATGGGCACTTGGGGGTTGTTTTCCCTAGGGGAAAATTGTTGCTCAGTCTATGGGTCTGTGAGTGTGCAGGAGTCATAGCCTGAAGTGCTGGATTACCTTTGGTTCTCAAATAAAAGATGTAGTCTGGGAGGGCAGTACTTGTGTCCTTTTGGGCTGGTACCGCCCAGCAGGAACTCTGGTAATTGTTTCTCAAACTTCCTACCTTTGCAGCACACTCTTTATCTAATTGCCCCATTTAAACTGACTTGATAATGAGCTATTCATGTTGTCATGGTGCTGTATTAATTGCAATGCTGTATCTTTCCCCTCCTAGACCCATTTATTCTCCCGCATCAGCAGGTTGATAAAGGTGCCATTAAGTTTGTCCTGAGTGGAGCTAATATAATGTGCCCTGGCCTGACGTCTCCTGGAGCAAAGCTTTACCCTGCTGCTGTTGACACTGTCGTTGTATCCTTCTTAACTATGAATTGCTGCTTACTGTGAGATGAGTTAAATTTCTGTTCTTGTGTTCTCAGTTGATCATTATCTGTATTACTTCGGATTTTAATTGAATTACTTTGGATTTCATGAAATAACTAGTAATCAGAAAGGAGCTGCAGAGGTTTAGATATTGCTTGGCATGGTTAAAATTGTTCATATTTTTTCACTTACTGTATGTTCCAAACCAAATATTCCTGCTGTACCGTTGGGTGGGCTGCTGTTCCATTAATCTCATTGGTAAGTGGAGCTCCTTAGTGATTTTATGCAGAGTGGTAAAAGCAGATGAGGTGCAGTGTAATTTGTCCCCTGCCTCCTTAGTCAATCTTGTATTCCCTTCAGTTAAAGAAGAATTCTCTCTTGTTCCTAGGGAATTAGGAAAGATGCTTGGGATCAGCTTTACAGCATTAAGGACTTGCTCTATGTGTCAGATGAAGTTAGCATATGTAAAATGAGGAATGTGTGCTACTTCAGTCATTATATTACTGAGAAAAGAACCCTGAACAAATACAGCATTTTTAACACCAAACTGTGCTACTTTTGTTGTTAGTTAGATACTATAGGAAAAGATCAGCAGTTAACATCACGTGATGCTAAGCTCTGAAAAGGACGCATCTGATTTCAGTACTTGTGGTTTTTAAATTGGTGTCTCAGTTCTTCTGTGCCTTGGAATCTAAAATGGCCCCACAAGCATGTGCTGTTTTGTTCCAGAAAGGGAGAGACTGTCATCTCTGCGTTAGGCACAAAGGAAGAAATGGAGTGTAGCACTGGGAGATTTTTTCTGTAATTGCTGTTCCAAGTTCATAAATACATGCTTTGTTCTACACACTGTGATTCAGTTGTTAAATTCAGTGCATTGTTTTGCTTATCTTTAAGAGCTGGAGCTCTAGAATTACTAAAAGTTTAAAAGTTCAACACTGGCTTTTCAAAGTGTTTTTGGAAGTAATTTCTTCATATTGCTTTTACTTTTCTGAAATAGTTTAAAAAGAAATCTGTTTTCCTTAGCAGTAATTTGTAGGCAATAATGGCAGAGGGAAAACAACATGCATTATGTGTGGGAGTAATGAAGATGTCAGCTGAGGACATGTAAGTGTTTTAAAAATTGAAATTAAACCTGTCCCATGTTATTATTCTTATGTTAGCTTGGAGTGTAAGCACCACTGTCAAGGTTACTGCATTGCTGTTGCAGCGTATGTTGTTCAAGTATGGAGTTTTGTAAGATTGCATTTTGTTGATGGGTATTCAGGGAAAGATGAGGAGGGAGGGAATGTCTTCCATCCTTATTGGCAGTCAAAATAGTTCTTTTCACGTGAATATGGATTTTAAGACACAAAACATTAGTACTACCACTGAATGTTAGTATTTCTAGTGCTCTGATCATACTTTCTCAAAGATCTTGTTGAACAAAAAAAAATTCTATCAGGTACTTACTACCTGGGCTAGGCAAGAGATGTAATTTGGATTTGAGAAGATTGAAAACATTGAAGAGATTTTTGTCTGCAGGGACAGCAGAGACTCAAGTCCTGCTGGAACTTGGTTGCCTGTCTAGTGTTTTTTTTCTCTGCGGCCTGCTCTTTTTCTTTAGGGTGTACCCACATGCAGCATTCCTGCTTGATGTTCTGACTAACTTAGCTGAGCCTCTTGTGAAATTTAGAGGTTTGCTCAGGGGATAAACTGAAAACTATTTGAGAAGGAAAAGAGATACAGAAAATGGAAATGGATGTTAGTTGTTCTTGGCTTTCAGATAGTGCTAAATTATAAGTAGCTAAATCACTTTGTCATTTTAAGTTCTATTAATGTCTTGCAGGATGTGAGGTGCACCCAGCAGGTTTGGGCTGTGTTGGTTCCAGCCCATCTGCCACTTGTGGCAGTGAGGAAGCTGTTTTGCTGAAAACAAGTCACTCTTTTTTGTGTGGTAAATTCTCAGCAGGATCATCTCCTGTACTGGATGACTGCTGTCCTAAGCTGTAGTAGTAGCACGAGGCAGAGAGGTGGGAATGTGTTAGAGGACAGGGATGGAGTGGGACTGCAAAAACCTGGATTTGGACCTGCTGTAGCTGTTGAGGAATTATATTCCTCAGGATTCTTTGTGGTGCTTCAAAAGACTCCAAGAGTAAGTGGAAAGAAAAGCCACTTGTGTCCCTGTTCTAAGTGTGCAGTGGTACGCTGTGACCATTCCAAACCAAGGTTCCCTGTACTCCCAACTTCAAATCCACCAGCCTTGCAGCTGAATATCCTGCTCCTGTGAGAAGCAACATGAACTGGAGAGGAAAATGAAATGGTACTGCTCTCTGCAGCCTGTTAGCTGCTTTTTTGTGTGACATTGTTCCACAATTTTCTGGTTTAGTCTGTGGGTTTTCAATCTCTGGGTGTGATTACTACACATAATGTGTTAATACTGTGTTACTAGCATTTTCCTTCCTGGTTACTTTTGGACAAGTTGTGTAAGTAATAGAACACTTGGTGTAAATAGAGTAAATTATATTCTCCAGGGGGATGAAACTTGTTCTCACACTCAGAAAGAGATTTGTCTTGTTTATTGTGGCAAAACTACTTTTTTTTTTTACTGGAAAAATAAACACATTCAATGCAGACACAAACCAGTAATTTTAAAAAGATGACATGACTGAAAAGATAGTCAATACTATAGAGGATAGCATGCCTGTAACAGGCTGCAAGTCCTTGGCACACAAATTTAGCATTTTTAATTCTTTATTAAGTAGGTGGATGACCTGCATCTAGAAGTGAGGCAGCTCACCTGCATTTGATTGTATCAGTGGCACACTTGGAACCAGAAGTTGTTAGATTCCACATTCCAGTCGTCTTTTACCACATCCTGTGCTGGGAGGGGAGGGCTCACAACTGCTGTGCTAGTTTGATAGAGAATGGTAAAATTAAGAAAAGTAGTCATGTAGCAGAAGTGTTGCAGAAGTTCAGCAGCAGTGTCTGAAGAACTGTGTCCTACAAAGAAGCAGTAAAAATACTGTGGAAAGCTGTTGAAAAAATGCGGAGGGCAAATATTGTCCTCTTATCAGTCAGCAATGTGGGCACATGTAATAGCAAATATTGTTTCCTGTCCACCTGCTATGGAAGATAATGACTTTGTGGTTGATAGCTTTCCCCTTCCAGCTGACAAATGTTGCAGTTTCTACTTGAAATAGTATATTGTGTAGTGCTCGCCTACTTAACCTAGCTAATACTTCTCTATGTTTTTCTTCCTGCAGTGAGAAGGTCAACAAAGGGATTGGTATTGAAAATATCCACTATTTAAATGATGGCCTTTGGCATATGAAGACATACAAGTGAAACAACAGGAACTGTTACTCCAAAGGAATGCACTTAGATTAAATGTGGACTGCTTTGTAATTCCTTGTTTTTAATGTGACTGAATGTACAAATTATTTTGTTCTGTGGCTATGCTAAATAAATCAATTGAATGCAAAAGTACTGTTAGGCTACAATAGTTTTCTAGATTTCTTTTTATTTGTCTTAAACCTGAGTTCAGTGACTGAAGATACTTGATGAAAGATTCTGCATGGACCGTGAGTAGACTATTTCAAATGGAAAAGAGGAAAAAGCCAAAAAATGTTTACATTTTTATGCTCTTCTAAAAGAATAATATAAAGTGTGTGTGAAATATAAATATGGTTTATAAAACCTCTGAAACATTTCAGATTTTTTCTTCTGATTGACATCTTGTTAGTCTACCTGTTTTTTGAATGTGGAGAAATCAGTTTTTTTGACATTATTTTTTAACTTATTAACAGCATTAACTTCATTTTACTTAAGGATTTTCTCTTTTAATATGCATTTATCTGTATAGGATTTATGAACTCAGACTTATATGTGGATTAGAAATTCTTTTATGCTGGCCCATATCTGAAGACTGTATGTATGTTCAGATTTCTACCTGCCAACACTTTGATATTGCTCTCCTTCTAGTGAAGTTTATAGTAATGGTGGGCACACTCCCAGTGAAGTGTGTGCCACCCTGGTGCCTGACGCCCTCTACTCCCTGTATGCCGCCTTATTTTAGGAGCAGAAACAAAATCACTGTTAAATAAAGGCATGATAGCAAAACATGTTTTTCAGCGTAGCCAGGAGCAACTTTTTCAGGTGGAACTTCAAGAGCTCTCAGCTTGTGCACACTGCCACATGTCCGTACAGCTACAGAATGGGTTCAGGAGCACTGTGTGTCTGTCTGGATAACCCAATACTTTGTTCAGCATACCCAAAGCTATGCCTATGGAAAAATTGAACAATGTAATAAATTAAGGAAACTTTTAAGGTCTACCACTCATAACTGTGTCTGGAAGCATTTATTAATATTTCAAGTCTTTATTCTAACACATGCATTTTACAACAGCAGAATGTAACTTCGTGTGCCAGTGCCTTGTCTTGGTGCTGTTCTGCAAGCTTGGTTTCCCCACCCTTTACAGAAGACAGTAGCCAAGGTGTTCTCCATCTAAACCTAAAGCCAAGTTAAGACATGGGAGAAGGAATGTTATTGCCTAATACATACTGCTTTTAAAATTCTGTAAAATTACTTACAAGACTGTACTTCTGAAAATGACAGGGTAAATCTGAAACTATTTATCAATGGAGGAAGACAAAATTTAAGCAGTGTTGCAGAAAAAGTTCTGATCAAGCCTCAGACCTTCAGACTGCTGGTGAACATTCCTGTGCATCTTAAAGATTTCATTGGAAAGGTACTGATTTCTGGTTAGTACTATGGGAAATCAGTTTATGCTTCAGTGTTTTTTCTTTTTTGTGTAAAATGAGCTAATCTTGCATTTTGTGGTTGCTTTTTACCCTTCCAACTTTCCTCCTCCTGTTGTCCTACAGTACCTCAAATCTGTACATTTGACAGACAAATGAGATTTTTTCTCATTGGAATTGTTCACTCTCTTTCTTTCTCCTATGACTGCTGTTGCTGCAGGGGTGTCAGAACTGTTTTTAGTAATCAGAAACACTGAAATCAAAGTTTTACTTTCTTTATCTGGTTTTGTCAAAGTTTTCTTGGCTGTATTATTCTGTAAGAAGATACAAGTCAAATCAGGCCTAATTTATATACCAGTTTAGCAAAACATCAAAAGTACAAGTTTTACCTAGGTTTTGGCAGCAATCATGTAGATGTTTGTCTTGCTGTCAGCTGAGCTCTGACTGACAGGGAGGACGAGAAGGTGCACTTGTCTCACCTTTCAGAAAGCAGCTGAGCTGTGGGAGCTTGTATGGGGGTCTGAGCAGTTGTCCTACCTTTCTTGTCAAAAACTTGATGCTTAAAACAAAAAAACCCAAGATGTAGATATTCTCATCAGCTCTGAAGCAGCTGTTTCACTTCCCCCCTGCCCCCTTGCAGCTCAGGGTAGGGTGTTACAACTGTTTGGTTAAAGGTGAGATAACACAGTCTGCTCCCATGTTTTATGAGTATCGTAGTACCAACAAAGCCTGTGATAGTCCTAGATGTAACAGATGGATGTACCTTCCTTGAGTCTTGAAACACCCATCTCAGGTCAGTGAATTCTAAATGGAGCAAATACTGAAGTGCTGTTTGTTTGCACATGCTGTGAGTGGGTGGGAGTGTGATCCAGGAACTTAATGTAAAACTGAGTGTGCTCTATTGTTAAAAAAAAAAAAGCATCAAAAACCCCAAACCAAACACCAAATTGTACTGATACTCAACCAACTTCTTCCTTGTAAACACTATTAGCACCCACTAACAGGAGTGAAAATAATACTGAACCTTTATTCCAACATGTGTATAGATGAAGTGAAATTTTAAATGAGCAATTAGTCTTGTGCTAACAGACTCCCTGACCATGTTAATACCTACTCAAATACAGTTTATCTTTTTTTTTGTCTGCTTAGAAACAGTAGTCCAAAGGGCACTTGATACTACTCTGCTGCAACTTGCTAAAAGAGTTCTTGTCACCGTGCTTCCTGTTAATTCCTTACTGTTAGAAGGCTGTACATGAAGTGGCAGGTGCTGTATAAACTCAAGCTATTGTGTAGTTCAGTGTAAAAGAAACAGCTTAAAGTTACAGTCTTTGAGACTGAATCTGTAGTCAGTTTTATTGGTACATCTTAGAAAGATATAAAGACATTCTAGAAATGCCTGGAAGAACTGAAATAATCAAAGTCTTGCAAAAATATATTTGTAAGAGTAGACTAAAATTCATTTGAGTTTTCATTAATAAATATTTACATGTACAAACCCCCCCTATAATTTCCTTTTATAATAAACATTACAACTTCTTTTTATCATTTCATTCCAGCACTGTCAAAAGCCAGAAGCATTTATCTAAAAAAGATTTAGAAAAAAATTCTTCTTCCACTTTTAAAATTAAGAGCTTTACCAACCCTCAATGTGCAAAAAAACCTGTACACCAGTACCAGAATGTGTCAGTACAACTGTGTGTTGTGAGAAGAGCCAACTCCATGGTTCCAGGCCTTCCCTGAGGACACATCAGTCATTGTCCGAGCCCGGTGGGGGCAGGAAGACCAGGGCATCACTGTATGAGTGGCCGTAGGGCCTGAGCCTGTACACCCCGTACATCATCACGTGCATGTGGTTGGGGGCCAGCCCACTGAAGGTGATGGCCATGTCGGAGCAGCAGCCGTCCACCACCTGCTGCGGGTGAGTGGACATGGCCTCCTTGATGAGGGCCCCAACGGATTTAGTGTTAAAGACGTCTTTTCCTTCCGAATCTTCGGCGTTTTCGGCAAACACGCCAGTGTACTTCAGGCAGATTGCCAGCTGTTTGTCCTCTGCGAGTTTCCAAATCATACCTCCCTGCTCTGGACACTTGTCAGGGTCTTCAAGAACACGGGCGAGTCGACTGAGTGACTCAATGCTTAAGACGATTCCTCCCTCGCCATCTACATACTCAAGGTCACCAGATTTCACAGTGTGGCCTATGTAAAAAGGCTGCGAAGGGTCTTTTTTCAGTAAGAAATACTTGAGATTTTCAATTATAGCAAATGTTGTTGGATATGCAAGGAAGAACCAGCTGAATTCATCCTTATAGCGTTCGTATGTTATCTTGTAAGCTTTTCGCATCATCACCCACATATCATTTGCATTGAGGGCTACAGAATCGAACACTTTGACATTTTCTGAGCTGTAGAATTCAGCCTTGTCGCAGTGCTTGCTCCAGGTCTCCCTTGCTGCAGCCCAGTGCCCCAGATCTTTTGGTTTGACAAGGATGATACAGTAAACACGGATGCTTTTACTAAGCTCCACACGTTCACCTTCTGAAAGGTTTAAGACATCTTCCTTATTGGGAGCCTGGATGTGATGATGCTCGTGGTGATGTGCTTTGGTCCCGTGGCCCACCTTAATGTGTCCGAGGAGCGTAACCAACATGCAGAAGGCTCCTCCAAGCACCACACCTTTCATGAAGGAGCTGCTTTCAGAAATCATTTTTCCTAGAAAAGAGACGCACTGTAAGAACTTAAAGGAATAAGTGCACTAGCGCGGGTTCCGTATGGTTCTAATGCAGTCCTAAATTTCTAAAGCCAGCTGCAGTTCCCCTATGTCCCGCACCCGAACAAGGCTGGTGAAAGCGGCGGCAATACCCAGGTTCTCGGTCGCGGCTCACGGCAACGATACGACACGAGCCCTGTGCCCCGGCCCCTCTCCACCGCTGTGACCACACAGCCCCGGCCCCGCCGCCTCCTCGCCCGCAGCACTGAGAGGCCGGGGGACCGGCTCGGGTGCTGACGCGGCCACATCGCGGCNCCCCACACACCCCACTCACACAGTCAGACCAGGTTTCCTCACCGGTTCTACCCCAGGTTTTCCATAGCTGAGTCTCAGATGTCTCGTCCCATAAAGGGATTTATTCCCGGTACAGCAACACAGAAACAGCTCGAGCTAGTGCCTCCGAGGAGGATCCCAACTAAGGAACCCCTAGGCTTTTATCCCCTCACAGTGTCTCCCTCCTCAGTCCTCTGCTCCTGCCCCCGTCTCTTTGTCCATCCACTTCACTGGCACCCGTCTTCTTTGCCTTTGTTATCAGAAAAGGTCGGCAGTTCCTGGCTCCTGCTATGTCTCTGTTTCCATTCACCTGTCTGGCATCACCCATCTTTGTGCCCTTTGATATCCCAAAGGTTGGCAATTCAGGCCTCGCCTCGGGCTTCTGCCCAGAGCTCAATCCGCATCTCAACATGTATCTTGCAAGAAAAGTTCAAGTTCTCAGCACAAACTCTGTTTTTAAATGAGAAAGTATATGAATGGGGACAGAATAGTAAAGGAGAGGCAGAACTGGCCTTAAGCCATATCCAGGATCAAATAAAATATATCCAAGTATATCTAGNGGTTCTCGGTCGCGGCTCACGGCAACGATCCGCCACGAGCCCTGTGCCCCGGCCCCTCTCCACCGCTGTGACCACACAGCCCCGGCCCCGCCGCCTCCTCGCCCGCAGCACTGAGAGGCCGGGGGACCGGCTCGGGTGCTGACGCGGCCACATCGCGGCTCGCGCGGGGCGGCGTTTCCCGGGAAGCCCTCCCGGAGCCCGGACCCCGCCTGCCCCGCTCCCCGGCGCTCGGTGCCGGAGCCGCCGCAGCTCCCCGAGCTCCCCGAGCTCCCCGACCCGCGGACCCCGGCGCTACCGCCGCTCACC
>VZRS01009828.1:245755-268189 GCA_013398055.1 Ifrita kowaldi
GGCGGGTCCCCGCTTGGCTCCCCACACACCCCACTCACACAGTCAGACCAGGTTTCCTCACCGGTTCTACCCCAGGTTTTCCATAGCTGAGTCTCAGATGTCTCGTCCCATAAAGGGATTTATTCCCGGTACAGCAACACAGAAACAGCTCGAGCTAGTGCCTCCGAGGAGGATCCCAACTAAGGAACCCCTAGGCTTTTATCCCCTCACAGTGTCTCCCTCCTCAGTCCTCTGCTCCTGCCCCCGTCTCTTTGTCCATCCACTTCACTGGCACCCGTCTTCTTTGCCTTTGTTATCAGAAAAGGTCGGCAGTTCCTGGCTCCTGCTATGTCTCTGTTTCCATTCACCTGTCTGGCATCACCCATCTTTGTGCCCTTTGATATCCCAAAGGTTGGCAATTCAGGCCTCGCCTCGGGCTTCTGCCCAGAGCTCAATCCGCATCTCAACATGTATCTTGCAAGAAAAGTTCAAGTTCTCAGCACAAACTCTGTTTTTAAATGAGAAAGTATATGAATGGGGACAGAATAGTAAAGGAGAGGCAGAACTGGCCTTAAGCCATATCCAGGATCAAATAAAATATATCCAAGTATATCTAGGATCAAATATGTACCAAGTATATCAATATCTCAAGTACATCCAGGGTCAAATCCTGGATATAGTGCCATAAATTTCCTAACCGATACAATAAACTGTGCTTGAAGCATGGTACATTTCACTTGTTCCCTTGCCTTCCTGGCAGAGAACACAACACACACAAAGTTAGTTAAACTAGAATAAACCAAAACCATTATTTTCAATTAATATAACTTTTTCTTTCCTTCAGTGATAATTGTTCTGATATCCAGATTGTCAGAATCTCTTTCTACACATCACCTCTCAAGAACTTGGAGTTGACACCTAATCTGAAGGAGCACCACAGAACAACAATTTACTCCCTTTTTCCACCTGCCACTTTGAAAAAAATTTTTTTACATGTTTTGTCTCTTATTAGCTGATGAAACTGTACCCTTAGTCCAACACAGTGATAAGGGTAAAGTCCTATATAGGTTTTCCCTATATTGTAAGGTATGTCCTGGTTGGATGGATTTAGCTGGTTTTATATTAGTCAATTTACAACTGAGGTGCTCTGGATTTTATGGCATCTGTCTGGGTGCCTCAGATGCCTCAGTTATTCAGTAAGTTTTTTTTTTGGCTCCTGGCTGTACTGTAGATTTCAAGGCTCAACAATGTTGTATTTGGCAAAAAGACCTGTAAGACCATTGATTGCTTAGCTCTTCTGGGCCTGGGGAACCATTGTTTGAGGTTCAGGTAAAAATGTTACAAAATAATTACTTTGGTTGGGTCAGTGCATGTCCAAAATGGCTCAGTTCAGTGGAACTAAATGCCAATTACACACAGTGATAGGAAAGTACTGTCAGTTTGTACGGGTAGTTCTGTTGCTGCACTAGGGGAACGTCACTCATCCTGTATTTTCCCACCTGACTGCTTTAAAGGAATAAATATGTGGACAGTCAGGTTGTTATTACATACCAGAGACTGGAGGTGAGTTCAAAGCTTTTTTTAGTATCTCCTGTTTGCGGAATCAATTGTGGCTTTCAGGGCTTCAGCGGTTGCTTGATCATGTACTTTAGAGAGATTTGAATGAGTTGCGACTCACTGCTTCAGCTGATGCTTCAACAAATTGTTTTCCTGCTTAACTTCTGTGAGGTTCTTTTCACGTCTCTGACAGAATGACTAATGTAGCTACAGATCTTGACTGTTGCTTTAATGTCTTTTCAACATTGCTTTTTTTCCAGCAGCAGATCAATGAAGAGAAAGTCTAAGCAGTATGTAAAGCATGCTATAAACCCAGAGAGACTCTCTGCCTTCTGAAATTGTTGCTTGGTGTTAAAAAGACTAAAATGGAATCGTAATGCATAAGGTCTCACAACAGTGCTTGTTAAGTATTTTGGAGCTCATTTAGACACACATGTACTCCTGTAAACTATCCATCTCAAATTACTACGAGAAACTTTCTTAAGAACTTCAGGGGATAAATATTTGAAGTCATTCTGCCATCACCTGGGAACTGACCAAATCTTGTAACCGAGAAAGGGCCAGCCCAGAGATAGAAGTTAAGTGAGGAAAGTCGAGGGAAATGCTCAGTCACATGGTAGGAATGAACCAGGAGAACTGACTCCTCTAAGATCACTGCAAATGGCTTTGCATTAGTTTTGTATTAAAACACGCACTCATGTATTTGTAGAGAGTATTGCCAGTTTTCTTTGAGTACTGACTTGCTGTTCATTGAGATGTTCGTAGCTGCATCTTCATCCCTTACTTCCTACTGATCCTTTGTAGTGTCTCTACCACACCCTGGAACAACAGCAGCCTTTAGAACTTACAGACCTGTGTCAGGACCTACACTGCTGACAGAGCTGATAAGCTCCATGGTTTGTTGCTTGTCTCCACAGACAGAACTGTTTCTCTGCTATTTTCTGTTTGTCTTTCTTCACTGGCTGTAGCTGCATTTGCCTTCTGGCTCTCTTTCTTGCCTCCAAGGAAAGACATCAAACATTGTGTTCTCACTGTGTGGTGCAAAATATCCTTGAGAGATTGGCTATTATCAAAATATATTTGATAGGAACCTTGTTCTAATTAATGTGAAATGTTTCAGCTGACACATGAGTTGTCATCTTTTACAGGCACCGCTTGTTAATGATCACAAATGAGTGTCCACTCTCTTGGAAGCAGACCCATCTGTCTCCCTGTTATGTATGCGTGCATACATATGCTCTGGGCTGGAGCCTGCAGTCGCACTCAGAACAGGTAACTGAAGCCAGGGGAGAGCTGTTGCAGGTGTTTCTGAGCAGTTAAAACACCAGCTGAGCTACCTGTCATATAGGAAGAACCCCTAATTAGGAGATACTGTTGGAATTAAGAGAAATGCAAAGGTGAGGTTGAACTGGGACAGCTGACTTTGTTGTCACATCATCCATATATTTATAATGCTGAAGCTACTGGAAAATGCACAAATTCTACCTGTCCATTTGACTGCATCAGAAGAGGGGGGCTTGTTACGAATGAGAGGGGCGAGCTTAGACAAGTCCCTGCCTTTGCTCAGGTCTCTGGCAGTAGGCAGTAGCTTTATTGAGGCAGCCAGCACCCCAACACCCACTCTTGCTCGCAAGTCCTTAACAATGACCAATCAGGCCTATTACAACATGAATTATTTATTGATGGAAAATAGACATAAGACTTTAACAGACTTACTTACTACACAGGATAAATAAAAGAACTACGAGTAAATAAAAATACAGTGCACAATAATAAAGGTACCTATGTTACAGCTAGTGAAGAAACAGTATCAATTAGAAGCCAACGTCACTTACCAATGAATGATGGTGGTGTGCAAAGAATCTCCTAATTCTGCTCAATCCCAGGGAAGTATCTTGATGTGAATGTCTCCATGTCAAGGAGAATTCTCTACACACTCAGAGAGTGTATAAGAGATTTCAGATTTTATGAAAATCACAGTGGTCTTCTATAGTTGCAAAAGTGCTTGTCTGTCAGTCACTTATTTCTGGCTTATCCTTTCCCACCATTCAAGGAAGGATGTTTATTGCTGGCTAAGGTTGTTTACAGCTGAGATAATTCATCACAAGACAAACCATTCTGGCCTAGCTTAGCCATGAGGGAAGTAGAGATAAGCTTTTCCTGTATCAGGGGGTGAAAGGTCCTGTCACAGGGGTCAAGTGTGGTCTGAATATTGCAAACTCACCTTGAATAGCTGAACACTAATTTGAGGCAACAGAGATGGTGCAGGAAAAGGGCTTTTAAGAAGAGGCCAACTGTGTTCTGTCACGGTATGGTCCTTCCAATCTTTTCAGGCAGCCCATAAACTAATTGAACAAACATATCTGCTGAGGTCTCCAGTCCTATTGTTGAAAAGTTTGGGAATCCCTGTTCTGAAGTCATAAAATAGTGAGGTGGAGATTCTAGTTTGCCGGAAAATAAAGACACATTTCTTCATTCAGTTCACACGCACCTGCTCAGTTCAGCATTTCTTTTGGAGGCAAAGGGATTCCTGAGCCAAACTGTAGCCACCTCTTCTGAAAACATTGCCATGCATTCTCATCTTCACTTTAGTTTTACATTCAAGAATCTGGAATCTGAGAAGACATGAACTCTTTGTAGGTCATGTGCATCTTGAGTCACATACAATACCAAAACCTTGTCATAGAGGTAGGCACTAGACAAGGGAAGAAAGTTTTAAAGCCATCAAGTGTTATATTTTTAATACTTATTTCAGAACTCAGATTGAAGTATTTACCTTTGAAAAAGTGTTCTCTCCAATTGTTGGACAAATTGCAGAAATTACAGGTGAAATTCTCCTATATTTATAGGAGGTAATGCATAATATGATCTTTTAGCCTTGAAATCTGTTAAATAGATGAACTACATTAAACAATAGTTTAAAATAACTTTTTTCCTCTTTCTTCCATGAGCGCTGTCAAGGAAGGGCTTGGCATTGAAATGGCCATTATTTAGATGGTGCCCTCAAGCACAGGAAGATATGTGAGAAGGGAAAGATATGTGACTCCAAAAGAACTTTGGGCTGCCTTATAATTTCTTCAGTTTTTCATGTGTGTCGCTGAGTACAAAACCCATCTTATTCTTTGAGTATGCTAAATCAATCAAGTGAATGCTAATGTCCTGCTGGCTCCAGCAATTCAGCTGGAATTGAACTATCAGAGACAATGCCTAGAGCTGAGCTGACATCATTGTGAATGGCTCCAATGCACAAATACAACAGAAAGAGAATAGAAACTAGACATTTTAATGTCAACTCTCTTAGAAGCACAGGAAAAAAAGAATCATCATTGGTCAAATAGAAACAGACAAGAAAAAAGAGGCAGAGATAGGAAAATCCTATTTTCAAGATCCCACAGGAAAAAAAAGTTGAGATGAAAATAGCATTCTACTAGAAAGAATGGGTTCTTAATAGGCCTTTAAAATAAAATGCATGAAACAGTGATGAAATGATTTTGCTACATCTCTAAGGAGCTTGGTTTTGTCAGTCTGGGATTATTTGAAAAAGGCCCTCTGCAGAAAATTGTGGTCCCAAATTATGATTTTGCAGGCTCAGATTGCATAGGTAACAAGAACCATTGTGAGCAGCAGTGATGTAGACAGAGAAGGCAGAAGGGGAACCTTGCTCTTCTGGAGCTGCCTTGGTGTGATTTATGGACAATTTATGGAGCCTGAGCACAGGACTAGGCTTGTGTTTTGGTTAACATGGATTCTGTTCCAGTGTCTGAGAAAATCTATTTTAGACGTTGCCTTGGTTTGGCTACCTGCAACCTGGAGAGACACAAAAGCTTTTGGCATAGTATTTTTTGTAAAAGGGCTTGTGGTGAGTAAGTGGCTATTGTTACTAGATGGAAAGACCTGTGAATTTATGTTGATATTAACCCACTAAGGGAAGAGAAGAAAAAGGAAGGATGGAAATAGAGCATATGACAGGCCTGAATGTCAGTAGTTTCCACAAGATGTTTTCTTGTACCAAATATTGGTATCTCTTCATTTTGCTTAGGAAATCAAGGCTTTGAAGTATCAGATTGTCCAAGCAGACATTTACTTTCTTACAGAAGTGTTGAAATAGGAGACTCCTGATCTGTATGTGCAGAGGTGGAAATGTCTGCTAGATATGTGTTTGCAACAAACTGGAATTACTAACGATGTTAGAGCCGAGCTCAGAGCCCTGTGCTGCAATTGTAGATCAGTGATAGAGAGGAGACAGACCGTGGACATTAAATGCCTGGTCCTGAGGTGTGGGAGGAACTGTTTCATCTTTCCCTGCCAGCTGAGGACCTGAGAAAGAGAGAGCTTGTTCCATGTAAGAGGGGATGCTGTCACTCCGGCGCTGTGATCAGATGTAGAAGCTGTTTAGTTTCTGGGGAAGTAGGGATGTAAGCAGTGCCAATAGCAGGCACATGGGAGCAGGGAGTGGCACAGGCTGCAGGCAAGAGCGAAGAGTGGACAAGGTCTGAGTTTGCTGTGTCTGAGATCAGCAATGTGTCAAATTTCAGCCTATTTATCTTTAAAACAGGTGTTGACAGTGCTGTGTTGCCTCACAAGGGCTCAGCCTGGTCGGGCCGAGCCTGCTGCCTGGTTTGTTTCAGTTTGGTTTGGAAACAGTGGGCTGTATTTAGACTTGTCACTTGCACAGCTGCTGTGCTGCAGCTTTTTGCAGAAGCTGTGCTGTTGACAACTAAACCACAGCACTCCTGTGCTCTGCCTTTTACTGGCCTTTACGGAGTCCTTTAGCAAATATATAAAAATGCAAAGGTGCCACTGCTCCTTTGCTCGATGGTAGTATCTACAGTGTGACAGAGGGACAACTGCATGGGAGGGGGGCACCAAGAGAAAGGCACCTGGAGATCCCTGAGCCTACAATACTCAGTACTACTCCTGGCTCCCTGCAGGGCTGGCACCAAGGATGGCAGTGGTGGGAATTGAATTTTGGTTTGTTCACACCAGCAGCATCTCCCAGCAGTCCTGTGAGGGCAGGGAGCAAGCCATTGTCACTGCTGCATGGGGCTGCAGGTACAAATGTGTCACACTTCCTAATTCCCAAGAAAAGGAAGTCTCGAGGCAGTAAATAGAAGGTCGTTTTGAGAGGCAAGGGAGGGATGTTACGTGCTGTATAGTCTTCTCTCTTCTCCCCTGATTTCTGTAGGGCTTCCATATACTTTATACTCTCTAGTGGGACTTTTGTTTTTAATATGTGCAATATTTAACATACTCATAATTTGGAGAGTATGCTCATGGTTTAAGAGGCTGATATGCTGGTACATGGGTAATTGTGCCCCAGTTCCTGCTCATATCTGAACATCTATCTTAAGGTAAATAAAGGAGTGGCTGATTGCTACACCTCTGGGTTTAAATTTGCTATGTCATGAATCTAAGGAATTTTTCTTGAGGAAAAAATTATACATGCTTGGATCAGTTATATCAGTACAAAAGGAGGTGAAGCTGCTATGTCAGAAAAGAAAAATCTCTTTAGGAATGTGAATTGTCAGTGATGTACAGTATCTATTCACACGCTAAAAGATTGAATTAAAAGTGATAATTATGTGCTGGTTTTGCTGCTTAAGTAGTTTAATGCCATTATGACTGTGCTACTTAATGGAAAAGCTTTGAATCAGACTAGCATGGGAATACTAAAAATTTTAATGGATTTCTGCTCAAGTCATTCTTTCTATTATGAAAAAAACCCACCAAATATATATAACTAAGTCTTTGTATTCAATTATTAGTCCTCTCTCCTAATTTGAAGAGCAGAATTATCACTTAACAGCAGTTCTCTGAAATAGAATTTTAATGATTCTAGTCATCTCATAGTCGAACATGTTTTTTCCTGATCAGTACAAAGTTAGAAGATTCTTAGTGCTGAATCAGTTTTAATTATTCAATCTCAACCACATAAAAAATACAGAGTCAACAGCATATCTTGAGCATCTGTCAAAGAAGCTGTCAGAAATGTTCTCCGTGGGTTGTCATGTGTTACCTCGCTTCTCTACATGAGGAAAAGGCTTTGGTACATGGTATTGGAATGAGACTGTAGATATAATGCATAGGAAGAGAAATATGCTGTATACCTGGAGGGATTCTTTTGGCCTGATCCCAGCATTTTATAGTTCTGAAACAAATTTCATGGACTTCATCATAATGTGATCCTGTCTCCCCAAGGAAATTTGCAGTAGTTTAGGCAAAATGCTTGTTTTATCTTGGAAGGAAGAAAAAGAAGCAAGTAGCAGGCAGAACAGTTGTGCATTGTCATTTTACAGTTGGTGCTAAAGCAAACGGATTGAAGTACTGTGGTGGTGTAACTTGTGCTCCTTGGATGTGTATTCATGGTTTATAGGGAGGTTTTATTGGTGACAACTGCTGTTGCAAATTCAAAATCAGAAATAATCTCTTGCAGAAGCTCTGCAAAACTTTTCTAGCAGGAATACAGATAAAGCTGGGAAGACCAAGTTCAAAAACCCTTCTGTTTTTATTATTAGCCACATATTTTCATCTCTTCATGCATCTGGTTATTCCCTGGGATTTTTTTACATCCCCTCTGAAGACTCTATAACTCAGGGGAGAATCTCCTCCTTGGTGTTAACTACCAAAGCTGCTTTGTTCCCAGTGTCTCATGGCAGCTATCTGTGCTTTTTTGATTCTGATGCTAGAGAACTAAAATTAACATTTATTCTACAGGGTGCATGTTATTTGACACAACAGTAATTTACCATCAGCAACTTCCCGGCACATCTGAAAATCAAGTCACCTCTTTAGGCCAGCAAGATGTCAGTCCTTCCTCACTGCTGGTGTTTTGGTATTTTATACAACGTAAGTCAAGTTGAGACTGACCAAGATGTTTGTTTGGCCTGCTAGTAAGTAGTAAACTTCTGGGCATTCTACAGAGAATACCCAGTGTTACAGCTTGCCAGTCTGTTTAGATTATTACATACTTTTCCTTTTCCATGTATTTGTATTTTGTTTTGGGTTTTCCATACTTTAATAACAAAAAAGGTGTAATAGATTGATATTGTATGTTCCCAAGGTCTTTCTGATGGAAGTGTTGGGACTTCTTTACACTTGTAGTCAGTTTTGCTGACTTACATTAGGAAAACAGAGCAGTCTTACAGCAATGGACAAATATTGTGAGGTTAAATTTATTTCTCTTTGAAAAAGAGAAATTGATACAAGTTGGCAGAAACACTCATATGCAAACAAGAGTCTTGAAAGGCTGACTCTGAGGTTCTCTGATGCTATTGGTATCAATGCAAATATTGCTGCTTCATTTTCTGCTGTGGTCCCCAATTGTCTGTCTGCAGTAGCTAGGCCAATTGTGAGAGTTTTCTTTTCTGGTGATTTTTCTGGATGGATGTCCATCAGGAATGACACCATGATCAACATTAATATGGGTCTTAATACCATTCTCCCTCCTCAGCTTGAAGTGAAAGGGAACTGGGAGTGTAGGATCAAGCTCTTAATTTGTTACTTACGCTTGATTTGAAGCTTATTGTCCAAGGTCAAGCTAAAAGGATAACGGAATAACTCAGGCCTGTGAACAACTCATCATGTTAGACAGAAACCAATCGGGTCCAAGGCGCAGCATGTTGGAACTTTGCCACTTCCTTTCTCTTTCAGTACTGTTCTGCCTTCTCAGTCCTGTAAACAGTCTCTTCATCCCTTTCTGTGGGTAACTGGGCTTCCTTCCTGAAACCTTCCCAAATTCAAACTGCATTTGGCAATAATTTTGTGTTTGTGCTTGATACAAAAGTTTTCAAAGGAGCTTCACAGACACTAATCAGGGTAAAAATGCAAAAATAAAATCTGTCTTATTCTGAAGTTTCCTTTGGAAACCATTTAATTTCTTACAAGCACACTTTGGCAGATGATGTGGCCCTTATAGTAATAAATCACAGGAACATGAGACACTTCACTGCAGCTGTGACATGGCTAGTTAGGATCCTATTCAAGAAAAAGGCTTAGGCAATGTATTTTCTTTCCTATACTTTGCTGTACCATTTCTCCCCCATATAGTTCAAGTGAAAAGACTCCCAGAACGCTCTTATAATTGTCTCCTTAGAGTTATAATCTGCAAATGCTTTTTTCTAAAAGATAAAAATACCCACATCTTAATGGAGCCTTTTAAAATGGCACATCAGTAACTCTCCAACGTCCTTCATAGTTTAGTAAATCTCTTTAATAAGGGTGAGAAGCAGCTTACAGAGGTCTCTCTGATTAAAGGTTTGACCTGGAATTTCTTTGAATTTGTATTATGGAGTCAGCAGGTTTACAGTGGTAAGTCTTAACAGAGAATCTTTTGAAGTGCTTTGCAGGTAGAGCTGTAAAGACAGTAAATATTCTATAAAACTTACTGAAACCACAACAGAACCAGTTAAGCATCAGACACTGTGTTGGAAAGCCATATCCACAGAGCACAGGGAACAGGATACCTTGCTGGTTTAAAACCTGGGTTGGCAAGTCCCCTGAGTGGGATTATATGGCACTATTTCAAGAAAAGGAGGCTGGATTCAGTCATCCATGAGGTCCCTTCTACCCTATGGCCAGGGCTCCTGCAGGATTATAATCACTAAAAGAATAACAGTTTAATCACTAAAAGAATAACAGTTCTAAGAAATTACTCAAATCAGAAAAAAATATAGCCAGGACAGTGAGTTTCACGGAAATTTATATGCTCAGTACTTCATCTCCATGCATGACTTGGCTCAAAGGAAGCAATCAAGGACACAAAAGCCTGTGAGGCCTTTTAACCCCACTAATTTTATGTCTGTGAGTTCCTTAGAAAGTGATGTTCTCCTGAAGGTCATCTAACTCTCTGCTAATAGATTTGTTTTATTTGTCTGTGGTGGTCCTGTAATTCTGCTGAATATAAATACTTCTCCGTAGAATGGGTGGCCTGTAAGGCTTGGGCAAAACTTGCAGTATGGGGCAGTTTTGTTGCACAATATTTAATGGTTGACTTCAGGTGTATTTAGGAGCAGAGCCATCCAATATCTACAGTACTCATCAGTCTCAAAAAGGTCAGATTTTCATTGGCACTATAGTTTTTCTTTAATTTTTTGCTTTTGTGGTTGGACTTTTTTGCATGAATATACTGACAGCATTCCTGTAACTACCAGCCAAGGACAGGAAGCTGCAGCTTACAGAAGTCCGCTTGCAGTATTGGTGATGTTTGCTTTGGAGAGTCTGTTTGCTGGGTCTGTATGTCAAATATCAGCACAAAGGCAACACCATCTCCCCAACAGTAATGATATTTTTTGTGGATGCTGAAGGCTTGGCTACGGAAAGATTTTCCAGCTTTCTGCATTCACAATTTTTCATCCTTTTAGACAGGGTGTCAGGACTTTCCCTCCTTGCTGCACCCAGCTCCTGCTGCTCTGCTTTTTGCAAGGTGTCAGGATGTGTCCTTGGAGACCTGCCTTGTACTGGAGGCAAGCATATAAGCAGCCCGAGGGAGCCTGGTTCTGTTGTCTCTCTCCAAGGTCCAGGACGTTTCACCCAGAGCAGCTCTTCCCCAACACACAGGGTCACTCCACACTGGGAGTTTTCTGGGCAGAGAGGGAAGCACTGCTGATGGGCAATGGGAAGAGATGAGATGAGAAGAGAGGAGTGTGTTTTTCCTCTCCCAACTGCTTGAACAGAAAGGCTGTTCAATGGGGACCCAGATGTGGAGAACCCTCAGATAGAGTGGGCAGAACAGAGATGGTGGAAAACAAGACATGAAAGTGGCTCAGCAGAAAGCTCTTTTAACTTTTAAGAAAAGTGAAAAGTTTTGCAGCTCATGAAGGAAAGCCTTTTCAGGGGCTGTGGGTAGGGCTTTTTACCATTTTTCAGGTGATGTTAAAACCCCGGACTTCTGTTGCTCTGATAATTTTTTTTTTTTGCAATGATAGCATTAAAGACATTGTAAGTGAATGATTAGGCTCTTGTGTATGACACATGCACATCCTACCTTAGAACTTGGCTGAGTGTAGACAGAATTTTCTCCAAGATGATCAATGGTTTTAATGCAGTTTATCAGAAGCCCTTAGCATTCTCTTAGAATAAACCCCATTTATACAGACTCGGGGGAAACTGAATGCTGATCTGTTTAGTCTGACTAGGTGACAGCAAGGCTGAAATACTGTTGAGGAAGGTATTGCTGTTGCAGAGTTGCTTGAACAAGAAAACTACCAAAGGTGATCCCAGAAGTTGCTGGTGTTCACAGTACAGCTCAGGTGAGTACACGCAAGATGTCTGATGGGACAGGGTAGAGGACAAAATGCACTAATCCTGCTGCATTCAGACAGCAGTGCCAGGTGCACTGTAGGCTTCCTGAATGCCTTAGAGCTTTTGGGTATTTAAGTTTTCTTACTGTTCTTTTTGAAGAAAGACTGTAAATATAAATTCCTTAAAGAGCAGTAGTACAGTTCCTGCCTCCATATGTGGCCAAATAGGATGGTTCAACAGCGAGCTGAACAAAGTAAAGCATTTCACTAATTTTGCTGTTCTGGGATGAAATTTCCTTTATGACTCCCCAGCAATCTGCATACATCCTCCTGGAGAGAGAGAAGTGATCATTCCTGCCTATGACAGCCTAGGCTTTTTTGGAAATGATGCTGCAGTATTTAAGTTTACTCAAATACTGGATTAACAGGAGCCAGGACAAAACCTCAGTCTCTGTTCAGTCCTGATGCAATTGGTGGGCTGGTCTGATGGTAATAAGATGAAAGGGCTCCAGGTCACTGTTGCCCTTTGTGTCAGTAGAGAATACTGTCCTTCATCCTGGGTTTGATCCAGCTCCAATTAATATATAAAAACACCCAAAACCTTTTCTATTATATTAGTTTCAAAACAGTAGCAGATTATGAGGCAAGTCCAGCTGCCTTTCAGGTGAAGCTGATTAACCAACCCCTTCCCTGTTTTAGACATGTAATCCTTTAGTCCTCTGACCACCTGTGTTGGAAACACTCCCCTCTTTCACCTTGTATACTTCTGGGGGGAACACAAGCCCCTATATTTAGATACTGTGTTGACAACCAAAGCAGGCTCTGTGTGTGCGCCTTCATGCACAGAAAGCTGGAACAGGAAAAATAAAAATGCTACTTTCTGTTCTTTGTAACTCTGACATCTATCTTCTATTCTCTGATTTTCATACTATGCCATTTCCTCATCTATTCTACTGGGTGTGTAGGAGCCTTTACTGCTTCCAGCATTCAGATAGAATGAAACTATTGCTTAAATGAATAGCTCCTGAAATTGTTTCCTTGCTGGGAATCGCTAATATGCCATGTGGATTCAACTCATGTATCCAAACTAATATTGCACCCCAAATTGCTAAAGTTGCTGTTTCTTTGGAGTCCTTAGACCTTTATTGGATAGGAAAGGATGGTTTTTTTTTCTTTTAGTAGCCAAGGTTTCAAATACATATATGCTGCAGTCATCTACGATGTCACATTTAGGCATCTCCTCTTATTTCCTTACCAAGGACCTCAGAGTGTTTTGCAAAGTTATTACCAATCCAGATGTGATGAAAAGGAGGCATAGGAAATGTCAAAATGTCTCTGGCAGATCTGAGGATAGAGCTGCCCTCTGGCTTCCTAGGACACCAGGCAAGCCTCTTCACTTTCCAGTGCTGGTGGTCCAGAAGCCTCTATTGCTCAGGAACACATCTCTGTCCAGCACCCAGAGGCCAGTGGGGAATTCAGCAGCCACTGGCTGGAGTAGCAAGTGTTGGGAGAGTTGGAAAAGGCTGAAATGAAAATGCAGAGTAAGGGCAAGAGATTGCAATTGATGGAGATTTGAAGGTAAGTGGTTGAGAGTGCCTCCTGCAAATGCAGAATTAAGCATACTGCCTTTAATCACCATCCTCAAGCCTTTCTGATGTTTTCCTGCTACATTCAAGAAAATAGTAACCCTGGCTCAGCTGACAAATGGTAGTTCATTAGGATATGGTAATTTGATTACTTTTGATTATCTTTCTCTGCTCTTAGTATCTGAGAAAGAAGAATTCCCTAAATTGTAAGGGAAATAATTTGTTGTGATTTATGCCACCAAAACCACAAACAAACAAACAAAAAAAACAAAAAACCCCCCACCAAAACAAAAAAAACCCACCCACAACCAAACCCAGAGGAAGATTAACTCCAAGGAACAAAAATGTCTATTTACATAAATGACTCTTAGCCATAGTGAGCATTAAACTTAAACTATCTATTCTCTCCATGTGGTACCAGTGCTTTTAGCGTAGAGGCTTGAGTGCTACACGAAGTGAAAGAGGAATAGTGGAAGGTTGATAGCTCAGCTAGGCATTCAATTGGTACCACTTCAGAAAGCTTGACAGATGAGACAGTCTTGAGAAAAATAGGTGAACCAAAGCTGTAGTTAAGAAAACCAACTCAGTCCCAATATACCTGTTTCTCCTGTGCTTTAGTAACCGTACCTCTGTTGATTAACTTGCCTCACCTTGTCTCAGGAGGTGAGGTCTGTAGCAATGATAGAGAATTCCCTTTTGGACTTAGGTAAATTCACTCTGCAAAAGGATTAAAATTGGATTTCAGCTTAGTAGCTCTGATGTTGTCTAGCATCAGGAAGTGCATTGCTAACAGAAGAGCTATCTTGCCTGGTGCCTGTTGAGTAATGTGCTACACAGATGCTTCCCATTTTTAGGGCAGGGCTGCTCAGACTGCCACATGGAGGCCTGTTGTGGCTCAGACTCTCCCTCTGTAAGCTGTCCTCAGACCAAGTGGGCTGTGCTGGTACCAGCCCGCCCCTGGCTCTCTGCCTTTGCAGTGTCACCCTGCCATCTCTGCTGTGCATTTGCAGTCACCATTCTATGTGCTGGCAGGCATCCACAGGATTTGCACCTGTCTGCACTTCTTCATCCATACAGCAAACACAGCACATTTTCCTCAGCTGAAGAAGCTGCTGTTCTGCACTTGCAGAACAAAGCACATTTGCTTAGGAGGTGTCAGGGCTGTGTGTACACACGGTCAGTCGAGCACGGTGGGAGATGTCACTGTGCTCTCTGACCCTTCCCAGGCTGAAACTGGGGAGCTGACCCGGCTGACCAAAGACAGAGTACTTGTGTCCATGCTGCATGGTGGGGCAGTCTTGCAAAGAGCCTTTGCATGCTGAGCTCTGTTCCCTCCATTTACATTGCTCCAGAATATTGTGCTCAGGCTGGGTTGATGAGTACTCAGTCAGGAATTGGGAAACGTCCTCACGAGTGTGGCAGTACGGAAAGCAGAAAAGGTCTTGGCTCTGTGTAAGCCCTGCTCGGCAATAACAAAAGCATCTCTATATTATCAGCCCTGTGTTCAGCAAATCCAAAACACAGCCCTGTAACAGCCACTGTGAAGAAAATTAACTCTACCCCAGGCAAAACCAGCATATCTTCCTTCAGGATTAACTTTGCGGAGGCAAGTTTCTACTGGATCTTCTTTTAGCTAGACTTAGAAACTGAACAAAATGAAACTTTTCTGGGATATTGTCACTAAAGCTGAGTTGCTTTCCATCTGCCACAGGGTCAGTGGATTGTTGTCTTGATTGCATTTGTTTTTAAGCAAATATCTTCATAAGGCAGAAAGTAAATAACAACCAGCCAGCTTCACCTCAGCCAAAGAGTGCTGCCCTTTCCCAAGCCTGCAATCAGCACCATCTCTTTTGTGAGCCACCCCCAAGGGCTGCATTAATATACTGTTAGAAGCTTTTATAACAGAGGCAAAGCAGACCCCAGAGGAGTTGACTGTGTTTAGGGAGAGAAAGAGCTGTCTGAAAGCTTCATGCTTGGTTAAGGTCTACTGCCTGTCATATTTTAACTCCAGTTGCCTTTCAAGCACACATCTAAACTCTTGCCAGTAAGAGATGTTGTAAGCCATTTTGTTCTGCTTGATATCTGCAATTGAAAGACTGGTGATAAAATCCCATACATTAAATGGCAGTGAAAAACTAGCAGCATGATACAGAATGAACTGCAGTGTTGTATGCATAAGACTCTTGGCACAGTATTAGTCTTGGTCTGTGAGGAGGATTCCCTCAAAGAACAAAGTAAATTTAAAAAATTGCACAACAATTCCTTATTCAAAGCACTTAATTCTATCTCTGTCAGCTCTGCAGTGTCTTCTAAAAGACTTCAAAGCAGATCTGTACATGGCACAGCTGAACAAAAGCAACTTGGGTGAGACCTCTTGTTAATGAACAATCTGGCTATTGCTTTAAAGTCTTTGCTTTAGAGCTTGACTGCAGAATAGATAAAAGATTTGGGAGTAACAGGAGAATTGATATTTTCCAATTTTTCTGCCTTTTTCTGTATGATCAGTGGAGGTAAAAGTGTGTGCTGGATCCACCTCAGCATGGTAAGGCACAAATAGGTGACTGCTAACTCCTAGTTAGTGCCTCTGTGTCTTCTGAAGGAGAAGACGACAGTACTGCTGTGCTGCAGGAAGGGACGGACTCCTCCTGCTCTGAAGGACTGGTGCTACTTCCCCCATTTCCTACCCATGCAATTAGAAAGATCTAGTATTTGACTACAGTTCCTGAGCCTGACTTCTTCTGCATCTTAAAATAATGTCTTGAAAGTAGAAAGGACCAGGGCTGACTTTCTTGCTGTAAAACATTTCTCTTAACTCGAGAAGCTGAGTTGTAAGTTGCATGGATAGAGGGGCTGTGAATGACAAAAGATGACTGTGTTGGTGGGGCTGTACAGGAGTTTGGTAGGCAGCTCCTACAGCAATTAACCCGGGGCTCTGCTGGCTCCCACTGGTCTGGTTTGCTCTGGGTAGGTGGTGGAAATTATCTCCACTCACAATACACAACGGAGCACAGTAGCCTATTTCAAGAGCAAAAGTCAAATTTTTGTAAGTACAGCTAATGGACTGAATGTTGGATGTAGAGCCCACACAGATCACTCTGTGAAGCTGAAATAGCATAATGAACCTTAAAAAGCTTCCTGGTTCAATAGTGGCCCCAGAAATAAAAATCTGGTTTTTTGAGTTCTGGTGAGTGCCAGGCTGCAAGCTGATTGTGCTCTTTGACGATGAGATGAGGTGTTAGGCAGTGAAAAGGATGGGCAGGAAAGCTCTCTTGGCCCTTGCTTCCTTTCTTCTTGCCAGATCAGACAACTGACCCTGAGGCTTGAGAACATTGTACAGAAAATAGCAGGTGTATATGGGTCAAGCCTAACTATTCTAGATGGACTGTTGGACTGTTTGGAGTCTGTTTGACACTTTTTTTTTTTTTCTTTTTCTCTTTTTTTTTCTTTCTACAGATGGGTTATTTTGTTTCTACTTCAGTTATATTCACATGTGTTTCTCAACAGAAATGTTTGTTTTTATACCGGGTAGCTGAGGCATTTTGTAGAAGATGAGTTATAAAGTACTTAATTGGAAGGATGGAGAGCAGCTTGAAATGAAACCTACACCTTCCAGTGAGAGTGACATTGTACTTCTCAGCTGTACAGGCTGTATTGATTAATTCATGTGGCTTTGAAATGCTATTGTGCTACTTACCTTAGCAAATGGTGTTTTTATAATGAAGTGGAAAGGGTTTGAAATAATGAGGCACAAAAATGATCTCTCTGCTGGAGCAATAGAAAACTCTGTCTTCTTGAAAATGTACAAAGTGGTCAGCACAATAGCGGCGTAGCACATCACAGAGACTCCTCTGCTTTCTTCCATCTGAGATGATGGGGAAGGCAATGTCTGAAATGAAAATGAGAACATAATGAGGGTACTTAAAGCATTCCAGACTCCTTGGCCAATGTGATGAGTAAACTTAGACAAGGAGCAGTATATCAGAAAACCGTATCGATTGTGCTCTGCTTGAAGAGGAGTGAGAAGGGAGCTCGTCCTCATTCCCCCCAAACCCACCAAAACCAAGCCCCCAAACAGTCAGGCTATTTCTTGACTGTTTTGAAAGCAGTCTCTCATGCTCTAATCAGCTGGTTTTTGAGAGAAAGGAAACTAAATTTCTTAATATTATTGGAATAATGCCATAGGTATCTGTCTTGTGGCATGTTCATTGTAGGAAGAAACTGGAGGGGGAGAGGAGAAAGAGAAAGGAGACTCTTGTCAACATTCTTGTTGTCTATATAAAATAAGTTTGAAAATATTTATTTGAACTGAGGAGATCACACCCTTTGAATAAAGGGGATGAAGAAAGGGTGTGTAGGTACAAAGATTTAATTGCCTTTGAAATAGTATTTTCTAGCAGCAGAAATTGTCAGCTGTTAGCCAGAATTCTTAATTTCTTTTATGTAAAACAGACAAAACATCGAAAACCAAAACCCACTTTCATGTTTTTCAACTTTAATATATCATTCTCTATTTCATAACCACAAAGTAATTCTACAAGCTCCAAGTGACTTCAGCTGGCAAACCACCAAAAAGTAGTTAATAATATTTGCCCCTTACAAATGGGAGGGTCTCAAGCTCAGTTAATTTTGGATTGTAATCATCAGAACTGTTGCCTTCTTCCATTCCAGTTGAAGACAAGGGCAGCTGGAGGACCTTCTTGTAAGAGAGGATTCGGCTGTGTTAGGTTGGGTATGGTGCTGTGCTGGCACAAGTAATCCAGCTGAGCGCAGGAATAGGAGACTTTGCCTCTGCCTGCACCTACATTTCTCAGAAAGCCTTAAAGGAGCTGCTAGGAATAGCAACCAGGTCTTTGCTGTGGTAATGATGTTTCTGTTCTCTGCGTGTATTTTTGAGATGAACATATGTTAAAACTTACCTTGTGGCCATAAAAATCAGTAAAAAATACTTTTTTGAAATAAAAATGTCAGCCCCACTTGTGATCATTTAAAAGGAAATAGTCACCATGTGCTGCGTTAGTGATGAGGCCTGTGCAGCAGAGAGTTTTAGGAGATTCTCTGTATTCTCAGGGCAAGACTGATTGCTACTCTGGAGCATAGTGATTTAAAATAATAGTTTTACTTCATTAAACTGTAAGTTTCTCTCATACAAAATATAGTCTAGAGAGAAGATTTTTTTAGTATACTCTTAAGAAGACAACAGTCCATTGCTTCCTGATGTATATTGACTGTGGAGATAAATGGTGATGTGGCTACTCTGAGTTCCATCCTTGCTCAAAGTGGCAAAGCATCTCTCTAATTTAAAAAAATTGGGATAATTTGTCTGAATTTTTTGGTGTAACCTGAATTTGAGAACTGTGAATTTGGGTCCCAACGTAATATGGATGCAATTGCAAAAATCAATTCATAAAACAGAGCCCAGAAGAGAATTATATTCAACAGGAGACAGAAAATCAAAACAGATTCCAAACAAATTAGAAATCAAGACTGCAGCAGCTTGAGAGCTGAGTTTGCTTTATAGGGAAAGCTTATTAATGTAAATAAGGTGATTTTTTTTGCCAAAACTCCCCATCAGTACGATTTGCCCATGTCACATATCTGTTCTGTGAGTTAATACAGTGACATATGTAGCAGATCAACAATGGTAAAATGGCAAGAAGATAATTAAAGCTTTACAACATGCTGGAACCTTAAAGATATTGGAAGGTGCTAATATAAATTCTGAGCACCTGAGCTGTACCAATATCACCCAACAGAAGCAATATAGCGTTTAGTCTGGAGAAATATCCTGTATTTCCCAGATCTAATAAAGTATATTGGATCCTTAATTTGTTTTAGAAAATGATCCAAGTGCTTTGCATTTGTTTAACCTAATCCAGTCTTAACCATTGCTAAAATGAAAGTGCTTTGTCTTACATGTCGCACAGAGAAAGACCTACCGAATATGTCACTTTTGGAAGAGAATGATCACCTGTGGTTACAATACACTGGAGTTTGAAAGTAAAGAAACAACAGAGGAACTGTTTCTCTATTTCCCAATGTCAACATAGTTGAAAATAATGAGAGTTAGAATGCTGACTTATGATGTTGAAAAATGATAATTGGAAAGATAAACCTGTTCTAATAAAAAAAAACCAAATCAAAAATAAGAAGAAAAATAAATCAATTCAGCATATTGCAGCACCGTATGAAGTTGTGTGTCTATGCTATGGTAAGAGCAGGAATATCTTCAGTGTTACAGACTGAGAGTGGAATATCTTTTACCCTGACTTTAAATGGATTCCAACACAGATTCAGGTGTTTCCCCAGTGCTTTCCTTCAGGTAACCTGCGTTGTAGTGGCAAATGTTTTATGTACTGCTCTGTTTCTATGCCCAGTTCTTCTGCTTGTCTTCCTGATCCCATACCATTCCTCTGTGCTAGCATTGATTACTCAGCTGCATGTGTTTTTTTGTCGTTACTGGCTGAGATTTTTTCTGTCTGAAGCAGGTGAAGGAGCGCGCACAAGGTCAGCAAGTCCATTAAATGTCTGCTCTGTACATGAGATCTGTGGGTCCATTTGGATGGACAGCTTAGAATGTATTTAGTGCATTTAAGCACCATGGCTCCTTTTCTCCCTTGAGTTATTGCATCATTTTCTCTTCTTTTTAAAATTAATTTTGAAAAAGAAAATGTTTAATGAGCCCTACTTGTGATTTTCCAACTGTTTGGCTGAAAACTGTCATTTCCAAAAGGATATATTGTTGGAGCGTGCTCTAGCAGGGCATCATCTTGGTCGCTCCAGAGGCCACCTGTTGTCAATCCTGACAGGGCCCTCCCCTGGGTTGACGAATCGGAATCTGAGGGTGGATCTCTGGGCAGTTCCCAAGTCTGAGCTCCACGCCCCCCGAAGTTTGCCCTGCCTCTTTGTCTAGAACCTTCCAAGTTGTTCGGTACCCCATTGGTGCATGCTGGCTGTCTCCTCCCATAGTGTAACCCCATTGGTTCTGTGTACCCTGGCTCCTCCCAGTTCTCCGTTTCCCATTGGTTTGTACCCTAAACCCCGCCTCTTGGTTCTCCCCTTAAAACCTTCTGCGCAAGCCCTTTTTCGCTGGATATCCCTTCTGCCCGGATCCTGCTAATAAACCTTGCTGTGGTCCAAGGAAGGATATCTCTCTCCGCTCATTCTTCGCCTTCGGGGTCTTTGGGCTCTGACCATCTCCTCCTCTGCCCTGAGGAGAGCGTGTGTGCTGCCCGCTCGCGCAACGCCCCGAGCAGCGGTGACTTTTGCCCGCCACACTAAAGATTCATGTCTGCAGGCAGGTCGCTGGGCCGAATCGCTAGACGTAACGGAGGTCCAGAGGCAGCTAGCCCCAGCCGCGGTGGCACGTGGTGCCCGAACAGGGACGGAGTGCAGTCCCCGTTCCTGCAGACTTTCTTTTGGCGGGCTTTGAATTTAACACCTTTGTTGGCCCACTTGGGATCAGATTTCTACCTTGCCGCTGCTTTCCTTCGTTGAGCTCGTTCGGTTTTACGAACGCTGCTCCGAAGGAGGATCGTCGCCCTGGAGGACTTCGTCCTGCAGCTTCTGTTCTCAGGATCCAGCTTTCTGGTGAGCACCTTTTGTGTTGGGGGGGTCTGTTCCTTTGCATTGGGTCCCCTTTANGATATCTCTCTCCGCTCATTCTTCGCCTTCGGGGTCTTTGGGCTCTGACCATCTCCTCCTCTGCCCTGAGGAGAGCGTGTGTGCTGCCCGCTCGCGCAACGCCCCGAGCAGCGGTGACTTTTGCCCGCCACACTAAAGATTCATGTCTGCAGGCAGGTCGCTGGGCCGAATCGCTAGACGTAACGGAGGTCCAGAGGCAGCTAGCCCCAGCCGCGGTGGCACGTGGTGCCCGAACAGGGACGGAGTGCAGTCCCCGTTCCTGCAGACTTTCTTTTGGCGGGCTTTGAATTTAACACCTTTGTTGGCCCACTTGGGATCAGATTTCTACCTTGCCGCTGCTTTCCTTCGTTGAGCTCGTTCGGTTTTACGAACGCTGCTCCGAAGGAGGATCGTCGCCCTGGAGGACTTCGTCCTGCAGCTTCTGTTCTCAGGATCCAGCTTTCTGGTGAGCACCTTTTGTGTTGGGGGGGTCTGTTCCTTTGCATTGGGTCCCCTTTACGTTCCAGGCATCTGCGTGCTTCTGCCCTTTGCAAAAACTTTTGTGTGCCAGATGCCCATTTTGTGAAGTTCTGGGTTCCTGAGCCCTTTTTGTTACTTTGCTCTTTCTACTGCAGGGGGGAGGTGAATCAGATGCTGAGCTTTTGTTTTCTTTTGCTTTTTGCTCTTTGCCGTGTTGCCAATGCTTCAGGGACCGCTCACCATGGGCAACAGGCTCTCAGTGTCGGAGCGGGGAGTTTTTCTCCAAGTTGTGGGTTCCCTTGAGCGGGGTGGTTTTCGGTTTTCAAAATCCCTTTTCAAGAAGTTTATCAGATAGATCTTCCTTTACTTTCCTGGGGTCACCGTTTCTAATGTTAAAAGTATCACATTTTGGAACACGGTCGGCAACACGTTGATGGATTTAAAGGGTTTTAAAAAGAAAGATGCTGACAAATTTGGGCCCCTTCTTGTGCAAATTAAAAATGCGCTTTTAAAGGAATGGAAAAGTAGAGAAAGATCCTCTGTTTCTTTTTCTGTCCCCAGTTCTCCTGCTCCCTCTGTCCGTGAAACCCCTGTCCCTTCTCCTTCTCTCCCTAGGCAGAGAGCATCGAAAGGAGCACAATGCCAACAGGCACAGGATTGCCGCCAGCTTCATGGCTCCTCTCGATCCTCTCTGCACCCTCGCCGCAGCGGGACTGAGCACCCTGCTGCGGACCTTTCCCGAACTCCTCTTTCCTCCCCCTCTCCCCGAGTTAAGCGTCCCAGTTTAAAAAGAAATAAAGAAAGTATTGCCCAAGCAGAAATTTCTGCCAAGAGAGGGTCTGTCACTCAGGCAGATCTCTCTCTCTCTTTGTCACCACAAAATGGCCGCTGCAATGTGGCATGCCAACCTTCTTTGCCTCTGCCCTCATCCTTGTCTTTTGTCCCTCAAAGTGGCGGTGACCGCATGGCCGGTC
>VZRS01009829.1:0-89257 GCA_013398055.1 Ifrita kowaldi
ACGGCGCGCCCTGCCCGGCCCCGCTCACCCGGCACAGCCCGCGGCGGCCACGAGCGGCACCAGGACGAGGAGGAGGAAGAGGATGAAGAAGAAGAAGAGGAGGAGGAGGACGGGGACCGCCGCCCGCCCCGCAGCTCCCGCCCCGCCGCCTCCAGCGGAACCCGCCGCGCGACCCGGAAGCGGCAGGCGAGGACGGGAAATGGGCTCCTTTTCCTTGTTCATTTCCGGGCGCCTGTGCCCGGCGCGGGCGGCAGCGCTCGTCCGACCCCGGCCCAGGGGCCCGAGAGCTGCCGGGGGCTCGGAGCGCTCCAGCCTGGAGCACGGATGTGCACGAACCCTATTCTTGGAGCCCCCCTGCCGCGGAGCACATTGAGATCGTAATGGGAAAAAGTTCCCTTATCACTTAAGTGTTTACGTGATGCAGCTACAAAAGAAGCTGTGCGTAGTTACTGGGAAAAATTAGTGAGGTGAAGCGTCTTGGTGAATCACAAGCTGACCATAAACCGGCAGTGCCCTTGTGGCCAGGAGGGCCAGTGGAAGCCAGGGGGTACATGGGGAGCAGCGTGGCCAGCAGGTCGAGGGAGGTGATCCTGCCCCTCTGCTGAGCCCTGGTGAGGCCGCTTCTGGAGGGCTGTGTCCAGCTCTGGGCTCCTCGGTGCAAGAAAGGCAAGGAGCTACTGGAGAGGCTCCAGCAGAGGCCACAAAGATGATGAGGGGTCTGGAGCATCTCTCTTACGAGGAGAGACTGCAGGAGCTGGGCCTGTTTAGTCTGCGGAAGAGAAGACTGGGAGTGGGTCTCGTTAATGCATATAAATATCTCAAAGGCAGGTATCAGAGGATGGTGCCAGACCCTGTTTGGTGGTGCCCAGTGACAGGACAAGGAGTAACAGCCATCAACTAAAACAAGAAGTTCCACTTTGACATAAAGAACTTTACCTTGAGGGTGACAGAGCACTGGAACAGGCTGCCCAGGGACGTCATGAAGTTTCCCCTCTCTGGAGACCAAAAACCCACCTGGACACATTCCTGTGTCACCTACTCAAGGTGACCCTTGCCTCGGCAGGGGGTTGAACCAGATGACCTCCAAAGGGCCCTTCCAACCCTGACAATTCTGTGGCTTTGTGATTCTCTTTTTGCTTTAAAAGCAGTCAAGTAATTCCATAGCCTTAGCTAAGCTATAATTAAACAGATGTATAATAGAAGACCAGGATCAATCTGTTTTCTGTGCAGAAGCATAATTGTCTGAGGAAAAACATGACTGAAGGGTAAAAGAAGGGAAGCTAATAAAGTGGAATGTGTATTTTGAAAAAAGAAAACAGAGAAGAAATCTGGTGTCCTACATGAGCATAATGATACATTTTTTTGGCAAGACTGAGATTCGCTCAGTTTATTAGAGCATGATGCTAATAATGCCAATGTTTTAATGTGGATTTGATCCTCATACAGTTCATTCACTTAAGACACATCCTTGCGGGTACCTTCCAACTCGGTATACTCCGTGAGCCTGTCTAGCAAGCTTTAGAAAGATTGAGAAATACTTTGCCAAGGGCATGAAAGGTGTGTTTGCAAGCTTGAGAGGAAAAATACGTCTTTCTGAGGTCTCTGGGGCTTAGCAGGAAACCGATAAAATACCTTTTGTTTCAAAACCTGCCTTTCATTTGAATTTAATTTTCTAATATAAATAATTTTAATTCATGCATGTTCTTCTGATAAAGTCTTTATCTCAGAAATTTTACCAGCTCCGAAAGAATAGTGTTTTGCATGATTTCTTGAGTCGTGCTCTGAGCCTCTGATCCTCTGTTTCGGAGTATACTTGCAGTGGAAGTGATTTTCAGATTCTATGTAACAATCTTAAGTTTTGCCTCTAGATTTCAATTCTGGTTTTTTCCTACCTCTGTGGGCCATGTGTAACACCTCAGTGGTAAACAACTACTGCATACAGCAGACTAGTTAACACATTTCTTTGGTATTACTAAACACCTAGGTACCTACAGGCCTGAAATCACACCCTCCCCCAAAAGCTCAGTTGGTTTTGGTTTCCACAACTTGAAAATTCTTTTTTTTTTCGTCACTACAGAAAAACTCTTAAAATTCAGGTAACAGGCTCCCCCTTGTTGCGTATTCTTCAGGAGGTCCGAGAATATGGGATGTACTGTTCTACACTCAGTGGAACTTGTCCTTTTTCCTACTGCCTCTAAATTTGGAATAACAGCTTGTCTGTTGCGTTTTAGCAAACTTGGCAATGTTATCAACTGCTTCTGTTAGATAGACAAATTCCCTGTCTTTCGTAAGCGCATTCAATTCTTATTCCCATTGTTAGTATGCTAATACCTAGAGTATGATTTTCCAAGTCATTCTTCAGATTTTCCTTTCTAATTAGTAGCAGATGAAAAATGCCCTATATGCACTCAATGTTGTTGCTAACGATTGTTAATTAAGATGCTGCTAAAAAAAATAAATCTTAGTTCCTTATTACATTTCATTGAGTAGCATAACTAGAGATTTCAAAGTCTCACAGTTATAATATTTATTATAAGTATCTGTTGCTTTTGGAAACAGTCTTTCTGTAATACTTTTTTCTTTTATTGTCTAAATGGCCCTTTCTTTTAAGTATTAATTAATTTACTCATGGTGATCTGATTTGTATACATCTACTGTGATCAGATGGCTTTTGTGCTGCTTTTTTTAAACCTGTGTTTAAGTGACTAAATTTAAGTGACTGAATTTATACTGGATGTACTTCAATAGTACCCAAACTACACTGAGTTTTACCTGAGGAGGACCACCTCAACTTCAGGTGAATCCAGACTTTTAGAAAGGTAGCTGTTCCTTTAGATTCCCTCTGATTTAGTTGGAAGAACAAAGGATCCTGCACAAAGCTGGGAACTTTCCTATGAAGGAAAATTACTCAAATGGGTGTTGACATGCAGGAAAGACTCTGAGAGCAAAACAAAAAGGTGCAATGAAAATACTTGCCAAGGCATTAAACGTAGAGCTTGAGAAACACGTAATTGATGAAAAGACTTTAAAAAAAAAAGACTCATTACCTTGCTGACTTAAAAACACTTTTATTGAGTCTAGCTGAGGTGGGGTAATTTTCCCATAGCATCTCACACAGTGCTGTGCTTTGCATTAGTGGCTAGAAAGATGTCAAAAACAAACACTTCAGTGTTTTGGCTGCTGCTGAGTAGCCCTCCACAGCATCAAGGCTGTCTCTCCAACATTCTCCCTGGCCAGGAAGCTGGGAGTGGGCAAGATCTTGGGAGGGGACACAGCCAGGACAGCTGACCCACTGACCAAAGGGTATTCTGTAAGATAAGACATCTGCTCAGATACAACATCTAAGAGAAGGTTGGAGAGGGAAGGGGGTAGGGGGGAGAGAGCCAGGCATTTGTTATCACAGTGTTTGTCTTCCAAAGCAACTGGTACATGCACTGAAGCCCTGCTTCCTGGGAAATACCTTCACATTGCCTGCTGATGGGAAGTAGAGAATAAATCTTGTGTTTTCATTCGCTTCCATGTGCCGCCTTTTCTTTATCCAACTGCCTTTGTCTTGATCCATGAGGTTTTTTTGTCCATCTTATTTTCTCCCACACTGTCCTGCTGAGGAGGGGAGTGATAGAATGGCTTGGTTAGCACCTGGTGTCCAGCCAGGGTCAACCACCACGGTTCTGCTGTGTAACACCTGTGCAATCAAGAATAAGGATACAAAATAACATAGCAGCTGAGACCTTTTAGAGGGTGATAACTGTGGGGAGATGGGGAAAAACTGCAGTGAAGATTTTTTTTTTCCTAATTTTCAGAACTCTGAAAGAATGTGAAGACAGTGGTTGTTACTCCTGTACTTCATTTAATGTGACAGGGTCAATAGCCTGCTGTTTTCCTGCCATTAAAGTAGACTGAATTTCTGGTAACTTCATTTGTCTTCTGGACATAAGCCTGAGGGGACAAATCCACTTGGCAGCTTTGCTTATTTCTCACAAAGACTGAAGATAGTTTCACATGTGCATTGCATCCCTGTACTTGTCACAGCTTTCTTCAAAACTTCCCTGGTTAGATCTCACCACGTTTCTGTGAGCTGGGGGGTACATGGCATGTGATGTCTTTTGGGTTTATTGTTTGCAACAATACCAGTGGAACCATTTTCCAGTGAAATAGGAAACATTAGATTCTGTGATGCCAGGACTGTGTCAGCAGAGACACAAGTGGAGCATCTATCTAATATTTAGCGCCATCTTAATTTTCATAGGTGAGGCTTTGAGTCAGTTTGTGAAGCTCTATGCAGTAACAGGTAAGTACCCTGTGCTTTTGTTTTCCATTTTTGTTCTTGAAAAGTGTCGGTGCTACCTACCTGGATGCTGATGGAGTCTGTACCAAAACAGTCACTCAGTACCAGCTTGTTATGAACATAAGAGTTGGTGACTACAGAGTAAACAATAAAGGTGACAAGGGGAGTATGGTACCATTACCCTGTTACCTTTTTGCTGGTGAACTCCAGTTCTTCTGAGTAGGGGTTCAGTGTGGGAGTTTGCTACCTGGTGCCACTTCATTTTGCCGTGCAGAGAGATCTGATGCTGATCATTTTTCTGTGTGCCTGAAGTGCCAGGGTATTTCTCCACAAGTCTCTCTGCCAGAACAAGCAGGCAGAGGTGTCTGCTACACTCCCTCCAGATCGGATCTTTCCCTTTTACTGATGTGTCAGCTGCCCTCATAGGTATGGGTGCACAAATGGGTTGGCTGTGCCCCTGCAGTATGGAATGTTCTTGATGTATGCAGGGGTGTTGAGAGAAATTGCTGATAGTGCTCTCAACTGCTGTTGAAGCCTGTTCCTTTCAGAGTACACCGTTTAGGGCACAGAAATATACAGGATGTGTTAAATACTCCATGCTATTCCAGCCGCCCAGATGGGAAATAGGTTCCCTGGTTTTGCAGCCGGGCCATTCTAAGCCAGTCAGCTGAGTGCTTCGGCATGTTTCCCGGTGTGTTATTTATGGGTATCAAGAAACTTCGTGAGTCCTTAGTGCTCATGAAAATACTCTCATTTGACTGTGTTTGTGCAAAAGTAAACCAGGATTTAAAGTTTCATGCTGGGTATTCGAAGATGATGGGAGCAAACCAGAGAAGTCACGGTGGTTTTTTTATTAGTACTTGAAAAGAAAACCATGTTGCATCCCATTTAAGATCGTTGCTTTTTTTTTGGAAAAGCTTGGAGAGATCAGAGTTATAAAACACATTCAAGACATGTAATTTGGACCTATTATCAGTGTACTGAGTAAACGCTTCAGACCCCAGTTTTGGGGGTTTTTTAGCCCTTTTTCCTCCCCGGGTGTCGCTGTTCGGGCGGGGCGGTGGCGCGGCGCGGCCGCCAGGTGGCAGCAGCGGCCCGCGAGAGCCCCAGAGTTCCTCACGCTCCTCGGCCTGGCCGGCGCCTGTCTGCGGTCCGACAGCTGGCGTCCGGCACAAAGAATCACCCGCAGACTCCTTGAAAACGTAAATAAATTACTATCCGTAGCTGTATCAAAGATTCCAGTAAAGTAGGATTCATATATTGGTTTTTTACACCTAATTTCTTTCAATACATAGAGAATTATTTTTTGAAGTTCTGCCGGCTGTCCTCTGCCTTGGGGGCCCATGCTCTCTGTCTTGGCTGAGGCATGGCTCGGGCAGATCAGATGGGTGTTAATCTGGACTCACTTGGTATTTTCTGTGTTACCGTTTTAACTAGAGAATTTTTCAGTCTACTCACACTTGTCTACAGCAGCCCACTATCAAGTAGAGCTTAGAAAATGGTTATTGCACAGTACAGCTGCCGAAATGTGGGTCCTGAAAGGGAAGATAATGGTTCTTGCCCAACCTGGGGACGTTACAAAAGAACTGAGAAAACAGAGAAGGCTTAAACAAACTCTTCTCCCAGGAGAATTCCTTTTTTTTTAATCTCTACAAACAAGAGCAGCTGCCTGTCACCAGAGGGTGGGCTGTTCTCTGCTGACTGTACAATTTGAGGTTGTGTATGCACCTGTCTCGGAGAGAAAACAGCTGATCTCCAGATGACTCCCACTACAAACCATTTTTCTCTCTTAGTGCATAATTGACTACTTTTTTGGTGGGGTTTTTTGTGTTCACATGATGACTTAGGAATCTCCTATAGGAATGCAGGTGTGTTGCTGCTCCCACCCGTCCTACTCCTATCCTGGGACCAATCAGAAATTCCCCACATACTTTGGCACTGGAAAGCACTCATCGTTCTCATCAACTTGTTAGTATAATTTTGAACTTTGAGAGGGATACATTGTAACGAAGTTAAATATTCACTATAGAAATTTATTTATATGTCTTAAAACTACCGTAGCTTTTGGCAGTCATGATGAAACGTGGGATGAGAGACTATTTGGACATGATAAAGCTTCCAGAAAGTATATTTTATTGTACCAAATTAATGGTTTGGCATATATATACATATATATGTGTGTGTGTGTGTGTATGTGTAAAATAGTTTGTTATTTTATTTGACTTTTCAGATCTCTGTTGCCACCTCTCAAGCCAAGAGGGTGGTGATCAGCAGCAGAGGAGGTGAAAAACCTGAGATTTGTCCCTGGCTTTCTAACACTGTATCCTGTATTTCTTTAACAAAGTCCTTGTAGAGCCAGGCTTTCCAAATACGTATTCATTTTTTAAGATCTAAAAATGTACAAAATGCAACCCATTTACTTCAAAACCTATAAAATCTATTAATACTGTACAGGTGGGATAATACTAGCACAGATTTTGAAAAAATGTACATGTCTTAATTCACCTCAAGGTTAGTGCAGTTTGTGAAAGGAAATACATTTGTGGTTGACATTACCTTTGGTTTTAAATGTTTTTAGCAGGCACTCGGGCAAACTTGAAACTGTGCCAGGATCTGACTTGGGTAAGCAGAGCAGGCAGAAAGTATCCTCCACTCCAGCATCTCCTGCATTTTCCAGGAGCACGTAGGGACAAATCATATAGTCACAAAGTAGAAAAAGCTGGAAAGCATGGATAAATATTTAGGATGGCTACTGTTTGCTGAGTTTTCCTGACACTTGGAGTTGCAGAGCAGAGGTGTGAATTATAAAGAGTGCACATTTGTGAGTGATAATAGCAAAACCTTTCAGAAACATTTCTTGGCATTTGCTTTAAAATTCGATAAATTTTAAAAAAAGGCTTTCAGTACAATTAATATTTAAATTTTATTAGCCTTATTCCTAGAATGACTGTCCTCCTGCAATGGCAATGAGCCTGTGTTTCTAATTGCTTGTTTTCTCATCTCCACCTTTCTACTTTCTATACCTCTGGTAAGGTTAGAAAGCCTTAATAGGAAATAGAAAAACATTTTATTACTGCAGTATATTTGTGATTCCATGAGGCAGGTGAAAGTAGAGTGTGGTCTGAATCTGAGTGATGGTTACAAATTGTGATTTTTAGGTGGTGGTCTGATTTGCGGCTGGACCTGTTGGAGCTTGCACATGGCACCTTGGGCTGCTGCACTCTGAAATTCAGTCTCATGCCTGTGTTGTTACAACTGACATCTGTTTCAGTAACCTGCAGCCAATGTTCCCCATGAGCTCCTGTAATTGCTGTTGGCAACTGACACAGCCAGATTATGTCTAGGAGTAGATGCTCCTGCTGATTTCAATTTAGGCAAGGCATGAATCCACAAACAAGAAGCCACAAACGGTTGGAAGGAGTCAGCTCATAACTGATTCACTGATGTATGGTAGGGGTGTACTGAGAACAAATCACATGGGTGGTTTTTTGCATATAGATGGCCGCTTGCTTAAAGAAGACCTTCTCTATTCATTCTGGAGATATGTCAAATGCTCTTTGACTAAGAATAAGAGACAGTTGCCTCCATCCTTCTAACTGCTTCTAATTCAAAAAAAGGAGCACCCACAGTGCTAAATTCCTCTTCCCATTGTAGAACCTACTGGGCTAGATGGACCTTTGCTTTGATCCATTACAGCTGTTCTTTTATTCTTATAAAATATTTAACTATAAAATTAAAATCTAATTATAAATATTATATAAATATTATATTTTGTTATATTGAATTAATATTATTATATAAAGTTAAAATTTAATTAGAAAATTAAAATTTGCTTACTTTCAAATTTATCTGCAAATGGGGAACGTACCTGACACAGAAGAAGCCAGCTGAGAAGAACATACTGTTGGTCAATGCCATGGAATGCCAGTGTAAGCTGGAAATACAGAGAAAATCTGAGAGAACCTAAGAGAAAATTGAAGATGGGCTTGTGGGAGAGAGCCACTAGAGAGATACAGAGAAGGTGATACAGAGAAAAAGTATGGTTCTACTGCCTCCAGAGAACCCATCCTGCATGAGTTTGATGTCATTTCTGTGCACAGGGGTCCAAAAAAATTTTGTGTCACTGTTTAAGTTACATGATGGCTCCTTACAGGTTTTCAGTTATGCACATGCATTTAATTTGCAAAGCCTTTTACCTGTACAAGTTAAACTGTTTCTTGTACTACCCCATCTCATCTAATGAGTTTTCCCAAAAGACCTGCTCTTTTTCCAGTTTGCCCTTCTGTTTCCTCACCAAAGCCCAAATGCAGTGATTTCCTTTCCTTCCCCAATTCCCAGCTTAAATGTCTCGTACCTCCACCTCTCTCCAAACTCATAGGGCAGCAGGTCTGCATGGTTTGTGGGGCAATGGGTGTACACTTCAGCAAGAGGCTACGGGTTGGGCAAGAGACCCTCCAAATCTGAAACTCCTTGCTTGAGTTCCAGCTGCTGTCACCCTGGTAAAGCAAAGTATTTAGGGCAAGCAGCAACTAAAGACTTCCATATTTCACTGCATAGTTCTGAGGTTATTCTGAAAGGCACTGGCTCTGCTGCATATCTCCTAGGTTGGGAGACACCAAACCTTTGGCTTGGAAATTCTTCTGATGATCCTCCAGTGCCTAGGATCACAAAGATATGTTATGTTGTGCTATTTAAGCATGTAAGTTTAATTTGGACAGTAATTGTGGAATAAAATTCTGATTCAGAGAAAGGATTGTCAAATCATTCATAATTTATATTTTCTACCCTACATTTTGAATGTATCCTTATTGTTTTATATGGAAATAAGCAGAAAAAAACCCCAAACAAGGTATTGCTGGTTTTTACCTTTTTTTTCCCTGTCAGCCTAATTATTGTTATCTGGGAAAAAATTGCATTTTTCTTTGTAGTGAAGAGAGAAATTGTTTGTGCATCTTATTTTTCTGATTTCTTAATTCTGGCACTTGATGACCTGAAATATGTTCCATGAAAGACCATTTTATCTCACAGACTCATAGGATCATTAAAGGTTGGAAAAGACCCCTAAGATCAAGTCCAACCATTAACCTGACACTGTCAAGTCCACCATGAAACCACGTCTGTAAGTACATCTACGTGTTTTCTGGTCACTTCCAGGGATGGTGATTTCACCACTTTCCTGACAAGCCTGTTCCAATGCTCGGAAACCCTTTCAGTGAAGAAAATTTTCCTAATATCTAATCTGAACCTACCCTGGCACAACTTGAACCTGTATTCTCTTGTCTTATTGCTTTCTACCTGGGAGTAACCTCCTTTCACATAGTTATAGAAAGTGATGAGGTCCCCTCTGAGCCTCCTGTTCTCCAAGCTAAACAAACCTTGCTCCCTCAGCAGCTCCGTACAAGACTTATGTTCATCAGGTCCATTGCCCTTCTCTGGATATGCTCCATCACCTCAATGTCCTTCTTATAGTGAGGGGCCCAGGACTAAACACAGAGTTCTAGGTGTGGCCTCAGCAGTGTCAGGAGATGATCACTGCCCTCGTCCTGCTGGTCACACTATTGCTGATACAGGCCAGGATGCCACTGGCCTTCTTGGCCACCTTGGCACACACTGGCTCATTTTAAGCCAGCTGTCAACCAGCATCTCCAGGTCCTTTTCTGCTGAGCAGCTTTCTGGCCACTCTTCCCCAAGTCAGTAGTGCTGCAGAGGGTTGTGACCCCAAACGCAGGACCAGGCACTTCACTTTGATAAACCTCATACAATTGGCTTCAGCCCATCAATCCTGTCTGTCCAGATCCCTGTGTAGACCCTTCCTACCTTCCAGCAGATCAATACTCACACCCAACTTGGTGTCATCTTCAAACTGACACAGGGTGCCCTTGAGGCCCCCATCCAGATCATCAATGGAGAGATTGAACAGGACTGGTGCCAGTACTGAGCCCTGGGGAACACCACTCATGATTGGCTGCCAGCTGGATGTAACTTCATTCACCACCATCTCGGGGCCTGGCCATCCAGACAGTTTTTACCTGGTGAGCAGTGCACCTGTCCAAGCCATGAGAAGTTTCTGCAGGCAAATGCTGTGGGAAATGGTGTCAGGGGTTTACTAAAGTCCAGGTAGACAGCATCTACAGCCTTTTCCTCATCCACTGAGCACGTCACCTTGTCATAAAAGATCAGGTTGGTCAAGCAGAACCTGCCTTTCACGAACTCATGCTGGCTGGACCTGGTCCCCTGGTTATCCTGTATGTGCTGTGTGATCTCCTGTAGCCTCTTACAGCAGTCAGCTGCTGTGTCCTGACAACTGCACGGAAGGAACGTTTTGAAAACTTCTCAAAATATGTCTTTCTCTTTCTTTCCCTCTTCTTTTCTGTCTAACTCTTCAGCTGGTAAGGTGCTGTATCATGTAATATCTATAAAACCAAAGACATTTTATTGATCATCTGAGGGTGCATGGTGTTTTTTGCAAGTGAAACATCTCCATCCTTTCTTTAGGAGTTTGAAGGCTTCAGGGAGCACATGTTTTTGCATACATGAGGAGATCTTTCTTTGGCATCAGATGTGCAATGTACTACACTGTCAAGAACTAGGATTAAAGGGTTTGCCCTACCATCTGTCAGACTGTCATTTTCAATAAATGCTATGTCACTGTGATATTATTATGGCAGAGATGCTGGCTAAAAGTGGAATGCACACATCATCCTAGGAGGATATTTCTGAAGTAAAGTGTGGCAATAAAAAAAAAGAGTGGGTTTTTTTGGGTTTTTTTCTGTTTTTTTCACAGCTGTTAGAGAAAAATGGCCGGAAATGAAGAACTTCTGTGGAAGCCAAGTACTGGACAATGAGGAAAAAACTTTCTTCTTGACTCAGTTACATATCATACACAAAATGTCACAGTCATTTGAGACCATCACATATGACATTATTGACCCAAGCTTTGGTCTTTTTTCTGTTTACCTGTGCTCCTAGCTGGGAAGGCCACAGCCCAGTGAAAACAGTCACGTAATCACACACCACTGTTCCTGCTGCTTTGCAGGTAGGAAAGCTAAAGCATTCCAGACACTGTTGCTGGAGGGTTATTTCTCATGGGAGCTTACTCAGATTCCTTGAAGGTACAGGCAAGTTCATATTGGTGTTTTTTGGCTGTGTTGGAGATGTAGCAGAAATTCTAGAATAAGATCTTTAATTGATAAAGTAATTTTTTTCCCTTAGGAAATGTCGGGAGGGAAATTACAGAGGCTGTTGTGAGCAGTTCTTCTCAAACTGTCAAGTGATCTGTGCAAGGCAGTTCAGGACTTTCACCAAGACTTGACCTGCTGTGCCCACATTTCTCTGGCTCCCAGTAATGCATGTGGTCTGGGATGATCTCTCAGAAATATCCTGTGCTCCTTTCTAAAGCTGGGTAAAATTATAGCACCTTTGTCACAGATAATCACTTTGTCTTGTGTCTCAAAAGTAGCCAGGTGGGCTTTTCTGTGTGTTAATGCTGGTAAAGAGTCCCTCAGCAACGCAAAATGCAGACAGATATGTGCCCAGAAACTGGGCATTTAGGAGATACAGCTTCTGAATGCTGACTTTCTGGCTCCAGCCAGAAAATGCACACCAAGACATTAGAAAGCTATGCTTGGCAGTTCCTGAGAACCAAGGCAAGAATTACAGAGATTTGCATGTTGTTCTTGTGAATATAGAGGGTTTTGTTCTCCTAAAATGCTTTTTCTACCTACAAATTTTTGTGCAATCTCAGTGCATGAAAGCTGTGCATTTCTCTTTCAGAGTTTTTTTTAGTCCACTGTTTTCTGCTGCCAGTGCTGGCTTACGTAATGTGCAGCATGATAAGGATCTCTTCACAGACAACAGCAACCCAGCCATGAAATCAAAATCTTTTGATCATGTTTAAAGGAAGAGCTTGTTTTTGTTCTTTTGCCATTGTATTGGGCTGTCCTTTCTCTTCTGGTGTCATTGAAGTTAGGCAGTCATAAGTACAGTTGCATGATACATGAGATGAAACACTTGTATAGTCATTAATAAAATGACTAAATTGTTGACAGTTCTGCTGCTGTCTCTGCCAATTACCTCATTTCCATTCTAGGAACAAATGTGGACCACTTTGGGCTAAATGAGACATTCTGGAAAACATGGTGGTAGGTCTTTGTGCCAGAAGAACACAGCAGACTGTAAAATACTGCAGGGTTACAAGTGAGCAGCAAGAGGAAGGGTACTTGCTGGTACCACCAGATGCAAAACATGGATCAAGGTTTCCCACTTATGTTTTTGGTCAGGAGGAAAAATTTCAGTATCTGTTTTTTTATTATAAAATACAGATTAATCAATTCTGGGTGTTTAGTTTTATTTCCAGGGAATATTCAGGGCATGAATAGGCCATAAGTCTATAGGGAATCACCAAGTCATTAAAAAGTACTGGTCTTTAAGAGAGCATTTAGTCCATTACTCAGCTTCAGTTGCAGCCATATCTTTCCAGGCTGTTTCTTGTCTAGACTGTTTTTTAAAACCTCCTCTGGTGGTTATTTCATAGTCTCCTCCAGTGCTCAATTATCCTTGCTATTGTAATGTCTGTTCTGATGTCTAACCTAAATTTCCAGCTTGTGTAATTTGATACAATTACATTTGCTTCTTACACAAAGGTCGTGGCATCAAGGATTCCTTTTGTCATTGCAGAAACCTTTCTTCTCTTTGAAGACCACTGTGATGTTTCCTCTCAGTTCTCCCATCCCTAGACAAAACAGCCTGCAGTCTTTCAGTCTTGATAGATTTTTTTTCTCCTTGCTTCTGTGTAAGAGAAGAAAACAGCTTGCTTTTCCCATTTTTCTGGCTAACTGCATGTTCAGAATATTAATAATGTTTCACCTTTTCTGTTCAATAACCATTTGGTATAATTTTCTGAGTGGGTCAGAAACCCATCTAACAAAGACAGGATAGAGGCAGAAACTGCTCAAAAGTAATAGTAAAAGAAACTAGGACATACAAGCTTTGGATGTAAGGTTTAGTTTAACATCTAAGAAGGAGTTGTGTGTGAAATGAAAAGAAGTGCATGGGATATCTCAGAGGGAGGTAACTACAGCCTCAGCACTAAAATGGTTCTCTTAACCATCCCTCTCCTGTTTTCTGTGGGAACTATTCTGGTTCTTGCATCATTTCTGCAAGAGAGTTATGATTAAACCACAGAAAGTTACATTCAGAAAAAGTTACTGCAAATCTGTTATAAAGAATAGGAGAAATATAGTGCTTTTGACCTTGTGATGAGAAACCACAATGTTTTTTCTTCCTCACCAACTGTTGAAGAGTTAATAAGTGTACATCAGAAAGACCACAAAGCCAGAGGGGGAGAAGGAAGGGAAAGAAACTTTAGTGTCACTTCCTGACACAAAGAATTTCCTAGGAGTGCCAAATAGATAGGAGAGTTGTTTTTCTAAGCTTTGTAGCAGCAAGCATCAGTGCAAATGTGTTTAAGTTTGATCCTTCAAAGCATTTCAATTTCTCTAATTTTGGTGAAAGCACAGAATAGAAGGAAATGATTCAGGATAGCTACAAAGCTAGGGAAAGTAATGGGTGATACTCAGATAAGATGAAATCACTCTTTCACCCCATCAAAAAAAAGCATTTCCAGGTATTTCCACTTCACTAGCAGTGAAGATGAAGATGATCATGATTGAGTACTGAAAGATGGAACGAATGTTTTATTTCTACACAGATGTATCAAAGAGTGCCTTTTCATCAACTGTGTTGTTCTGAAGGCCAGAGAGCTGAGGTTTCTGATGGAAGGCTTTGCCATTTAGTTAAGTCCTTTGCTAACAAAACTGCATTGAACTGAGTTTAAGATCTATTTAGAAATAAGCAAATGATGGTATTTCTAGTATATTGATAAAAATGAATCATCCTTGAAAACTTAAAATGGGAATTACCTGTACATGTTGGAGAACTGGTCAGGGATTTGTTCTAAAATACAAAATTGATAGACCACTGACAGTTGCAAAAAATTAAGTAATATATGCTAGGTTTTCCTACAAATCTACTAATCCTTTAGACTCAGCTTGCATATCTAAATAAAGAAGTTGAAGAATTAACTCTTCTGTGCTCTAGAAATGATGGATGCATGCAAGCTGCACTAGATGAAACTTCTGTTCCTTCTGATGTATATACTTCAACTTGTAGTGGAGTCCTTTCTGTTTAAAAACAATCCAAAAATCCAATATTTAAAGAGTAGTGTACTAAACAGTTGGCAGTGTGTCACAGAGGATGCATTAGCTAGTGGAATGACCTGTGTTCAGTTATGTGAGAATTGTTTTGATCTGGGGACTTTATGTTCTCCTTGCACATTTTTCAGCAGTGAAGTGTGTGCCAGCAGCTGCCCTGGGTGCACACCATGTGTTTCCACGTAACAAGCAATGCAAAGTAGTCATCTGCGTGCCTTGCTCAGAGGCAGTCAGCCTCTGATTCATGTCTCTCTAGCCAGAGCTTGTTTTCCTTTCTGGTGTGTTCTGCAGTCTGTTCAGTCTCTTGAGCATTAGGAAAACTCACCTTTGCTGTCTTCCTCACTTTGATCTTGCTATGTAGATATTTAATTGCTCCCATGTGCTCAGGACAGTGCTGTGATTAGAGAGTTCAAGGATCCAATTGATCCTAATCCTTGAGACTCAGAACTCCTTTACAGGAAGACTGGCAAGAGTTTTTGATCAAGTGTCATGGATAATATTATGGCTTTATGCAAACTTATGTCTTGGATTGAGTACTCCATATGGTTTGAGTATACGGCCATAACAGCTTGCTTAATCTCATGTGAACAGCAAAATCTAGGCCAGACCTTCCAGTCTGTACAATGCTTAGGGCAGGAGGTGGGGAGCACCAGCTCCGGAATTCAGAGTGAGAGGGCAATACATGCTGTCATCGGCACAGTCTGCTTCATGGCAGCACCTGCATGTCCACTTCCATGCTGGATAATGAGGCTATATTTGGACAGTGGCAGACTGTTGGCAACAATTTGTCAGCGTCTCTTCATCATGATGCTGCAAGGTGCAGCATAGACTTCTCAAGCTATCAGCAACAGGAAGCTATAATTGAGGTGCCAATCATTGAAATGCCAATGGACAAGGACTTTTGACAAGGGTTTGTAGTGATACAACAAGGGCTAATGGTTTTGAAATGAAAGAGAGCCGGTTTAGATTAGATATTAGGAAGAAATTCTTTACTGTGAGGGTGGTGAAGCACTGCCACAGGTTGCCCAAAGAAGTTGTGAATGCCCCATCCCTGGAAGTGTTCAGGGCCAGGTTGGATGGGTCCCTGAGCAGCCTGGTCTAGTGGAAGGTGTCCCTGCCCATGTCGGGGGGCTGGAATGAGACCTTTAAGGTCTCTTCTATCCCAAGCCATTCTATGATTCAGTTTTGTTTTATAAGGTCAGTGAGCTACTACATGATCATTAAAAAGAATGAGACATTTTACCAATCTCTTTGTCATAAGTCAAAGCCATTAAACAAGTAACTGGACAACATTAAAGCCTGAAATAGAAGCCTGAAATATTTATTAAGGCACTGTTTTTACTACATTTCTACCAGGAAAATGCCCTGTATTCTGAAAGAAACGAAGAAAACAAAGTAAATTGAAAGCTCCTGAAGTCAGTGGAAGATTCGGCACTGGTGTGTCATCACCTCTAGATACGGGGGTCATACTGATGTGTTAAACAGAGATTTCCTCAGGAATAGCCACACTGTGCTAGTGATTCAGTGCCAGCCCTGGATCTGGCTGGAGGAAATCCAATCTGAGTGTAACATTGCTGTGCAAAAGCATAATTACTTGGCTGCTAACATTGACACAGTTGTGTGTGGGAAGAATCCCACGGTCTGGTGTATCACTAATGCAGATACCAAGGTAATCCAGGGTAAGCCAGCAAGGCTGACCTACCTTAGTCCTACTCTGTGGATATTTCTGGTGCCTAGGGGCTTAGTAATTTACACTTTTCAGCATTTTAAATGCTAATTTTTGTTTTTGAAAGCTTAAATAAGAACCAAACAATGACAGTGTATGCTAGCGGCTTTACACATAGTCTCTAATGAAATCCAGTTGTGGCCTTACAATAGGAATTGAGAGCACTGCACTAAATCAACTTCTAGTTCAATATGCATCTATCCTACCATTATGCTAATGAAGGTCCAGGAATGGAGCAAAAATATATTACAAAGCACTACAGAAGCATTAATTTTTAGAAACATTCGAGATGAAGATATCCCATCAGGGAGAGAGCCAAACTGAAGAATGGAATAATACATAGTATGGATGGTGGTTTGTATAAAGCAGGAAAGAAAGCAAAGAAACAAATGGGACTAAGAATGTAGGGAACAACTTTCAAGGTCTGGTCCCAGTGCAGAACCTACATAGCAACAGCATTTTAGAAGGATTGAAAAGGTAGCAAGATAAGAACTCAGAAAATTTTTGAGAAAGAGAATGAAATAAGCAAGTAAGGAGATAAAACTGAAGACTTTTTTTACTTACAGGGACTGCATACAATTGAGAAACTAAGAAAAATATTGTATAGCTGCTGTTACACCTTCCCATTCTGTCTGTCAGCTATGCCAGTCCTAAATTATAGTTCAGTTAGCGTTGAGAAGCACTGTACACACTCACACTCTCTCTCCGGAATTATTCAAGTTACATCTTAACTTCAGGCCTTAATAACTACCTCTCCCCTGCTGGAGAGATCATGCCATAGACCCCATTGCATATTACTTAGTTTGGGACTTCAGTATAAAGTGATTCATGCAGTTACTGGGATTCTTCCTCTCCAGACTTCATAGACTTTCTGGCACTTGAATGAAGCATATTTCTAAGCCAGACGCCTGAGTTCAACTCACAGGCATTTCTATGCTGTTTCATCACACACTGATGAAGAAAACTGCATAGAAATATTTTGTATTACGAAAGACCTTTAGAGAGCAGCTTGCTGTGTCATGTGGTCTTTTAGGGTTATTGCTGTGTAAAGCTCATGCTTTTACAGCACAGGGTGAGCAGTGTTGTGCTGCATCCAGAACTGGGCTTTCTGACCTCTTTTGGTAGCCAGGTTGTGATCTGGGCTCACCTGAAAATAATGGCCTGTAAACAGTAATGTCATGAATTAATATGGCTGGGAACTGTTAATCACATGTTAAGCACAACATACATGTTCTCTGGGTGAAGGAGAGGATTGTCAAATATGATCAGAAGGAATGTCCACTTCTAGGTACTAAGAGGGCAGCTGTAATGTGAGGGAAAGAATGTTCAAACCAGCTCTAGCTGCCTAAGTTAGGCAGCTGTGCAGCTGTATCCTTGCCACTTGGGGTCTGCAGAAGGGCAATTCCACACCCATATATACTGATAACACTGCTTTTTAGCAGGAAATAAGAGCATTTTAGTGTTTTTATGGGATTGTTCAGGTTAATCCCATGGAATACACAGCAGAATAAACAGAAGACATTTTCAGACTTCTGGGAGAAGATGTCATTCTGCTACAAGAATATGTACATTTAAATCTCAAAATAGAAAGTGTTCAATTTGCTTTTTTGCAGCTCTCAGCCACAGCAATCTAACACATTATCTTTGCATGTAGAGGTGGATAATATTACAGTTAAAAAATAGTGATTTCTTTAGTAATAGCTTCCTTACTTGCTTCACTTAATGCCATCTGTAAGCTGTGCTACTAGTTCCCCTTTGAGAGCCTATTTGCATGCCCAACTGCTTTTTGAAATGTAATTTATAGGGATCACTGAGTGACTGACACACATCTACAAAGACATAATAAAACCCTATGAATATAAATTACTGCTTTATCCATGATTTTTGTCTGAGGCACTGTTTCATTCTGTATTACAGAAGCATTAAAGAAACTGCAGATCCATGTTACAACTCTTTAGGTGACCAACCTAGTTTAAGAAGTTCCAAAGCCGCCTTCGTCATCACTTCTGTGATGGTATCAGTTCCCTCAGTTGGGCTGATTCAACTCTTTGATTGCATCCAGATTGTTAAATAATCAATTTAGAAAGTTAAAAAAAACCCAAAAAAACTCCTTCCTGGCTCAACCAACATGTTTTATTTGGCTCTTTTAACAGGTTTCATTAACAGTACTGCCAGAGAATCTGTCGCATAAAAATGATAAATCTTCTGCGTAAGTCAGGAATGAGTGATGGGGATGAAAGGTCTTACCCTATGTCTAGTGCTAAGAAAATAATAACATGGAACTTGAGTTTCAGTGTGGAAATTGTCCTTAAAAGGCAAGACTTTAGGTATACATTTGTTAGATCTTTGCTTCAGAAAACAGCCCTGGTACTCTGCAGATTCACATTACATCAGTAAAGACAACAGACCTTCAGTTCTTGAAAAAAATAATCCCAAGAGGGTCACTGGAAATGTAATTTCCTGTTAAGGAAAGACAAGTTGATCCCACTGCAGGTGAAGCCTTTAAGAAGTGAGAGGAATATGGATTTGTGTGCAGGCAATGGGGTATCTTTTTCAGCAGAAACATCAGTTACAATTTGAATAACCTTAGTAAGTAAATTCCACTGCAATAAAACCACACTGTAATTGCACGATGGTTTTGACTTCTTAAACATGTAAACATTGAGATAAATGATCTCTAGAGTAAAATGGTTGGTACAGAAAGCTCTTACCCCTTTTCCTATTTTCTCTCTGTCTGAGAAAGGTGCATTTTCTTATCAGCACTTTAACACTAATCCAGCCATAGAAACAGTGGAACCTCCTCTTCCTAAAGGAATTGGACATCCACGAAATTCGCCTTTTGAACTTCATATTGTCAAGAGCCGTGAGCTGGCAGTCCTCCCCACACTGAAGACACACAGGATTTCATCACATCACTTGTCTGCCACATGCTGGCCTCATGTTCCCTGGCTTAATTTCATCCCCCTCTTTCCAGGTTTATTCAGGAGAAGATTTACACTCACCTTTCTCACTTCCCAGCAATTTCTCTTTTGTTGGTACACATGGAATCGCCACTAATGGAATAACAGCTGTAAAGTGGTGCACATCAGGGTCCCTTCATGTACTGCCCTTCCTCTCCCTGGCTCTAGAGAGGAGTCCCAGCTCTCTCTGAAAACACAGTACAATGATAATTGATTGTGGTATTGCTTGGTCACCAAGATGGGACACAAAGACTGTAAACCAAACAAAGGTGTGGATAGTTATTTTTAAGACAGTTTGTAGAAAGATTAACTAACTGAGTGTCCTTAAGCTGTCTGACCTGATATTTACCAGATATATCTGTGAAAAACAATAGGGAAGGACTTTGGCATATGAGGAGTTGAACTCTTTCTTAAAATCTGAATTATGAAAAGAAAAGAAATGGAAAATGTTAGTGTAGCTGCTACCCTCTGCAGGAATACTGGGTTGTGGTCAGCCTTATCTGTTTCTTTTCAAAGATCCTGAATTACTAAACTGCTTTGACTTAAAGTTACAATTTTCAGCTTAAACAGTCATCCTAACTCTTAGCATCTGTTGTTAAAGTAAAGCCTGTATTTCAAGTTTTAAGGTATGCCAAAGAGGTACTTAAAAGCAAACTAATCTGTGGTAAACTTGCAATTGCTCTTACAATATAACAAGTGATTTGAGTTGGTGTAGCTGTCTTTCATTGCAAGCCAAACTAATTCAAAGCACGTGTCCCTTGAAATTTCCTAGGAGGGGGGAGTAGCTGCAGGCATATATGGAAATTCAGTTGCCCAGGCAATTGAGAAGAGCTACAGGAGGGAGATATACAGTGTGTGTTGGAATTAAGAAAAAATAGCTTTTTTTTTTTAACATCTTTTGAAATAATAATGTTCTTGTGGGTATTTGTTTCAGAGTACAGTCAAAAGGTTTGAGACATCAAGTACTTAAGATTACACTGCATGAAATAAATAGCTTAATTTTGTATTCATTTTTACTATTGAATATTGAGTTTTCATTTCATCTGCAAAACTAAATTTTAAGTAGTTCTTAAAGTTAATGATATTGAATGTGCAGGACTATACCTTTAAAAATGTGGTAGCTCAATGTATATACTATAGTAGTATATCAAAACTGAATCATTAAAAAGTGATTCTTCACTTCTGCAGCAAAAGTGATTTCTTTTAAAAGTGATTTTTAAAAAGTTTTTGTTTTTAAAGTGATTTTTTTTGGTACCACAGTTAAAGATGTAAGTAAAAATAAAGTAATGGTGTCCTGGGGAGAGGTTTCTTAAGGGTTTTTTGATTCAATATAGAAGTGTGTCAGATAGTCCTCCCAAATAATGATATTTGCAAACCGATGGGAAGAGACTGAGTCAATCCTGCAGAAAGCAAGCAAACAGACAACAAAATCCAAACAAAATATATCTTGATTCTATAGAATAGAGACATGAAGTTGCTAAAGGCACTGAAATAATAGATTATTCTAACACCACAGCTACTGCAGATGAAAAGGGAATCTTCTTTATGGAAATACTAATGGAAAGTTTTAAATCTTTGTAAACTAACTAGACTGCTGGGAAGGAGCCCCGAGGAGAGGTAGGTGTGAAGTAGTTGGATTTGCTTGTAGTGTTCTGTGCTGCTTTGAAATTAGAGCCCTAAATAACATTGTTTAAGGCTAGATTAAACAGGTGGGACTAGAAGAGTTTGAAGTTATGCCTGAGAGGTAGTGTATCCCAACAAATTGTGTCAGGGCAGATACACAGACATCCAGAAGCAGTACTCTGGCTTACCAAATGTCATACAGTTTGCTTTATAACTTTGCTGTGGGCTACCTCCCACAGGAGGCAGAACTGTTTTCCCATGATGCGAAGACAAGTTCTGCTTTTGTTCTGGTGCCTGAAGAAGAGCAGCTGTGTTCCTGCTGCTAGTGCAAACCTCATGCACTTGTGTGCTGCATAACATTGAAGATGGATCTTTTTTCCTGTGCCTGTCTTGGTGCAATATAATTTGCCTCACTGAACAAAGTGAAAGAAAGAAGGTGTCTTTATGCAAAAAAACACCAACCCCAAAACCCACTTTCTTTTTTTTTTTTCAGTCTCCCATTTCTAGTGGGAACTGCAGCATGCTTTCCTGTTTGGCTCAGTCTAGTGATCCAGTTTCCCTCTCACCACTTCCAGAATGATAATTTACTCAGTCTAGCTTCTACCACTGCTCCCATGAGCACTACAGCCTACGTACTTGCAGTAGTAATTTTAGGAAGTCATTTGACATTGGTTTCTTACACTTTGTGGGCAGGGCTTAGAAAAGAACCACAGATTTGGAAGAAAATCACAGATACTGTGAATAAGATTTTTCTTGTGCTTATGAGTGAAGAAGAGTGCATGCTATTTTGCTAAGAAAGGATCACCCTTCGGTAAAGCTGCTGCCACAGCTGCAAGAGTAGCGGAGAAGTGTGTAGGTCCTTTTCTCCAGCTGTGTGTGACTGACACAGTGGGTGTGGTGACATCCCAGTGTAGGGGTGTGATATGTGGGCATAGACATGAGTCCAGGCCTGACTGGAAGCTCAGAGCAGTTGCAGCATTGGGATCCTGACACTGTCTTCCCCTCTGCTGTTGAGCACTGAGAAAAGCAGGGCTGACATGGAGCCTCCCTGCCTGCTGTCGTGGGGCCAGTTTGGACAGCATCTGCTTGGCCATCTCCCATCCACCCCCTGCAATGGAGGCAGGAGAGGGAACTTGGTAGTGGCTGCAGCTGAGAGGGGCAGCAGCTGCTTACGTGGAGGGCAGGTACACCACATAGAAGGTGATTTAGAGCTCAGGGCCAGTGTCCTTAGCTGCCAGGCTCAGATAATCTTAAAGGAAGAAGTAGGACTTCTAAAGCAGTAAGGTCATAAATAAGAGGGGAAAATTGAGAACTCTGAATGTGTATAGTAGAAGAGTGTTCACAAATTTAGAGTTGACAAATCACTTTAGTTGTTCTTAGAGTATCTGCCTAGGAGTTCTATTTAAGATCACACATCAGAATATAATGACTATGTAACATGGCGAGGCAAAACCATTAAATTTGAAGCACTTACCTTTGAATTAGGAATTGTACAAGGAGACAGGTGTGGCACACAGTTTAATGAATGTGCACAGAAAAATCTCTGCCTTGTCCTAAGACAAGCAAAATTGTTATTGCCTGGTACTTTACGCAGTGATGCAACTTCATTTTAGAAACTCTAACTGCAAAAGTGCTTTGGCATCTAGAAGAGATTTTTTTTTCTTATATTCTTTCAGTCAAATGATCCGCAGGAACTGTATAATCCTAAATTTGTTAGGCCTCTTCATTTTAGGCCTAAAAGTGCATTAAAGCTGTGGCTGTCCTGAGTAGCTAAGCTCCCAGGTCCTGCTGAAATTGTTATGGGATTTGCATGTGGGGCTATGTGGTACAAACGCCCACAAACATCTCATTTAGGGATTATGATCAGAAAATGACTAATTACACTGATATGTGCTTCTTTAGTTTTAGCAGCAGCCAGCCAGCCAGTGATTGTAGAGATCCATTTTTCCTGCCTGCTGTTGTACCTTCTGCAGTATCCACTCACTCATTTTGGAAACAGAAAACCTCAATTCACCACCTCTGTAATAAATGGGGCCCAAATCACATTCCCAAGGTTACTTCTCTGGTTTTCCCTCCCAGGCTATGTTGGCTGAATACATTCAATATAAATAGAAATTTAAAGTCTCCCATATGCTACTTGAGTGAAATCCTAAAAATGGTACTGTCCCACTAGTATTTTGAGCATCACACATGTATGGCCCTGCTTTCTCTGTCACAAGTATTATGTGACACCTGAGGCTTTTCTGATTCGCAGTATTGCAGGCTAGCATTTTTTTTTAGTTCTCTAGACTTCTAGAAATAGTGTTACTACTCAAGAATTCCTTTACCAGATGAAGTGAGAAGGGGATGACTTCTCTTCTTCCCATTCAACCTTAAATTTATTTACATAGTTTTCTTCTGATAGCATCAGCATTAAAAAACATGAGGTATGGCAACAAAAATCTGGGTTTTTTAATGGTTTGTTAGAAAATAGTAAGCTGCTGAATCCTGACCACTGCACAGTAGGGCAACATATACTTTTTTACGTCAGCAGAATCAGGAGATTCCAATTTGTGCTGTCCCCATTACAGGCTTGTGTGAATCTTGTAACAGCACTCTGCTGTTGCACAACCACGGAATGGTTCAGGTTGGAAGGGACCACAGTGGGTCATCTGGTCCATCCTCTATGCTCCAGCAGGGTCATCCCAGAGCACAAGGCACAGGATTGTGTCCAGATGGTTCTTGAATATCTCCAGTGAGGGAGACTCCACAGCCTCTCTGGGCAATCTGTTCCAGTGCTTGGTCACCTGCACAGTAAAGAAGTTCTTCCCCATATTCAGGTGGAACTTCCTGTGCACCAGTTTCTGTCCATTGCCTCTTTCCTATTGCTTGGCACCACTGAGACGAGCCTGGATCCTTTGTCTGACACCCTTCCTGCAGATACTTCTGTATATTGATGAGGCCCTCTCTCAGTCTTTTCCAGACGGAACAGGCCCAGCTACCTCAACCTTTCCTTGTAAAAGAGATGCTTGAATTAAAGTAGACACCTTCAAGACAGAGCCACACTTGTATCTGAACTTCAGTTTGGAAAATGAGATAGTTCACATCCCTCTGGTTCTTTGCAATTCAAGATTGAAAAAATGTGGCATACAAAGGGAGAGTAGAACATCTAATTTATTAAGCAATGTAATTCTAAGTATTGAGATATTACCAATGTAAACTTTCAAGGTCTGGTAATGTATGTATTGATAAAGTTAGGATGGAATAGTTTTAGAATATTTGTATATATGTATATGTGTGCAAAACTATGACTTGTTTCTGATTTTATCACCTTTATATTTTTATACAAGTAGTGATTCTGTAGATTACTTTAATCCTGATTTTAGTTATCTTTTTTTTAATCAACGTAATACATAGTTTAAAACTGAGCAGACATGTTGTTACGACAGTTGGCAGGGAAAGAAATCAGATCACTTAAAAAATCATGCCGAATCTGTGAAGGAAGGGTCATCTAAGAAGTCATAAAACATGGGTTAATCCCTTCATGAGTGAGCATGAAGAAGCACTTTTGAGAACTTGGAGCTGATATGAACAATGGGAATCCAACCTTCACCACCAAGACAAGAAAGCTCCAGGAGGGAATGGGCCCCTGCTGCCTTGCACTGTGTCACTTCCAAAATTCCTGGGAGTTGAGCATTGGTTATGCTATTGATTTGGAGCATAGGTTAATGGTCTTTCAGCTTATTTTTAGAATGAACTTGACTAAGCAGTCTGTAGGTGTACCTGTAGGTAGCCCTGGACATCTGGTAACTGCTCGCTCTAATGACTTGCATGGGCTTTCTCTAGCACTGGCAAGGATGTGAATGATCAGCTTATTATTGATCACCACAGAGAAATGGTTTAGAAATTTATATCTTTTAATAATGTTTTGTTTTAAAAGCAAAACGGGTTTCTTTTTTTCTTAAGTTCATGCAAAATATACACTCCTGCATAGACTGGTTGTATGTGAACAATCCAGAATATCAATTCGGTTGTTTAGAGCAAGAGTTCTGATGCTGTCTTGAAGAAGACAGTATGACTTTCCTTTGTCTTTCAGTGCCAATATTTTTATTGTCATTCATAGTCCAGCAATATGTGCTTTTAATTTAGCTGGTAAATCTGCTACAGCCTGTGAAATAAGAAATTACTATGCCCATTAGAGGCTTTGAAAAATTAAGCATTTCATTTGGGAATCATTAAGTTTCAATGTCACTGATTCACTTCCTGGATTTTCAACTTAACAGATTTGATTTATCAAGACAGAACTATGATTTTTTAAAATTTTTTTTTTATGTGATGGCTTGAATAAATGATGCGACATGACATGGTTCACCTACTAATGGCAACAGTTAAGCAAAGCTGATGCTGTCTCATATGCAGTGCTTGGAACAGATGCACATGGTGTCTGTTTCTGACTGCTGGCTAGACAGAACGAGACAGTAGTTGCTTGGCAGCACTTAGAAATTGTTTGACAGATAATGGATTGTAAGAACTTGGTCTCTGTAGAGCAAGAGGGCTTGGAGGTTATCCCTGCTATCAAATTACTGCAGGTTTAAAAAAAACTTGCTACGGCAAATAATTTAGCCTTTCCACACAACAAAAAAAGGGATGGTTGAAGCAGTGGAAGGAGATTTACTTGAACTAAATCTGATCCTATTAAGATGTATTTAGATTGCTAAATTCTCAAGATTTTTTGTAAAGGACAAACCATTCCAAAAGATTTCACATTCTTCCTGTGTTGGAAAGCATTACATTTTAAATTATGTAGGTTCTACTGCTTTCTCCTAAATCGCAGATGAAAATAACGGACAGCTTTGTGCCCAGCATTCTTTGCTCTGTTCTGTTAGAGTACATAAATTGAGATTTGCTTGAGTGACTGTGTTAATTCTAAAAAAACCAAACAAACAAAAAACCAGCCCCTGAAGCTCCTGTTTTTATGTGGATAATTACATGCTTTGGGTTAAATTAAAAGTTGCAGCTTTCTGGGATTGTAAAGGGGCAGTTTGCCCCAGATCATTAGTGTTAGAAGACCCATATAGAAATTGTCATGGGATCACATACAGATGTACCAGTATTTATCTGTCTTTATTTCAGCTGTTACTGGGCTTATGTGTGGGCCTGGCAATCCTGGGCTTTTTATCTAGTCTGCCAGCATAGGAAAAACAACAATCTGGAAAAAGGGGGGATGAGAAGGATGTGTCACTGGCAACTTGGGGATCCTGCTGGGCTTCCAGTCTTGACCAGCACTCTCAAAGTGTGGAGGGAACATTTTCCTTTCCAGTCGCATTATAATATCTTGTATGCTGAAAAACCAACAGAAAACAGAAATCCTTTGTGATTAAGATTGGTTTTGTAGTGCATAAATATTTTTCAACTAGCATTGCAGCTGATCTTGTGAGTCTGAATGTCTCAGCCTTGAAGGATGACTGCTGTAGGACTGAAAATGTGTGAGCTCAGGGTCATCCTAACCTGATTTTACTGTACATGGGTGTGCCCTCAATTGTGCTGTCAAGAGCAGAGCATTTAAAAATCTCTCTCACAGCCACATACAACAGGGTAACGTATTATCTCTCCTGAGTATGTGACCGAATGGGAATAATGTGGATAATGTAGCTCTGCCCTTGAAAAAACCAGCCTGCGGTCTGGTGTCCAAAGGTGATTTGGACCTTCAGAACCTTGCTACTGACTAGTTAGTAGCAGCTTTCTGTATCGTAATTGTCTTCTTGCAAACAGGTTAAAAAACCCAAAAATACGACTGCATACAGTGATGACACTGCTAATTCTTTTCTACAGAAAAGTTTCGAGAAATGCTAAGCAATCACGGCTTAACCAGCTCAGAAGGTAGCACATAAAACTGTACACAAAGGCACAGTTCAGTGTCTGGAAGAGAGAATGACCTTGCTTGTTTAGGAATTTATAACATACCTCAACTCCTTGAGACCTTTTCTGCAACCAAGGACAGCTCACAGTGCTGACACATTTCTTTTAGTACTAGAGAATTAACTGCACAATAATGCTTGTTCTCAGAAATGGTAAATGTTCTGGAGAAGCCAAATGGACACTTGATAAAAATGTGGGGTTTTTTCTGGAAATGAATGCCATCTTCAGTCTGTAGAGCACCTTTGGTCTTAGTGCTGCCAGCAATAAACAGAAGAAACAAAACTTCTGAAAATGCTCATCTGAAAATTCCGATGCTTTTGAGAAGATCACCTGGGACAGATGTTCTCTTCCTCACTGTATGGCAAGAGATTGCAGGATATGGAAATGTATCATCAGACAACTGCCTCAAATGCCAACCTCCTTCTTTCCTCCTGCATAAGGCATCAGTTCCAAATAACTAACAGAATTGTCCCGGAAACTGTGAAGTGTGGAACTACCTGGATGAACCCCGTCATTGATCTCTGACACATGATCAGTCTGCTTACAATGAGGACAAAAGGATTTATGCCATTTCTGCAAAACTTGGATGATGCATGGAGCTCGTTGCTAGACTGATCACTGCCTTTTGAAATACAGGCTATCCATCATATTCTCTCCATATGCCCAGACAGCCCTCTGTCAGGGAGGCTGATGTCAGCAAATTCAAAAAAGGGGCTCTTACGTAGCAGAGCTTTGAGGGTGGCATTAGTGAGAAACTGGGCAAAAGATTTTGCTCTGTCTGATTCTGCAGCTGTGCCCTAAACACTCATACTGATTCATTACCAGTAAAGAAGAGGTCAAGGATATCCTTTACACACTTGCCTTTATATCATAGTCACTGTATTTTTTCACTGCTCCATTAAAAACCCATGAAGAGAAATTTTACAAGACCTTTTATACTGTGATTTCATAAGGCTTCAAAAGGAGGATTTGACTAAAGAGAGTCAAATTCGTCTAAGATAAAACCCATATTTTCTTATGTTTCTAACTTCATGGCATTAAAAATCCCTTTGCTGTACTTGTAGTGACACTTACGTTTTACTGTCCTTTGTGCAGTTACCCAGGCATTCCTCACGCACCCAGAAGAGGTTGTTATTGATGCAGCTGAGCAGAAACTCTTCTCGGCCACAGTAGTCCCTGTGCATCTAAGAAAGCTGCAAGAGAAAGTGTAGCTGTAAAGGAAAAGTGATGTTTCCAGTGATTTTATTTTCTTCCATTGTTTACCCAAACTTTTGGTAAATTACAAGGCTCTCCAGGTCTGGATGTTTCTAGCATGCCCCTCTATAAGGTAAAAGTCATATTTCAGATAACAACTATTGTGACATCTTGTTTTTCTGTGCTTAGAAACTGGAAGGCTCTGATCAGCGTATGTTATGCTATCTAAACATTTATTTTGCAGACATGGGAGTTCTGATAGCTGTAAGAGCTGCCTGACCTAAAACATACCAACCCCCTCGCAGTAACTGGAAGGTGACTTTAGATACAGATATTAGCAGGTGAATTTATTGGAGAGCACTACACACTTTAAAGAGGCAAACAGCGAGAAAAGGTAACTCAACAAAGCTCAGTAAACCTCATGTAACTATAAGAAATTTTTTAAACTTGGATAAATAAGATGTAAGGCTAACACTGACCTCACTCCCAATCAATGTGTTATCTTCTCCACAGATGTGCTTGCACACAGTAAATAGGTCACTTTTCCTTAGTTTGAGGCTGAGGAAAAGCCCTCACCTCAGACCCAGGCAGCAGCAGGCCTTGGCAGAGTTGGGAAGCTGTTAAACACCCACCAGCCCTGGGCGCTGCTGCAGCTGGTCAAGCACCAAAGCCATGGCAGGGATTGCAGTGTTCAGGGTGGTGACAGACTGTTTCTGTCCTTGCTGAAAGGCAGCCTTCTGTACCAGCTCTGGAGTGAACAACAAATGGTGGCAAAGGGGAGAGGGAGTGGATGGGGACGGTGGGCTTTCTGATCTGCTGGCCAAAGCAACTGCCCACTTACCAGAAGCCAGTCCTGCTCTTTTTTTGAGGCCAGTCTGTTCTCGGGTGACAGAGTGCACAGCCAGCAGAAGTTATTATTAGTATTACTCTGAAGAAATGACTTGTCAATGAGGAGACAATGAAGCGATTGATATTTAAATAGGGAGTATCTGGATTATTTCCTCCAAGCTGTCTCAGACTGAGAGAGAAATTAATAACAAGGCAGGTATTGAAGTCAAATATATTATAGTCAGTTGATGTCTGTTTTGACAGGGTCACATTCTAAAGCTGGTCTTCTAATAAACTTTGAAATGTCAGAACAGTTGGAGAATAATTACAATTTTAAGCAGAAAACACCATTCCATATGCTAGAGTCAATTCAGTTAAAGTAAAATTTAATTAAAGGCATGTGAGTAAGAAGATCTTAGAATGATCAAACACCAGGTTGGAAGAGACCTCAAAAAGTCATCCATTCCAACATTTGTGGGCAAGGAAGTCTAGATGAGATTATCTAGCACCCTGTCCAGTTGAAAATCTCTGTTGATGGAGACTCCACCACATTCCTGGAGAGGTTGTTCTAGAGAATAGTTGTTCTAACTGTAAAAAACCTCTTTATTATGTTAAAATGAAACTTCTCCTGAGGTTGGGTGTAGATATATGAACAATAAGAAGAAAGGCTGAATACTGCTATTGTGAGTAGCAGCAGAATATGTTCAATAATCCTTTGTTTGGGGGCTGGGGTTTTTTTAAGTTAACTTAGGGTCTACTGAGTTCTTCACGGTGACACTCACAGCCAGGTATTTGTACCTCAAAAGCCATCTGTGCAGGTGAAATTGCTTCTTTCTCTGCACACCCCCGTGAACTTTTACACAGTGGTAATCTGCTGGTATATTATCTAATTGTCTGTCTTTGTTAGGTCTTTCTGAAGTTTACTCCATTTCTCTGCTGACTGGTTTGTATCACCTCTCTGCTTGGTCCCTCTTTCCAGGGTGTGAACAAAAAAGTCATCCAGGCTTATGAGGAAAAACCAGCTCTTTACAGACCCATGCTGTTGCTGTTTATTTAGCAGTTTTACTGCCTTGTGTTTCCAGATTAATTCCCTTATCATTTGGTCTGTTGTTTTTGCCAGTACTGATGTCAAACTAGGCAATAATGTTCTAGACTTCCCCCATCTTTATTACAGAGTGATACCATATTTGCACTCTGGGTTGTTTTGTTTCTAATTAATTTTAGATAAATATGTGCTAAAGGTATCTTTGCTTGTCTGACAGTTCTAAAAAAACTAGCAGAGGTGTGATCTTGCTGCCCTGTGATACATCAGCTTGAGTAGAGGAAAGGCATATGGGTCTGAGGGGTAAGCAATCCCTTTCAGGGGATGCTGGCTCCTCAGCACATGCCAACTAACATCCTTGGATACAATCCTTGCTCCCTTTATTTTGGAAACATAGACATAAAATCCTGTCACCTCAGAACATAATGGCCACATCCAAACTGAAATCTGGATGCTGGCAAGGCACCCAAGTCCTTTTCCAAATGCTGTGCTCCCGAAATGCACATTTTCTATATTTTGTTTTGCTTAAAACATAGTGTCCCAAATAGGCCCCAGAGGGCACCTACAGGCTCAGTCTGGATTTTGCGTAGTATGTGCTCCAGCCTGCAGTTACATTGCCATCAGTCAGCAACTTGTATTCATAATGGGAAAGATGTGGAAGAAGCTAGCAAACGCTTCAGAGTATGCAAATTCACTACCAGCTGGCAAAACGATGGAAGGAAAATCCATCTTAAAGTGCAGCCTCTTATATCTGCTTTTGTGTATTAGCAGTCTTCTGAAAGTATATCCTCAAAGACATTAAACTCAACACAAGATGAAAATCACAGTTACCATCAGCGACAGATAAAGCAGATGACATGTCTTGAAAACTTCAAGCTCATTAAAAAAATCTTCAGAAACTATTTAGCATCTGTATTTCGCTCCTTAATAATATGTGCATTGAACAAATATTGTGCTTTACAGTGGTGACTGTATTTTATCTGAGAACTGAGCTGTCAGATTAAATCTCAACTCCAAACTGACAGCATTTTCCTTCTTTCTAATTGCTGCCATGAAACATTAACTCTTTCCTTTTTCTCACCTTTGTTTTATATTTATAGCTTCGACATCTTCCTCCCCTGCAATTTTCTTTCTTATTTATTTTCTCCATTTATTTATGTTTCAGCATTATTCCCCTTCTGTGTCACATTGCTCCTTCATTCCAGGTACTTTGTGTCAAAACATAGTGATGTCTCCCAGTAGAAAACTGCATTAAGCTGAAGAGTTTGTGCTGCTTTATGATAACTCAGATAAATATCTGAAAGAATTAATAATTGTATCCAACCCAGAATACTGTTTATCTGTCCTCCTCAGGCACAGTTAAACTGTCATGGATAAAGATATTGCACATAGATTAGAATCAGGGATTAGAATTAGGGCTGTATTTTGTAAGTCTTCGCTGAATTTCATCTTTTGATACCTGGAAGAAAATTGTTCGATTGTTTGCATTTTGTTTTATGGGACATTCATATATTTGTGAAATAAATTTATTTCCTCATAGATGTGTCTGATAGTAACAGCAGGAACCAAGTTTACTGGATTTGGGTCTCTATCACCTCTGGAATAAATGCATGACTACTGCTCACCTTAGAGTCTTTCTGGTCCAGAGGACGAAGGAAAATGGGCATTTGAACTAATACTGTTCTTTAAGAGCCAAAAATATTATTTAGAGAAGAACCACATATTCACTAATAGAAAAGAAGAAATAACCCTCCTGGTTTTTTATTGGTACTGGACTTAACAGTGCAGAGGGATATTAATAAAGTATTGAAAAACATGCTGTAGAATTCCTCATATTTTAATTTTTTGATCAGAGCTTACTACTTTTTTATAGCCTATTTAAATCATAAAGTACTAATGACAGATTGGTACAACGCATCCACGTATACCTACAGACCTTTTTAACCAGTCAACAGAAAAGCTGCAGTGAACTTCAGCAATGTCAAGAGAGCTGGATGCCTTCATAGAAGACATACAGTAAACTGGCTGTCATTGAAACACGTATCAATTAGATAAGGGTATTTTGTTTGGAATGCATGTCTTTGAAACTCATTAGACTACAAAACAGAATATGAAAAGCAAAAGAAACAAAAATGAGCCACGGTGAGCTGGAATTCTGAGTCATCTTATAGGTTGCTTTAAATTGTAAATACCTCAGGTGATTATCCATTGTTTCTTTTCTGAAGAACATCTGTACAGCACTACTACCAATATTTAACATCTTCACAAGAATATTGTATGCCAGAAGTTGTGTATTCTGCACTAAGCCAAGATGTTTCACCTTGGTGTGAAAGTTAGTGGGTTGGACACAGGTCAAGAAGAAAATGTCAGTTGAAAAGTGCATGTCCGCTGTTCCTATCACAAGCATATACCTGGTTTGATCTATTGCTTACAATGTTCCAGGTCTTGAAATTAAGGCTAAGGCAGGCCATCAGCTAGGTACTGTAACGTGATTGCTATATGCACTGCATTTCAACCCCATGGTATCAAAATTACAATTTTTACTTTGGCTGTTGTCCAAGCCTTTCCAATATGCCTTCCACTTCCTTTGCCTCCTACCAGTTAGATAGGCCATCTGTTTTCCCAGAGAAAGTTAAAGAGCCAATATATGAAAAGCACAAGCTCCTTTTAAAATAACTTTCTCACTGTTTTGTATTCATGTAATTTCATAATGATCAAATTCTGTTTCTTGTTGCTCTTCCTTAGTGCAGGCGAGATTTGTTAGCTATCGAGGGTGTTGTTGTTAAGTAAATGTTGTTTGAGGTTTTCCCTTCAAGTGCAGCTCTCTGAGAAGACATCAGTTGGAACAATCTGGTCTTCTTTCATGAAGATTTTCTCTCTGGTTTGAAAGTGACATATGTGTAGGATGAAAATTACATATTCCTTCAAGAGTACGTGCTATTTTTGGCTATTGTGATCTGTACATTCTGTTCATGTTCCATAAAAGATGAATGTAAAAGGCTTTTCTTTCTTTTTTGAAGCTCTTGGAGAAAGTCTGCACATTTGCTCTGATATCACAGAAAGAAATTCTGTCCCAGAAATGTATTAAAAAGTAACATGGAACAGATTCAGTTGTGCAAGAGAAATAATACATATATCCCAGCTGGGTTCTCGTACTTTCTTAATTTTCATTTACTTTCATCCGATCAATTCTTTGCAGTTCTGTCTGGTGGCTGATATAGTACATCAGGGAAATTACAGCTGATTTCTAAAACCTATTTCACGGGAAGCGTTGAATGAAACTAAAGACTCAGCACAGAAGTGACAGAAAGAGATAACTTTCCTCCTCCCTCATCTCTAAGGGCTGTACTGGAAACCACTATAAATGCTTTATTCCTTAATTACTGAAATGCTAGGGATATTGCTTAAATAATCACATTGAAAGTGGTGGATTGGGAAAGAATTTTTCTCAAGTTTTTGATATCACCAGCAAAACCCTAAAAATTCCCAAACTCATAAAAATAAATGAAATACCTTTTAAGGCTCTTGTATCAGATCTTGTGCCCAAAGATACAATTACTCTTCTAAAGATGTTGATGGTAGTTTCACTTTCCCTTCATATACATATAGAAAGGCACATTATAAGGGGTTAGCTAATCTATAGAGAAATGTGTGGTGCTAATCTCTATGCCAGCTGTGAGAAATTAAAGGAAATTAATCTGAAAAATGCATTCTCATTCCATTGCTGACTTCTAAAGTGTAAGTTAACCACTCCCCTAGGTTTTATATTTTTTGAGGACAAGAATAAGCACTTCATTTCAGTAAAATAGATGACACTGCTTATGAAAGAGGTGGAAAATTCAGATAATCAAAGATCCCTCTTCTCAGTTTTTCCTATATTTCACACTTTCCCCAGTAAAGCAAACCAAGAATTTGGAATAAGGTTTCTCCAGTGATAGTTTCAAAATGGCAGTTGTACAGAATTTTTTATACACTTCTGCTGTTCCTTATAGCAGTAGGTGTTAATATGGTATCCTAAACAGCATGATTTGACTTACTGTAGGATACAGAGAACACATGAATAATTAACCGTTAATTTAATGCCATAAAAATGTTAATAATACTATCTATTACATGGAGATTTTTGCCTCTGGTTTCCAGCTTAGACCAGTATTCTTGCAATGGGGAAAAAATATTCATGATTGAATGAAATTAACCAAACTCGTGGGCAGGTTTTTTAAAATATGGAATCATAGGCCTAATGGATGAAGTGAACAAAATAAGATTGCTTTCCATGGAGAGATACAGGACCTTCCTTAAACCTCAGGGAACAGCAGGCTGTGATGCTGCTTCTCAATACCATCTGTTCTTTGGGTTTGAAATGATTTAGGGAAATGGTTCATGTTTTCCTGTTGACAGTTCAACTTCAGCAGTATGTTCTCAGGCAACAGTAAAAGTCTAAGCAAATATATACTACCACTAAAATTTACTCTGCTGAAAAAGTTATAAAATATATTGAATATAGAAGCCTATATCAATAAAATGTTATTCACTTCAGTATATAAATACATTGAAAAGAAGATACTAGTCCTCCTTTCTTCCATCTCACCAGGCACTTTGGGCAGATATTCAAGGTATTCACTTAAATTGTTTTAATATAACTGAAAAAATTACATCTATCTTCATGGGAATAAGATTGAGCCCACACTGAGTATTTGTTAATATCTCTGCTCCTTCTCATGTTTCTTGAAATTCTTGTATTAAAAAAAAAATATTGGTACACATCATCCAATTATATGATACTGGGCTCTGCAGTATTATTTAAATATGTTTTTTGTGCTATTGAGGATGCTTTCGCATTCAGAACAACTACTGTTTTCACTCTTGGATGTTATTTTCTTAGCTTAGGTTAGGGAGGATGCCATTTCATTTTCATGTATTCCATGTCACTGGCATATAGGCCATCTCTCCTGAGATGTTGGTAGCAATAGGGCTTTGTAGGAAAGAGTGAGTTAGTTGGGGATTATACTATTCAATTTCCCATCCTGAACCTCTGCGCATCAGGGAAGAAGTGCTGAACAGTTGGATCTGACCAGATGATGGCAATTCCAGTTTGGATCCACTTGAGAAGTTTCAGACTTCACACTTGTTTTGCGACAGATCAAAACACTCACAATAACTCACCAAGCTCCACACACCTGTCCTTTGGAAATAAAACTGCAGCTTCTTGGGTCCTAAGCCTCAAATCAACTTCCAGAAGTGTTTGCTCCACCTTCAGCCTGATGACCAAGATTGATTCCTTGCTGTAATGCATTCATAATGCTTCCATCTCAGTTCTCTCCAATTGAGGCAGTGAACAAATCTCAGCATGAGCTTCCCATACTGTCAACAGATTCTCAGTCACCTGGCTAAAGGATTCATAGGTTAGTGTTCTTGTCAGCCCTGTATTTGTGATGATTATTGGTGAAACTTCTACATCTACCTGAAGTGAAAAATATTGCAGTTGAATTTGGTTAACAAAACACATTAATAAAAGCTCGGTTTTGTACTAACTCAAGGCAAATCTTACTCAAATCAGTAAAAATTTTCTTTATGAAAATAAAGGCCATAGCAAAAACCTGCTGATTTGTTGTCCCATGGAAACTGTAGAAGACAGGCTCAGAGAGCCAGGAGGATGCAGCTAATGATATGATGACAGCATGCTGCAGTCCTTAGGAAGAGGTTGGTCATTATCCACCGTTTCGGCTTTTACATCCAAACTTGCCAAGATCTATTCACAGTTAAGATATTATTTTTCTAGCAAATCCAACGTGTGATTTGTGTACATTTCTCTCCTACGTCAGTAACTTAATGAAAAGGACTACGTTCCACTTAATATTTTAGTGTCCCAGAGTTTTGTTGCCTTTCCCATTGTCTCCGTAAGTTGGATCAATGCCAGCCTCACCCCCTCCTTTACAAAGATTTAAATTGCGCTTTAGTCCCTCACTTCCATCACCCACTGTTCATTGTTTCTCCATTTCTGCATCTTTTGCATCATGTCTTTTCTTCTTGCACCCATTTGGGTTTTTTACTCAGGTATTCTGAAAATAATACCTGGGGGGAAAAAAAGAAAGCATTGAGAAAATTGAACACAATAAATAATAGGCCAATTACCAATACATGTTCTAATATGTATATAACCATTATTATGTAATCTAAACATAACCAGAATAGCTACCTAAATCATGTAGCCATTTACGAGAGAAACAACATGATTAATAGGAAACTATTTACCAGTTTCCATCAATATTCAAAGTATGTCCAATTCTGTAAGACATTAAGTTTAAAACCCTTCTGTATAGAGTAACAACTTGATGCATAGAAAGACTGTGGGATCATACCCCTGGTAAAACAAAATTGCAAAATGCTTAGAAAGTATAAAGTATTTTTGTAAGCATAACTAGTTTACAAGAAGTAGTAATCTCCTGGAATAGATTGATGGGATTGCATTGCCTGTGTTGAAAGAAATCTATCCTTCAGTGAAAATCACAGATTCAAATCCTGCTTGTCTTCAGTGATAATCTGATGTGTTCCTACTTTACTTCACTATGAACTTCCTACCAATAGCAGATGCTAGTCTAGATTTAGTCATGCTAGGTATTTTTTCTTAAACTTCAAATCCTTTGTGTTTATTCAGAACATACAGTCTCAGGAGAGCACATCTTTTCATAACAGTTTTTTTATGCAGTGACAGATGATACTCATATTTCCAAAGCACCAAATGAAACAGCTTGGTTCTATTTAATCATCTGGCTTTTTTGTTTCATTTCACATTGAGTTGTAATTGCACATTAAAAAAAATTCTAAAAATCTGATCTAATGTCCCAGTAAAAACAAATTATTTACTGAAGAAACACAAAACTTAATATTTGGCAGGCACAAAAATGTGTTAATTATATGAAACATCATTTTTGTTGTTCAGCGACTGCCCCATAGTCTATATCATCACTTCACAAGGGGCTGGTTTAGCAGTTTAGAAGCTGAGCAGCAACATGTCTTTTTGCCTTCCCCAGTACTTGGAAAAAGTCTTGCATTACTATCTACTGGTTCTTTCTGGGTGACTGCATTAATCATATTTCTTCTTTCCTTGTTGCAATAGCAAGAACTTCTATGAGGTGAGATGAAATAAATAAGAAAATATGAAACACATTTCTCACTGTGGGAAGATTCCAGTGCAAGTAGTTACTGAAATATATCCTGTAACATCTTCAAATGTCTGATACCAGCCTTAGGCAATTGAAGAATGCAGAAGGAAACCTGTTTAAGTAACCATCCAACATACAGCAAAGCTTTAAAAATAAAAAAAAGGCATCCAGTCTAATTCTGATTTCAGTCTGAATTTAGCATGGCTCAACTCCTTAAATTTCTCGGCACACTTCAATTTAACGGGAAACACCTGTAGCACTGCTCCTCACCATGTTGCAGTCTAATTCAAATAGAAATCCCATAATAAGTTTAGTACTCAGAACACCTGCTACCTTAAAACATATTCCTTTGAGACACTTTTACACTAAGCTTTCCTACATCTTCAAAAGACTGTGCATAAAGCCATGGCTTTTTCAAGAGCTTTAATATTCCCTGAGATAAAAGTGGAAAATGCAAAAATTGTTCTTTGGGAAAACAGGATGATAAATTTCACAACTTACCACCTAAATCAGCTCTGTTTGGATGTGGAACTCAGTTGTACATCCTGCAAAAAGAACAAATAAATTTTCTACAGATTTTGTTAGGTGATGTTGGACAAAACAGAGTGCATGGTCTGAAAAATAATGAATCCTAATTTTACTGCTGTTCTTTTAAGAGTTCTGATGTCCAAAACTGTCCCAAATTCAGCAATGTATTTACATTCCTAAGTCCTGCCCTGTGGACAAAGACCATGGCTAGTGATGGATATTTCAGTGGTGACTTTCCATGCTTTTTTCTTCTCTCAGTGATAACGGGATACCTTTGTATAGGAGATTCACTAGGGCAGTGGTCTCATTAGTTTTTCATTTGTCTAGACTCAACTGACTAGGAAATAATTTTGCAAGTAAATTGCACCTCTTAGCACCATTAAGGTTTTTGGCAGAACAAGACATCGATGACCCCTTTCAGCAATTCAGAAAATGTTGAGCTGTAGAAACATGGTAGAGGAGACAGTCGCTAGAATCAAAGAGTAGCACAGGGCCAGGCAAAGGGTGGAAGAATTGGGATCTAATGCCAGCAGTTGTAATAAATCAGAGCTTAGAGATAGAAGCAATGGGACTTTCAAGCTTTCTCTCCAGAGGACATGGCTGGAACATCAGTTCCTGGATGTGAACTGCCTGGATAGGAACGAGTTCCGTGCTCAACCACCCAGAGGCATTGCAGCACTTCCCAAGGGACAGTTGTGCAGTCAGCAACCCTTGTACCTGGTCTGCAATTCAGCCTTCATATAAACAACTGTTTTTTCACAATCCTACCTTTTAAAGGCAAAATGAGAGTATTACGTTCATCATTTTAAAACACAACAATAAATGCGGAGCAGTGCTGCTTCTCTTTTGGGGAAAAAAACACCAAAACAACCACTCAAGCACAAAATACCCCACACAAACAGAATGTTTCATATTATTGGCTAGCATGCCTAAATACACAAGGGTAAAATGCAGTCCACAAGGTGACAGAGATAGAGGGTAGAACTCATTTTGCATCCTACCCTTTTTGTGGGTGTGGTCAGACTGCAATACACACGAAACTTCTTGGTTAGGAGCATGTATTGAAATTAAATAACAGAGAATATGTATAAAGAGTTAAGCTCTTTAATTAATGAAAATAAAGTATGGGAACTGGAGAAGAAATAGTTTATTGGGTGGCTTAGTATCTATTCTTTATATTATCTTATTAAATTTTTAGAATATATCCAGTGCTTCTGGTGCTTCTTTGGCTTTTCATTTTGCCATTAATAAATAATTTAGACATGGTACAACATGTCAGCTTTACTGATCCTTAGAGATGTTTAGTGCATCTGAAAATATTTGGGTGTGTATTGGGACTGTATCCCATGAACGAAAGCCCATGGCTTATCTCTGTGTAGTTGCCGACATTACATGCTGCATTAATCACAGATCATTATTTGTACGATAGTCATATATCTTCATTCTTCAAACACAGGCTAGTCATTTGGAAACTAACACTGCAGATTAATGTGATCTGCATAGCAAGGAAGAGCTTTTGTGTCTTCTGGCTCTTTGCTTACCCGTTGGGGCTCCCACGCTGACTGCCAGAATCCCCACTCTTCCAGCAGTTACTCATTTCAGCTGCTCACTGTCTTCTGTCTTCTCTCATCCTTTCCAATGCATGGAACCCGTTTCCTGAATGTTATTTTTTGGAAATTTTGAATGAATTTCCATAGTTCATACACGTTTCTCATAGTGTCTGTTGCTTATGTTTTTCCTCAGAAGATAAAGACTGCACTTTAAAGCTGTGTGAGTTCTCTGTGTCAGGCTGTTTTCTGCAGACAGTGACAGAGAGCCCAAGAACTGGACAGAAGACAGAGATGTAGATATATGTTCCACATGATGTGTGTCTGTCCAGACCCTATGCACACTGTCCAAGTCAAAAGGATGGTTTTCATTTTTTTTCAGTCGTATATTTGTATATCTTAGGAACCCAACTGCTAAACTGTTTCAGCAAAGTGTTTGTCTTAGCAAAGTGATAGTGGCTATGATAGATGTGGAAAAGAAATATAATGCTGTGTTAATTAACAGAAGAAAGAAAAATAAAAGGTTGAGCATAACCACTGTCTTCTGTTAAGAGAAAAACACGCTGCGTGATACAGCACAGCTTTGAAGCATTGAACCAAGTCAATCAATATCTTCATTAGGAGGAACAAGTAAGCTAGTAAAAATCAGTATTTCATCATCTTTCTTGGCTTTCCCTGCTCTTCAAAGCTCTGTAAGACAAACCTGCTTGCCTGGAGTTGTAGCAGAGATGGATAGTAGCTCTGAGATTAGAAAAACAGTTTCAGTTTCTAGAATGTATTTATTTGTTTTCTTAGTGTTTTGTGGAAATATATTTTACTCCGTTCACCAGACCTGAGGGTCTGAGGAACCAGTAAATTCAGAAACAAGGTGTGAGAGTAGGGCTTCAAAGTGGTGTGAATTATGCTGCTTTTTCACTGCTTTAGCTATTTCAGTTTTCAGCGAAGTGCCATCTGTTATTTGAAATCAGATGGAGTATACTACAAGGGAAAATTCAGAGGCTTTCCATCCACTGTGTCAGAGTAGCTGCCTTTGGAACCTTAAAAACTACAACAATGAAAGTTTGAATTTTACTTCCCTCTAGGATTGTGTCATTTCTAAATGTGAGGTGATTTTGGATTTCCTGACTTTTGTTTGAAAATACTTTAATTTGCCCTACTTATTCTGCCTCTAACACCTGCTAAGCTATGCTGAACTGTTAAAATAAGTGTATTTCCTTTGTTAAAGAAACATATGGAAGTCTAAAGTTATCCCTTAAAATATTTTTTACTGTATTGAATAAAGTAGAATAATGAGAGGCAAAAATACATGACATTGGTCACTATTACTAAAGATACTGAATAAGAGTGAATAACTTCACATTATCATTATTAATTTACATAATAACAAAAATATTATTAGAATGTTATTGCATCAACTCCATTAATGCCATAGATTTTCTATTGCTTATATCACATACTTGGAATCAGGAATCTGAGAATATTTATTATTTATTTGGTTGCATTCCTGTCATGGTTGTGGCTTGGTGAATGCTGCCTCACTCATTTGCAAGTCTAGCTGCTGTCATAAATTGTTGCTATTAGTTTTTATTTCACATAGCCAAATGGATTTTGTCCCCTTCCCCCTCTTAGAAAATTACTATTGGCTATTCCTATAGAAAATTACTTATGGCTTTAGAAAAACTGACATTTCAGAGCTTTTAATGCACTCTTCACAATCTGATGTTCCTGGTAATTTACATATTAAAAACATGATTTATAAAGCAAATATTATTGTTATCCACAGGGAGAACATGGTATAACTAATTTTTACTCTTTTTTTGCCTTGACAACCTAAACTTGATTGCTTAGTATAAATTCTAATTATTGGAGAAAGATGACAGATTCAGAATGGAGAAGAGAAGGAAGAAGACAAAAGCAAAAGGCTATTCCCAGGATAAAGGAGCCATCAAAATGCTAATAAGCCCTGTTCCAAAAGGGTATTATTGTTTCTTTTTTCAGCTTTATGTATAAACACAAACATCTGAAGCAATGGTTCCATCTGCACAGACTAGAAAACTCTGTGTCCAAAATGCACATTACTTCAGAACCTACAGAGAATAAAAAGCCCTTCTCAGTTACTCAGCTTTCAGAAAATAACACTGGACTGAAAATTAATAAAAATCTCTAGAAATCTAAAGTTTAGGTCGAAAACCTGCTTTGTACAGAAACTGTTCTGAACCAACTAGAAAGGAGAGAAATGATTCTCTGTCTGATCTCTAATTAGTAACCTAACGTGAGCCTTTATGAGTTCTCAGAAGGAAAGAGAATTATCTGATTTACGTGATTATTTGACCACAGATTGGGTTGCATTTTGGGAGAAGGGAATGGAATCTCTGCAAGTTCTTGATGTATCATCACAGCACTTCTTAAAAATTGTAAGGGAAACAGGAAAAAGGAATGGATAGGGCAGAAGGGGGCACAGAAGAAAGAAAAACAAAGCCATAAATAACCCAAACTCAAGGAAAATCAGGAAAGGATAACTCTCAAGTGAATACATGACTGAGTTGAAAGAGCACTTCTAACTCTTGCCTCAAGGAACGTTCCTTTAAATTTGGTTGCAGAGCTAAAAAAGCAGCAAGATAGTCTCACTGTTTGTCGCAGTGGCAAGCTCACAGCAGCAGCAGAACCAACAGTCTGAGTCTGATTGGTTCATTACACAGGTCAATATAACATGTAATTATCAACACAAATCTTTAAAATAAGGTAAAAAATAACTAACTCTACAAATGAATATTTTGAGAGATGGCTTAATGAAAAATATTTTTCCACATTTATATAGGAAGACAGGACAAATTTAACACCCTTCTTGAAGACTTTTTCTTCTGAAGAATGTTTTCTTTGAAGTGCCAATAGAGGGGGGTTAATTTTTTTTTTTTTTAAACATTTAACAGATGGCACTTGAGAATAGGGAGATCTGAGCAGGTTTACATGTATGTTACTTTGTTTTTAGGTAAGTCACTTAAGCAGACTTTGTGTCTTCTTGGAAAGGGACAGAGACATTTAGCTGAAGGGAACCAAGCATGCACTTGTTCTTTGAGGTATATCATATAGACATGATATACCTCAAAGAATAATTAGCATGGGTATATGCATGGATAGATTATAGATAAACTGCTTGTAAGCAGTCCTGCCTTGTGTTTGTGGTGGGCAGGGATGACAAGTTTCACTGCCTAAGCAGCAATATGGAAATGTTTCAAGAACTTTATCTTAGTTTAAGGCAAAGAAAAAATGATAACAGAATTTTCGCTTTATTAAAATAGTGAGTCTATGATAATGAAAAACAGTTTCTGCAATACAGTTTATCTGAAATGTATTTGTTACATTGAGCAAAAGCAAATTTCCCTTGAAGTTGTCAACATCCATAGAATTTATAAAAATAAATTTAGTTTTAGTATTTTAGGGCATAATTCCTTAACAAAAAACCCCAAACAAAACAACTAGAAACCATATCACAATGAATGCTTCCAAAAATTAAATTTCCTCTTTGATTAAGTTTGGCATATCTCTTTTACAGAAAGTATTTATTTTTATTTCTTGCTATCCTCTTTTACCTCTGTATTTTTTGTTCTGTGTATATACAGATAGTATTTAGCTATTTATTCTGCTATTTATGTTCCCACAACCTCCACCATTGCTATTGCTCTCTGGTAACTGCACGTCATTTGAAACTGGGCAAGACATTGAAGCAGAAGGTCTTTGACAACATGGGTTTTATTTTGATTTTGCATGTGTCTCTTTCTTTTTACTTTCAAAATATCAGCCAGTGACATTTTTCATTTGTTGATTTAAAGGATGAGTTGTCAGAGTAGGAAAAAGATATGTGGAGCTTACAGTTGGCAGTGGCACAGTTGAGAGCCTCTGGGTAAGAATCAAGAGACAATGTGGATGTCATCGTGGCAGTCTGCTGTACACCTCCTAGCCAGGATGATGACGATGAATTATTCTTGGAGGAACTAAGAGAGGCTTCTAAGACAACTGCTCTTGTCCTTATGGGGGACTTCAGCTTGCCAGAAATTAACTGGGACCATCATACAGCTGGTAGAGCCCCGGCCAGAAGATTCGTAAAAAACTTGGATGACCACTTGCCTTTAAGGGAGCCGACTCGGAAAGATGCCCTCCTTGATCTGCTGCTTGTCAACAGAGAGGATCTTGTGAGCGAAGTAAAGATTGGCGGATGTCTCGGCCACAGTGATTAAGAAGTGATTGAGTTTAAAATCTCTCTTGACAGGAGGAAAAGTGCCAGCAAAACCTCAACTCTAGAAATAAGGAGAACAGACTGCAGGATGCTCAGGGAATTAGGGATTAAGGTCCCCTGGGAAAACATTTTTGCATGTGTTGGGGTCCATCAGTTCTGGTCACTGTATAAATATCCCCTCCTAAGGGCACAGGAGCAGGCAATTCCTAAATGTTGGAAGTCAAGCAGACAAGGCAGAAGGTTGGCTTGGATGAACAGGGTTATTCTCTTAAAAATAAGGCTAAAAAGGAAGGTCTATGTCCAGTGGAAGCAAGGGCAGGTGATGTGGTAAGAATACCGAGAATCTGCTTGCCACTGTAGGGAGAAAATTCGTGTAGCCAAAACTCAGCTAGAAATGAAGCTGATCAGAAATATGTGGGACAATAAAATGAGTCTTTTGAAATCTATCAATGCCAAAAAGCAGTGTAAAAATAACATCGTCCCGTTACAGGATAAAAATGGTCACCTCACAAACAGGGACAGGGACAAGGCAGAGGTGTTTAAGACATTCTTTACCTGCCTTCAACACAGATGACAGACCAAGGGGGTCTCAGTGCCCTGAGCTGGAGCACCATGACTATGAGAACAATCAACTTCCAGTCAACCCTGAAACTGTGGGAGATCTGCTGCTCCAGCTGGATCCCTACAAATCTGTGGTGTCTGATGGGATGGCAAAACCTCTCTTGGTAAACTTGGAGCAGTTTTGGGAATCCAGAGGGGTCCCAGCTGACTGGAAGCTGGCAACTGTTGTCCCAGTTTTGAAGGAGGGGGAGAAGGAGGTCCCTGAAAGCCCAGGAAAAGGGCGGGGCAACTGTGGGTGTATGTACAGACTGGGGAAGGAGACACTGGAAAGCAGTGCTGTGGAAAGGGACCTGGGGTTCCTGGTCAACACCACATTTAGCTCTCTAGTCTCCTGATTACCTACTGACACATGAAAAATGTCCTAGAGGAAGAGCAAAAGTGAGAAGAAGTGACAATCCTTGTTTATTAAACAAAATAGCACTATGATGTGAGCCATATTGCCTGTATAGCCATATTGACTGCAAGGAGATGAAGATACACAAGAGAACTCCAACAGTGCACTCGGGTCTATGATGAAACCACATGCAAACTTCTGTTTCTGCAGCTTTTCAATTTCTTCTGGGTTTGCCTGTTAAGAGAGAATCTATTCCTTCAGGATGTTCTGTGCAGACCCTGCATTTCTTGTGTTTACTGCCACATCATCCCCGAGCTATAGAAATAAATATGGAGTGCTCAGAAAGGTAGACTCTCTGAACAGCTTGGGATTACCAGTACCAGCTGAACTACAGGACTGGGCTGTGAAAAGAGGCTGTGTATGTTGCAGAGGATAATGTATTCACAGGCCAAAACTGACAACAGTGTCTGTATGGTCCCAGAGCCATCAGGTTTGGAAGCACATAAGACCTATAATTTGTATTTTACATAGCTAATTGACTGTCCTTGCATGGACCTTTGCAGGAACTTAACACCCTCATTTAAATAAACTGAAGAAAAAAGTATATATTACCTAGTTTAAAAAAGCCGCAACAAAACAGGGTGGGGACTGACACCCCTCTACAGATTTTTGCCTCTCAGGAGAGCTGTCAACCTTTCTTCTGAAGGAATTACTACACATGATAAATTCTGGATGAATTCTTTTCAGATGAAAACACCTGTGTTCTCTGTTCACTTTAGAAACTCCCAAGGCAAAGTATGTTCCAGCCAGTCCATCCAATGGAACACGGCAGTGTGTCACATCACATTCTGATAAAGTGCATATCCTTTGAAATGAAATGGTTATTTTCTGCTTTGTTTTACTCATTCCTGTTTAACCAAGCATTACTGGGAGAGCTAACAAACAGTGGAGAAACTTTAAAACCTTCTTTTAAAGCCAAACTGTGTTGTGTGCAGCCTACTTAGATTTTATATGGGGATTTTGAAAGCAGAAGAATTGGAGTTTTATCGCAGGAAAACGTTTCTATCCTATTTAGGCTGCAGACCTGTAGTGGAGCTATCACCATGCTTTGAGAGTTCCTTTCCTCTCATGGCATTTTTTTTCAGTGCATGTCTATAATTTTGCCATCTATCTACACATTCAAGTCCTGTTTATCCCATTCTGATCCTATTTTGGAGGATGAAATGTCCTCTGTATCACCCTATCTGTCCTGTGACTGAATTTAACGCAGTTAGAGCAAAATGATCTTCAGATACTTCATTTCCATTTACTAAACTCATGTTACAAGGGAGACCACAGACCTCTTTCAGTTTCCTGTCTTCCATCTTTGTGACTAAGTATGTTTAAGTAGTGGTTTTACTGCAATAGCCCCAAAGTACAAGGAATAAAAAATAGCACTGTGAGGTGCTTAGTTAGATATTGAGACAATGGAGATCAATATGAGACAGCTGCCTGCTGCACTCATTCCAGCTGAGCAGATCCCTCTTGTCTGAGGTTCCAGAGAAACTGCAGATTGCTCAGCCAGTGACTGATGTTACTGAAGAAGTGAATTATTTACTAGAGAATATATGACACTGATATTTTTAGTCTCTTGCCATTAATTGTGGAGAGAAGAAGAGTGCTTTTCCTTCCTTAAAATAAAATTAAAAAAAGACTTCTCTACAACAGCAGCTGATTTACAACAAAGATTATATTTTATGCCCAATAGGATGGTGTAGGAGCAGACACATCTGTCAGGCCTGTTCCTTCCTTCCCAGTAAGGGTGCTAATAGGAAACCTTTTTGCAAGTGCTCCTATAGCCTTTGTAAAATACAATGTAGGAGACAAACATTTGCAAGGTTTATCTTGCTTGAAAGTGCTTTCCAATGTCTGTATTGAGTAGTTTCAAATCATTTGATGAAGCAGTGTTTGAGATCTAGTCTGCAAGTGCAGACTTACCCCCAGCAGGGTTGAGTATTGTTGCAGACCCTTGCCCCTAAAGTGGAATCCCAAATTGCCACATAACTATTCAGGAAGCTCCCTATTTTGCTTTCCTCTCCATAACCTGAAGAGAACTTTTTCCGATGTCGTACTCTAAAGACCTAAGGTGTAGTTAAAAAGATCATAGAATTATATAATGGTTAGGATTGGAAGGGACCTTAAAGACCACCTAGTTCTAACCCCCCACTGCCATGGGCGGGGACACCCTTCAGTGGACCAGATTGCTCAGAGCCCTATCCAACCTGGTCTTGGATACTTCCAGGAATGAGTATTCACCACTTTTTCAGGCAGCCTGTTCCAGTTCCTCACCAACGAAAACAGCTGCCAGCCTTCCTGGCTGCTGTCCTTCATGAAGACATTTGTAGGGCAAGGTTTTGCTCAGATTGCCAGCCAGAAGAAGTCCTTCTGCTGATAAAAGGAAGAGGGAAATCTTGTCTAGGTGTAGGCAATCATGAAACTGCTCAGCATTATGAAGACTGACGTGCAACTGGAAAAATTCTGGAAAGCTAGAAGATAAATGGACTGAAATGCTTAAAGAAGAAAAAGTCCCTTAGGGCCAGACAGCAGCTGAGCATGGAAGGTTGCAAAGTCCATGAAAGACTAATTTTAAATTCCCAGCTGAAGTTTCATTTTGTGTCTGGTCCTTGGAGTCTAATTTTCTTTTGCCTTTTAAAGGGTGTAGATCAAATACTAGAAGTTAAAAAAGCTGAATTTTACTCTATGCTGTTGCCTTTTATATTTTTCAGAATTATTTGGACTTTTAAACAATATTTTCATAAAGTGTTGGTATCAGTGACATCTGTACTGAGATAGTTCCCTATGCTTTAATTCTTCTAGATTTATATTAACACTTTTATGTATTAGCTCAAAAATATTTACAAATTCTCCTTTGGCCTACTTAGTCTCTTTTTAGTAACTGCTCAGTGCCCTGAAGCTTTAATAACATACTTTCACCTAAACTGAATATATATGAGCAAAAAAATTATATTAGCATATTAATGCATCAGTAATTTGAACCTTAACTCAATCTCCCTGTCTCTCTTCCCTGTCTAATGGGAGTGATTTTTTATAGGCATATATTTGAAGGATTTCTTTGTTACTTAAGTTGTATTTTTCATTCTAAGTAGGTTTTTTTATTATTATACCTTTTGGAATGTATTAGCAGAAAAATCAGCACATTCAACAGGATGAGTAGTGACAGAGAAAAGAAAGACCAATAACAGGGTAACTTCTCTTTGCTTCTGTCATCATCTGCAAAACCTGAAAAATAGTATTTCCCTACCTTTCAGTTGTACATCCAAACAATGTAAGGATTAGAAGATGCTCAGATGTTATGGTGACTGCCTTTAAAGCGAGCTGTACAAACGAAATATGATGTTGCAAAACCAAATAACTTATTGCAGAAAATTACTGCATGCATCTATTACATGCATGTTAAACAATGCATTTTTAATGCACACAGTTTTTGAAGGCAACAATGCAAATTCAAACCAAATTAAGTGGGAGAGGTTGGGCCATGTTTACAGGGAGCTTTTTCTTTGATTTTTTTTTCATGCTGCTGATTGCTTTTGATATATATAGAAATGCCTTTTATTGAAGAATTATACTACTTTAAAAAAATCCTTCACATACTCATTTTGTGTCTTAAGAGTGCTTGCTTTGTGTAAAAGTGACAAGCTCCTAGGAAGAAATGATCTATGACACTGTTATATAAATTCAGCTAACCTGCTGAGACATTTTATTCTCATAAGACACCAGAAAACTCCACTTTTGCTATTACCTTTGACAACGATTCTTTGAGCAGTCTAAATCACTCATTTGTGACAAATTGGCACAGCCAGTAGGATCCTAAATTTGGATTCACAAAATGGTATGGTAAATTATTTTATAATTTAAGAATGTTAAAAAGAGAATCAAGTTCTAACAACTGAAATATTTAAAATAACAAGTGACCAGAAGAAGAAAACTTATTTCTTCTAGATTTAACATTTGAGTTTCCACACTAACAAGATTTCAAAAGTATTCTTTATCCTGTGCAATCCATAAGAACTGGCATATTTTTTATGTTGCAGAAATTAACCTTAGATAGTGGTGTGAAAAGAAAAAATTTTCTTACCTCTTAGTCTGACAATTTTTGTTCACATCAGGCTTCACAGCTGCTCCAAGTACTTCAGTTTTTCAGATGATGTGTCTGATCGTGGAAATTCAGCCTAATCCAAATATGTATCAGTCATGCAAGCAGATTGTTCTTTATTAAGATTCACTCTAAAGAGTGTGACTAGGAGTAGCATGATGAACAGAAGGTCATCAAGACTGAATGGGTTTTTTTTCAGAACATTACTGAGAAAACTGGAAGAACTCCAAGCTAAATCTTTGTTTCCCTAAATGGTAGATATTAGGATAGTTGCTCTTACACAGCACGAGAGGGGAAGGGAAGTTCCTTGATAGACAGATGGTGCCATTCCAAATTGAACATGAAAAATAACTGACAAGGAAAGAATTGGCAAAAGTAGGAACCAGAGAGCAGATTAGCACTTAGCACAGGGAAGAAGAAAAGGGAGGACCTATATACAGCTAGCAGCAAAATTAAAGGGTAAAGAAAATAATCCAAATTTCTACCCAAGACTGTTTGGGGCATGTTTCCTATTTCCTACCAGAGCAGGATTCTTGTGTATCCATCTGTTAGAATGCCAGGAAATCGTGAAAGCAATTTTACTGCTGTGTTGTATTATTAATCTGAATTCGGATTAACCATGCTCAGCTAGGAGATCGTCTGCTATCAACCCGGCGGTTCATCCAAGCTTGTAGTGATTTTGACTTGCTCCAGACCAGTTTTGTTTTCTGTCACTCATTGACTGTCTTCTCATCAGCGAATCGCAATGAAACCAAGTCAGATGCTTTTAAGGAGATGTGAATTGTGTGAAATGTATACTCATTACTGAGTAGGTTGTGTTTTTCATCCTCTGCCACCACCACCATAAATGGTGGATAATGGTGTGATTTAGCCAACTGAGCCTCGGCCTGGTTTCCTAACTCCAAGATGTCACAGGTCTCTTTGCTTCTGTCTTTCACTCTGCAGGAATCATCCATTTTTCTCCTTTTCTTATAGCCATAAAATCTGTTTCTCTAGCATTTTCTCTCCTTTTCCTCTTTTTTTGATTAATTATTTTTCATGCTGGATATGTGATGATTGAAGCTGGCCTTGAATGAACTTTCAACTCATTATTGACAGGAGCACCAGTTGCTTTTCTCTGTCAGAATAATTTTGTTCAAACTAAGGCTCTTCAATCCATGTGTGGAAGTATTTTTCTGTCTTTCAGGAAGAATACTTTTAGCTGTTCCTCCATTGACCATTAGTGTCTTTTAAATATATGTTTACACACATATGCAAAGAAAGCAAGCAAATATCCTCTATCTGACTGAGGAGAAAATTTGATTGGCAACTGGAAATGCATAGGTATTTCCACTATGCATTTGTGTGGTCAGCATCCTCCTTTGGCAGGGAGAAGCCAATTATTCTTAAGGTCTCCTCCACTTCTCATTGTCCTAAAGGTCAAAGCAGCAAAAGAGTGAGATTAAACCAAAAATATGGGCAATTGTGACAATTGGCCAGCCTTGTTCTCTTGCAGCAGTGCCCATGAATATAAATACAGCAGAGTACAGCAGAATCCCTTTCTGCAAGTGCAGGCTGGAGAAAAGCAGTCTTCACTGTCTCCCATGATGGTGATTATGACTATGGTGATACTATTCCTGATGCCTTGATTTAACTGAACATGTATTTTCCACTGTCTCTCCTCTGAAAGTGAGATAGAAGTGTTTCTATCTGATGTTGGACAGGTGCTAAAAAAGTCATACTTTCAACAGCTCAAAATAATATTAATAATTTTGCATTATAAGTAGTCTCCCCTGATATTTGCTTACTAAATAAATGCCAGATATGTGCTCACACAGATGTGCTATAAGGGTCTGATGTTTTGGCTTGGGTGGGATTGAGCTCTCTAAATGAGATTATCCAAATGTTGGGTGCCCAGAAGATTTCTTTATGGGCAATGCACAGAATGAGGCGCAGCCAAATGCTGATTAATCCCGTTTCTTTTAGACACCTCTTTTTAAGAAGAAAGAATATGCCTTTGGAGCTGCCTCGGATTGCCTTTGCCTCTCCATTACCTCTGGAGGGGAAATGTTACAAGTGTCTTCATGTAAACTCCTAATTTCCACATTGAAGGAATGACTCTTTCCCTTGCTGGTCTGAATCCTCCACTTTTCTGTGGTTGGTTAAATGATCTTTACTTACAAAAACTGCAGAGTCAGTATTGACTTAAAAAAAACTTATTGTCAGTATCCTATCCCTGAAAGCATGCTGCTCCACCCAAAGATTGACTGCTTTGTCAACCTTTTCCTAAAGGTCCCTACTTTTCAGGTTCTATCAGATCTATAGCTAATGCTTATTACGAGACTTTTGAATTAAAAGGCCACCAGATGGCGGCAGAGGATAAAGATAAGTAGTACAAATGGTCCAGTACATTTCACGAGAGACAGTCTGAGTACTCTTCTGGTATTAAAGAGTTAGCTCTATATTCTCTTTTTTTCATAATAGTCTTGTGTTCTTGATATTATGATTTCAAGTTATTTCAAACTTATTCTAACAAATTGTTTTCTAATATGAGTAGAAATAGTTTTTCCCTGCTATCTTGAAACCTCGATGTAGATTTATATCCTTATTTTAAATCACCTTATGCCATTTTGTTTTGGTTTGGTTTTTTTTCTCCCCCACTGTATTTGCTACTGGCAGGGAGAGACACAAAACACAGACCTGAAGATATGCCTATGGACACTGGGAATGAGACAAGATTTTCATGGTTTCACTGAAGTCTTTAAAACTTCTGATCCTTAAATTATAGAAGGTCATGTTTATCTCATCTCTCGCCTTCACTTTTTAAATTTTTTCCCCTTACTCAAGTCTTCAGTGTAAGATATCAATTCAGTGATCCCTTTATTTAGGGACTGGTGCTTCAAACCCATTTTTTGTGGAGTAGCTTCCTTGGAGAGCAGCAGAGACAGGAGGCTTTCAGGCAGGGGAGAATTTCTTTCCATGGAGCCCTCTCCTGTGAGCTGCTCTCTGCACACTCTCAGACAGCAGAACTCCCTGGCCAAAACCCGCATGAATACTGACACCAAGCTTATAATTATCCTCAAGACCTTCTTTCTAGGAACCATCTGCTAGTGGCATTTTACAAAGCTTTGCAGCACAGATACTCAGGAAAACTGCTTGTGTTTTGGGAGACTTCGAGCAGTCACAAGGTGCTTCTGTCTGCTCCCTCCATGCAGACTCCGGTATGTTCCGTGACTCCTCACTGCAAGCTCCAGCTGCTTTGTCTGCATTTCGCCCCCAAAAGGGATGATGTGCTCGCTGCTAAGTTAAAATGCATTAAATATGCCACTAGTATTTTTCCATGTTGGCAGTTACAGTAGTTGCCATGGGAATGTCAAATCATGTAAATGGGTAAAGAGGCAGCTCACAAAACAGTATAGATTAGAGATGTGGCCCACAGTATTAAAAACATGTACAAACTGTCTTCTGTACATAACCACACCATCTTCTGTCACTAAGAGGCTTCAGGAGAATAAATTGGTACTTCTCTAGACCTGTTTTATAAATGAGCATCTTAAATAAATAAAGCATTTAACTGTGATGAGTAATCTCAGTTCTTTAATAAAGGATGGAGTTATGCTAATTGAACAGCAAAGTTGTTTGTCAGGGCTGACAGATATCTGCATACTTCATTTATTCCATTAATTCATTTTCTGCAGCATATAATTATGATCCCTTGCACAAGTGACAGAATCACAGATAGCATTTCAGTGCAGGGCTATATATCTATTTTGTTATGATCAGTGGAGTATAGCAGTTATATCATTTTTATCAGGAGCATGCTGAGAATAACTAAAGGAGAATTCTAATGATTATGGACTTGTAAATCTTCCATTTATTCATTAAGCAGCTCATGGACAGACATAAATTTATTTTTAATTAATATCTATTTTTTTTCTTTTGCTAGTTCTCAGGAATTAAAATTTAGAGAAAGACTGGCACTAGGAACTATTAGCAGCATTAAACTCAATAATTATTAAGCAGTAAGGGAGATAGAAAGAACATCTTTGTAAAGAATGTAATTATGGATAAGGGCATAACTGATATTTTAGCTTATACCATGGAAAAAATAAGTTAGGTTCCACCCATGTTGACTAACATTTTTAGTTTCAGTTTGGTTTTTCTTGTCTCTAAAATGTTGCTTATTTCATATTGAAATTGTTCTCTTACGTATGAATCATCTAAATTAGAGCAGCTGAATAGATGTCCGCCTCGCTCTAATCACAGAATGTTCTTTCTCACATTCTGTAAACAAGCTCTGTTTTTCAATATTCTGCAAAAGTTACTGTAAAATAGGACTTTTTTCCAGAAAGGATGGGATTTATTCCTTAACATAGCATCTGAACGTCATCTCTAAGTATCTTTCTACTAAATCTGTGTGCAAATCCACAAGAGGAAGGAATTAAACAATGGGTGAACTTGGTAAAAGGGGGATATCATGTCCTTTGCCTATACATTTTGATTTCAGTAGAAGATTACATGAGTTTAGCCAGAATTTGTGTGGTTTAGATATAAACAAGCTGTAGCTTATTATGAAATTATATAGCATGTTATGAAGTATTATGAAGATTTACAATGTTTTCAGAACTTTTATGTACTTAATTATCCTTGGAAATGTTATTGAGATGGGGTACATCTTTTCTCATCTTGTAATGATGTAAATAAAGAAATCTCAGTGTTTATCATGAAAAATTCAATTATTAATCATTAGGAAATGAAGAATTGTATAACGTTAAAACTTGTGCTATTAGCATCTCATAAGGACATTTTACTCTTTTAATCTGAATGATTTACAATAGGCTGTTGTGAGTATTCTTCAGCAGAAATCATCTAATGGTTTGCTGCCCTGCATGGTAAACAGATGTGAAATAAATTCTCAGCCATATCTTTCTGGGTTGTGCCTTAATGTGGCAAAGAGTACCTTCTGAGGAAACCTTCACAGACTAAATACTCATCAGAAACTCCTACTTTATTTTAAACAATACAGTTAAAATTAGAAAATCCTCCTTGCTAAATTATCAAATGGAAAAAAAAAAAAGAATGCGTGGACATGCCCTTGCAGACATAGTTTTTTGTATTTTTTGTGTATTATAATTAGTGTTGAGTGGATATAACAATGAAACATCTTGAGTTTACATAATTTCAAGTGCTAAAAATAGGACATTGAAAAACCTTTCCAAGGGCTTTATCTTGAGTTATGTACATATTACATCATATACAGACAAAAATGCAATAAATGCCATCAATAGACATTTTGCACTATGCACAGATGTTCTTGATGTTTTAATAGTTGTGTTACTAATTGCATTACTCTTGGGTACTGATTCAATGAACTTTATTTTAGAATAAGAGTTCTCAATTGCACTGGCAAAATAACATTCATGCTTCACTGGAACTGAAAGGCTAGGGAAAATGTAAAATGTACACAGGATCAGTGGCAAAATTTCTTTTACATAGTTAAATTAAATTGATTTTACTGCAGTATGTTAGACTATTTTCTGGTGGCTCATATCAAAGGGAAAAATAACCATATGTCAAGATATAGGACTTTACTCACTGCTTTCTTTTCCTACTAGCAATTGGCACAGATGTCTTGAGGAGTACCAGTTGTTAATAAACACTGTAATTTTATTTTTTGTTTTAATTACTCAAGAAATAAGAAGCTTCTGAAATTTGGAGATAATGAGCAAGCTACATTCATTTTAGTGACCCTCTCTGGATATATTTTGGGTGAGACTAAAAAGCAAAGTGCTTTTGAAAATTTAAGCATGTGTGCAGCTTCTTCTGTTGTGATATGATAATTCATAAAATTAGACATGTTCTTAAATTCTCTAGTGACTTGGCCCTGCATGTTGCGATCTTCTCTGGTGAACAGCTTAAGGCTACAGAAAATCATCAAAGAAATTACAAAATGAGCAGAATTTCTATTACTTTGATCAGGGAATAATAGAGGAAACCAGAAAGAGAGCTGTAACGTTTATTTGAAGTAGTGGGAGGACAACTGTAGATAATGTGTATTACATATTTATCCCTAATGTTTTTCTCAGCTATATTTTTTTGCATCTTCATTTTACATGTGTTTTTGTTATTCACAGGAATTTCAGGAAAACGATTTGTGTGACACAATATCTCCTCAGATTTTGAATGTCATTTATTCTTTAAAAATGTTACAATTTCAATTGCACTTCTTAATTAAGCCTTTGTATGTTACTACATATACTAGAAAACACATTTTCCATGTGTTTGAAGCTTTTAAAAATAGACAAATTCCTTGATTATATTTATAAAATTTGGTGAATTTTTAGTTTTAAATATTGATTACGTATTTAATAAGTAAATTGAAATTTTGGTTAGAAAAAAGGAGATGAATCAGGAGGGAAGGGGAGTGGCTGGGACCCTTCAACACGCCCCTTGATTTGCATAAACAGGTCAGACTGCTTCCTTCCTGCGCCTCTGCCCAGGCAGATCTGCCAGACGTCTCATCGTCTCATCGGGTCTTCTGTAGGGCTGATGCCAGCTGGACCAAAGTTACACCTCTCTGTCCCCAGAGACATATAGCCCCAGGCCAAGGAAAGGGGCAGGAATGCACAGAGGAGGAGTAAATCTGATGGCACTTTGCCTTTAGGTCAGATAAGGCTGCTTTGGAAGCAGCAGCGTCAGTTGTGAGCCAAGGTGCTGGGATGGCCTGAGCTGGCAGCCAAGCTTACTCCCCTCTGCTTACTCCACTCCTCCTTGGGGAGTGGGACAGGAAATGAAGAAAGATCAGGAGCGAGAGAACTCACGTGAAACTCCATTCCTTCACTCCAGACTCCTCTCCTTGCTCTCATTGCTGTCACTACAGGTCACACTCCTTTCAGTGAGGCAACAACTGACATGGTTAAGGGGTGTCAGGATTGCCAAGAGGACACAGAGGACACCTCTCTGCCACCCCTTCCTCATGCTTTTCTTCTGCTCCGTTGTGGGCTCTCCACAGGCTGCAGAGATTATCCACCGTGCCATGGACCTCCTCCCAGAGGTGCCACCAGCTTGGCTGAGTGGCTCAGCTGTGCACTACAGTGGGTCCTTTGGAGCCAGCTGGAACAGTCTGGAACCAGCTGTGTCCAGCACTGGGCAGCCCCTGGCCTCTCCCCAGCCCCATATTCTGCAGCCCATATTCTGCTGCTGCTGCTGTCCTGAAATAAGCCTCAGGCATTGCAGGTACAAGCAGAGCAGCCAGGATCTCAGTAGCTTTTAGTCTACAAAAAGTCTGAAATGCTATGCGGAAGTAAATTCTTGATTCATTTGCTGACTCAAAGTATGTGGGATTAATCATGATATCCCCTTCTCAAAACACTTTTGAAGTTTGTTGTGCTGTAGATTATCCATTGCATGTGGATAAGGTTTTCATGGTTTTTCAGCAGTGACTCATACCAGGAGGCTTTTTTCTCCCCTTTCTCCACATGTCTTCATCCTGAAGTGTGTCTGACTAGTAAGACTCTTCTGCTCATGCCCCTTGTCTTCTGTCAGACTTCAGCTGTCATGAAGCAGTGAGGAATCAGAGGTACAGCTGCAGGAGGCATAGGAATGGCTGATTTACAGCCATCACTGTTACAGTCCTTTCAGGGAGCTTGAATATTTTCCAGGACATTATATAAATGGGAATTTTTGACATTCAAAGCATCAATAATTACTTCAAAATTGAGATGCATTAATAACTGGCATGCTACCAGCTCTAAAATTGCTTATTAATTTGGTGTCTAATTGTTTTACAGTATGCATTCTGGGAATGTAATCTGATAAAAGTGGTGAATGAGATACCTGGGAGAGGTGATGTCATTTTGCAAGTGCGTTTGATGACGGTGTGTACCGTGAAATTTTTGTCACTTACAGAAGTGAATCCTACAAGTGTAATATATACTCATGGAAAGAGCAACATTGAGAAGTGTAGGTTTGTTGGAGTGCAATAGTGAGTTGCTTGCTCTAAGATGATAGTGGGTTGTTCACTAAGTTTGAGGCAGAATTACTTAATCCATACAGTCCCTCTCCTGTGTGATTTTGATCTGTTTAAACATTGACCCACTAAACCTCTTGCCTGGGCTGGGGTATCTGCTGATCCCACTGCAGTTGCGAAGGGGCACCAAAGTCTCTTTTGATAAAGGAGTTTGGAAGATTTGACTTTGGTAATTAAGGAACATCTGTTCAGTACTACTGAACGGAAAAGCTGTCGACTTCGTAAACATCAGAATGCAAATAATAAGCCAACGTACAGATTAATAGATGTCACAGGCATGAGATGAGCAGCTAATTTCATGCCCTACGTATTAGCATAATTAGTTGTGATTTATTACAGGAGTCAAACCCAAAGCTCCTTCACTGTGCAGTAAAACAGTGTTCACTATCTAAAAGAGAGTCTGCCTAAGGTGTCGATGTTAAATACCCACAGCAGCAGTCAGTTCTCCTTCACTGGCTCTGCAGTGTGGATTGGTTTGTAACCTTGGCTTTGACATCCATGTTCAAGATATTATAAAACTCAGTAGAAGGATCTGAAAGTGATACAGACTTCTGAGAATATAAGGAAACCATAACTCCCTAGGTTTTATCTTTCATTCATTTAGGCTAAAGAAATCAAAAGAAACAACTTGAAAACAGAAAAACAAGGTGATGCATAAGTGAGAAACACAAAAAGGGAGACACAACTGAGGCTTCCAAGGGGTATGTCTGGGAAAGTAAGTTTGACTGCAGGTAACACAATAAGTCTATCTGTTTTCCCGTTCAGAATTACAGGTATATAACAGCCAGTAAGGTACTAAATAAGTAGTTCTAGTCTGAGATGGGCTCCTTTTCTGTTTCTGAACTGGTCTGAATTTGGATATTCCTATCTGCAAATGTTTTGAAATCTTGACTATTTTCTTCCGAAAAAAGTAACCGAGGCTGGACTTCTTCCCTAGCGAGCTGTCCATCTGTTAGTGATTTCTAATGTAGAATTATCTTGTGATCACTTATCTTCAGGTACAAACAAAAGATGTATTTGTTTCATATATTAATTTTTATGCTTTATTTGTAACACATTATTCTTCATTATTTGTGTCACACATTCATAGTTTTACATTAGGTACTTTTTGTTCTGCTGCTATAAAGCTTGTTTTCTCGGAAGCTGTCCTTGAAATCTCTTGGTTCTGAGTTCATGTCTAGGTATCAACAATGAACAGTCAGTTTTTGGCAGTCCTAGATGATGCCTTGTCTGAACCACTCAGCCACCACCTACACAGGTGACCTAGTAGTCATGCTGACTAAATAAAGCATCAAGCTGTGGGTGTTGTCAGCATGGCTCAGAATAACTGTTGATGTCTGGGTGTAGTTTGGGGAGCCTGTTGTGTTTTAATCTTAAATTATTCATACACTTGATCTGTAGCAAGACTCAGAAATGTTTGCAGCTCACAAAGCAGAAACAGCAATCTTAAACTCCAAACTCTCCAACACAAAGACTTGTGGCTTTTTTTTTGTTTCCAGGTTTTTGGATGACTGTATTAAATCAGAACTAGCCTGATCTAAGTTCTTATTTTTAGGGAAGCACGTGTTATCTTTAGTAAATTTTTAAAGGCAAAAATGCTGGGAAATATACTCAGAACCTTGTCACAAACTAAATGGCATTTTTCAGAAACAACTGTTACTGAAAATCAGGAGTAAGATGGTAGGTCTGTTGAAGTCTTTTACTAGTGAGAAATTTATACAAAAGGATATCTTGTCAGATAGAATGAAAAGAGCAAAGCTAAGTGAAGGAAAGCAGAAATAGCATATATATTGTAGGGGTTTTTGTCAGTAGCAAGGGTTTACTTGCTTTGTTGTTCAAAATGTCTTTAGGTTTATATTAGGAAGATTATTTCTTGCTGCAGAGGAGCCCAATCTTCATGTCACACCAAGACTCTTGGATTGCCTCTAGTAATATGCTGATGTTCTTCAGGTCTTGACCAAATCCCTGGACACAAACACTGAGTGTAGGATGAACACTTCTCTGAAAATCATAAAATACTCCCTGACAAATCTGTTGAAGACAGCGCAGAGCAGCTTTTGCCCACCTTCCCAAGCATGGCCATTTGCACATATAGAGAACTGCTAGTCCATACATTTGCAATTCATCCACTGCCAAGTGTCTAACGTAAACATCACAACTACATTTTTCCAAACACTCTATATATAAGGAGCCAGAACCTGGCAGACTTGGGTAGCAGCTGGTTCATATCATGCAAGCTGCCTTCAACTTCATTGCTCTAATGGTTGTAATGCCTAACTTGCCTATGATAGACCGCCCATTCAAAGAATGTTGTCTCCCTCTGAAAGCAAGGAGAGTGTTCTAATCAAAATACAGCTCAGTATAAATACATTAATTCCTTCACCAGCAGTTTGCATTGCAAAGTTGTTGAATGTGCATAAGTGCTTGTAGCTGCTCAGGTGCCACCACACACCATTTGTGGTTAGCTCTTGATTTAGTTCTGCTTTGTTTTGTGAGCACTGCTTTTTTGGTTTTTTTTGCACTTGCACCAGCCGCTGAATTGACTGCGAGAATAATTCATTGTGTCATGTATTTGGTGAGGTGTGTTTTTTCTATTTTCCCATTTGTCAATTTTTCTAATCTGGCAATTTTTCTAAGCTTTGTGGAACTATTTGCCCGTAACTCCTACAAATGATGCCTAGTTCAATATGTCTTTGTTATTTATGCTTTTTTTATTGTGTGTTCCAAATGCATGCTGTTTTACTTGTGGTATATTATATGCTAAGCCAGATGAACATAACTAGCAGAATGAAGTTTTGCATGCAAATATGTTTCAGTTCAATTGATCTGGAAGCATTCCTGACAAAAAGCTCGTTTCCTAGAACAAGCAGATAGAAGAAACACAAACGAGAAAAAGCAGTTAAAATTATTTTTTCCTTTAAATATTTGGTATTACTAGAAAATGTCTTTCAGAGTAAAACTTCCAGTCCGCCACTCCATCGGTTTATTTTTCTGATTTTCATTTTCTTTCCAGCATCATTCCTAGTCTTTGTCTGTCTCTAAGCTCTAACACTGAAGCTAACCACAAGTGTTAAGTGAGTACTATATGTGGCCCACCAGCAAGCAGGAGATTCTTCTCAGGGGACAAATCTTTTTTTCAAACAACTCTTCCTTTTGGCAGTGTCTTTCAAACTCTGCTGAATTTTAAATTCCAGGCTTTGCTTCTCTCAGCCCTGACCCTCACCCAAATCCTGAGCCTTCAGCAGAGCTATAAGCTGAGAGCTTCCCATCCACATGAAAAAGTTCTCAAGGCAGACAATATTTTGCAGCCCACTTTTTCCCATGGCCACTTCTATCCAATTCCATTCCTGCTCCATCTCTAGACTTTGGCTCCATTCTAACTTTATCCCTAATGATAAATCTAGGGCCTCGGCTAAGTGTTAGTCAATAGTCACAGCTTTGGTCCAGGTGGCAAGCTTCTCAGGGAAGAAAACTATCCAGCCCAGCACTTCATTTGGAAACCCCTTTCCAGTGCAGTCCTAGGTCTTGTGTCTTTCTGAACCCTAGCCCTAAAACTAAGCCCTCTCCTGAGAAAGGATGGTGCAGCTCACTCGTCCCAGCATTTTATAAAGATCTTCATTATATTTCCTGTTATTTTGTGCAAGTTTCATTTTCTTCCCAAGGATAACTGAAGCATGTAGGAGAACTTGTTTACTAGTTCTAGTAAACTAGGCAACAGTTGAGACAGTCTCTGTGACTCCCAAATGCTCAGGGAAATGTTTCAGTTGTTGATGCTCTTTTTAGGCGTATAAAGGATGGAGTTTACTAATGGAGCACTCCTTACTCAGAGAACTCTCGCCTTTTTTTTAGCCCAGAAATAAGCTGTGAAAAATTACTTTGGAAATTAGCAAGAGCTATTAATACTCAAGGGTAAGATGAAATTCTTTTTGCTGTGCTCATTTACTAGTTTAATAATATCTCTTACAAAAATATGGAATCTTGCAGTTACTATCAAAAGCTCTTACCTAGTCACATGCAAGACAGGGATACAATCAATTAAATTTCCTAAATATGAATAACACTTCTCTAAGAATGATTCTTGCATATATTAACCTCTCCATTGTTGGGATCCATAATGGTGGAGGGGGTATTCTGTGTTATCTCATGACTTGTATCTTTTCATGCTGAAAGCCTGCATGGAAGATTTTAACTCTACTTTTTGAAATTAATCAGTTGTCATTTGGCAATGATATATATTTCTAATGAACAGGCATGTTTACCAGACTTCCACATTTCCTTTTTTTTGAAAGAGTAGCAATATATCTACTAATGTTTAAAAAATATTTTTAAAATACAGTTGAGAATGCTAAATAGCTGTTTATAATAAATACATATTAAGATGAAATCAGCAGGAAACAGGGACCAAAAAAAGACAATGAGTAATCTTAATTAGCAATTTAATTTTCTATACTAATTGCCTACAGAAGCTGTTTTGTCTCAATAATAAGTTCACTAACACTATATTCATGGAAACACTTATAAAAAAAAATTACTGGGTTTTTTTTTTACAGAAAGGGAGTTTTTATTATTATACCTTCACTGATGTATGCAAAAATTCTGCTAGTTGTGAGAGATTCTCATCATCTCTATCTCAAAATACTGCTCAACATATTTTTTTTGTCTTAAGTCACAAAAAAAATCAGGTTAGAATTTCCTGCTCTAACTTCATTAGTCTGTGTCATTTAATATTTCTGGATTTTAATGTAAGCACAAGAAAGCATCTGTGGCATTTTAAGACCACATTAGAGATCTGATGGAAACCAGCTTAAAGATAAGTTGTGACTAAAAATGAAGTTGTTACATAAATAAATATTTTTGCATATAAGAGTCTTGTCATTAAAATGTTTTCTTCAGTTGGACTATTAAACTTCTTATATTTGTAAGAATATTCTTGTATATTCTTATTCTTTTGGTCTGCAAAGATTTTTTGAATTTTTTTTTAAATAATATTTTTCCAGTAACTTCACGTATCAACATGAATGACTAAATGCCGGATGATTAGTAGGGTCATTGAATTCTAGTCTTAGGGATTTACAGCCAAGAAGACCCTACCTCCAATCCCATGGCGCTACATGTAAGGCATCTAAGTGCCTCTATTATTCTCATCAACAGCAGCAGAACTGCCAAAACACAGGATTTAGAAACTATAGCAGATTTCTTGAAAAATGTTTCAAAGTCTGAATGGAAAATACTGTTACTACTGGATCTTACCTTGCCTTTGTATTAGTAACTGACAGTATTACATTGTTGTTTTTGCATACTGGTACTGCTCAGTGTTGCTCACATTTCCTTGCATGAGCTGTAAGGATCAAATCTTTAGTTTATGTTCTACAAGTCTCCTGGCACCTAGCAGCCTCAGAGAACAACATTTGCTTATCTCTAATGTGTTGGGGTGACTTCATCATGTATATCCTCTATCACGGCTTTATGCCAAACAATTGATTTTGTGCCTTTTCTATGTCTTTAAACTGAGTTTGAGAGGGAAGAAAAAAAAAGGACCAAGCAAACTTTTCAAAGCAGTGTCTCAAGGACACGGAGATTACACTCCTCTGCATGCTCTGGCTGCGGTAGCACGGGGGGAGCATCCTGCTTGCTTCTTCGGCCAGTTTTTTTTTCCTTTTTTCCTCTCTCTCCAGTGCGAGACGGAAAGTTGAACTTTGTTTCCTAGGACTTTGGTTTTTTGTTTTTTTTTTTTTTTTTCCTTCTTCTCTTCTGGACTGTTTCAACAACATCAGAACACATCGGGAAAATTTTCCCCGAGGCCCGAGGGGGTGGGCCCTCACCCAGCTCCAAAGAGGAAAAAAACCACATCTACAAAAAGACTCTGAAATTTTCCCAAGTTTCTCTCTACAGCGAGAGATTTCATTATTTAGCATTATTATCCTTTTCTTGTGTGTGTGTTAAATAAATAGTTTTTATCTCTTTCACTTTCCTTCAAAGAAAATATCCTTTTTTCCCGAACCTAGTAGGGGGAAGGGTAGTTGTAACCTAGTTTCTCACAGAGGATATATTGCTAAATTTTAGCCAAACCAGCACATCTACAAAGCTGGTCCTGTTCATGTTCCATTTACTACAGTTGAGCATGATTCCATATATTCTGCATTCTAATTTTCACTGTCTCAACATATTTCTCATAGGGAATTGGGTTATATGTTTAAGAAATAAGTTATGTGAAAAGTAAATAAGCATTTCTGGCAGTTATAGTATGGATGAATATACTGTAATGTTAATATCCTGGCCAAAATTTCTTAGAGTAGACTAACCATGGCAGAATAATGCTTTCCCCACAAAGTACTGAATTCCACAGATAAAAAAAAACAGTGGGGGGAAAAAAAATCTGACCGATTTTTAGCTTACAAAGTCGTTATGCACCCTGTTTAGAGTCTTAGCCCATTTCCTTCAGTAGCACATTCTTTAATAAAAAGCAAAAATTGTTTATTTTTAGTTAGAACTGAGGCAGTTATTAGCAAATTCTGGTTACTGTCTAGAAAAGCATTATATTTTTCTTTAAAATGCCCAATAGACGTTGGTGTTTGTAAAATTAGTCACAGGTGAAGCGGTCTTATAGGACAACAGTTGCAAATCGATAGCCTGATAAGAGATCAAGTTTATGAACTATAGAAAATCCCCAAGGAAAAGGCTGACACTGAACAGAACAGTAAGGAAGTTTGGGAATATAAAGCTGCACATATACTCAAATCACAATGACTTTTGATGTAATAAAATGCCAACAATTAGGTTTTGCCTAAAGACTGATTGCCAGTTTCTGAATTGTGTGCATGTGTTTCAGTGCCTTTGTACTGCCAGAAACAGATAAGCTCACAGAATAAATAGATATGAAGCACAGGTAGATATCAGTGTTGATTTTTAAATATTTTAAAGTATTTTCAAAAAAATTATTGTCAGTAATTTCTTTTCCTGGTTTTCTTCAATTTAATCAGTGAACTAAAAAAAGAAACTTGTGTTAGGTGAAGAACAGGTGGTTTTAATTAAGTGTAAAGATACATCTGGTTTCACCTACAGAAATGTTACTTTACCTGGTAATTTAAAGATCCCTCAGATGTGTTTGGAATTGGATAAAAATCATCCTCAATGTAGATGAAAATACCATCGATCTTTGCATTATAAATTTTAGTTCCATTTATAAACTCTCAAAAAGCAGCCTCTTGAAAGCTGCTATTGCTTCCTTCTGTGGATTCACAGCTATTTAAATTTTCTTTCTTTCTAGCTTCCCACTAATATGCTAATAGTAAATCTGAACCATCTGCCGTGTAAACAGAGAAGTGGAAAAACCTTGACAGCATAGTCTCTCATTTAACCAATTTACATAAATTATTATTCATAAAATTAAAAGTGTCCTTGAGTTACTTAGAAATTTTGTGGTCATTATATTTTTTCCCTAGTCATCTTGTAATTGCAATAAGGAGAAAAAACTGCAGTAGAACAGAGTGTGTTTGTTACTAATGGCAGAATGATATTCATCGTTTAAGTAAATTGAGTAAATAGGTTAGTTGCACAAATGCTGGGGAGGCTAATTTCTCAGGTTAGGGGGTATATATGTTTCTGGCCCATGAATGGTTTGTTTATCTGGACCACTGTGTATGTTCTGTATGAATCACTGTCTAATTGACAGGCATTTGTTAAGTGACAGACCTGGACTCATACAAGATCTGTGCACCTTTAAGAGAACAGCTTCAATGTTACCTTTAAAGTAGCAAACAAAATTTAAAATGTAGGAAAACAAAATAAATGGCAAACAGCTTTTATTTTCAGCCCTAAAATGTATTGCAGTAAAAATAAACCTACAATTTCTGTATAGATTCACTGTGCACTCATTGTTTTTGCCTAACATTTAGCTTGTTCTGTTTCATATTTATTCTGTAGCTAGATATAGGAAGAAAGCTTTGCAAAATCATAACCTATGATCTGTAATAGTGGCATTAAGGTGGGTTAAAATATCTATAAAATGAAGGAAAAATAATGACAATTGATTTTAAAATAAAAGGGAACTCCCTGGGCAAATATAAGAGAAGCAATACAGTGTAAATGATTATTTGGTACCAGCTGACAGTGTCTGGCTGTCTACATGGACCTCTTGTCAGATTTACACTTACAGCTAAAATCACATTAAATTCTTAAAATACTTACTGACTTTTGTGCTGTTAGTCTCTTTTCAGTCAAAAGAGTGAAGAGGAGTGGGCTAGACTATTTTGAATGGAAGTAACAATTAGTATTCGTTATGAAGAAAAAAAGTGAAAGAATGCTGAACCACAATATTTTACAGCAATATTAGAAATAAGGAAAAGTGCCAGTTTTCATGAAAATAATGTCTTTTTAAAATATATTCTATTTGAAGCCAACTGATTTACCTAATGCTATTTCTTAAAATGAAAAAAAAAAAAAGGTTATATACTAGGGAGTCCATAGCTTTACCAGTCACCCACTAGTGTTCTTATTAATTTCACATTTTACTGACACCTCTGCCATCTTCTTCAGTTTACATACATTTCTGTCTCTCAGAGTCTTTTCTTCTTGAACATCAGCTCTATAATGGACTGGTAATTGTATTTCAGGCTTTCTTTTGCTACTTAATTGTCTCACAAATGGAGCCTTTACAGCATCAGGTAAACTGAGGGAAGTGCAGCAAATCTGAGCTCTCCAATTTTAATATAATTGGCTGCTAATTGTGATCACAGGATATAACATGGGGCAGCTTCAAGGTTACTTATCAACACAAAAGGATGGGCACAATACAATCTTTAATAGCTTAGGGTTTGCTAATTGACTAAAATAATCATAAAAATTATCCTGAATAATTTTAATTTTAAAAATCATAATATCCACTTTTATGAAGGATTTGGTTTTTATTTTTAGTGTGATGGAGGAACAAGATTTGTGATCAGTAAATTTATAGAGCCTACAACAGAATGCTGTGAACTACTTTGATTTCTCAAGTTCACAGAATCCCAGAATGGGTCTGGTTGGAAGGGACCACAGTGTGTCACCATGTCCAACCTCCCTGCTCAAGCAGGGTCATCCCAGAGCACATGGCACGGGGTTGTGTCCATGTTCCAGTGCTTGGTGACCCAAGTACAGTAAAGCACAGTAATGAACTTTATCCTCATATTCAGATGGAACTTCCCGTGCATCAGTTTCTGCCCATTGCCTCTTTCCATTTGCTTGGCACCACTGAGACAAACCTGGCTTCATCCTCTGACGCTCTATCTGCAGATACTTAAAGACATTGATTAGGTCCCATCTCAGTTTTCTCTGTTCCAGACTGAACAGGCCCAGCTCCCTCAGCCTTTCCTCATAAGAGAGATGCTCCAGTTCCTTAATCATCTTTTTTAGTCTCCTGCTGGATCTTCAACTTGTTTTGTTCTGACAAATAAACCTACAGTCATTAGAATATAAGATATTTTCAAATACCTTTAGAAGTGGACAGAATATAAGATATTTTCAAATACCTTTAGAAGTGGATGAAAATGTTATAAGTTTGATTCTATATTAGTCACCTCTTTTTGTTTACAGTGTTGTATGTAATGATTTCTGCACTGTTTCTCAACATTCCAGACCTTTTACTGTAGTAATTTTACATGTATATAGTTTTGTTAAACAGCATATTTGCTGATAATCATAGATGAAAGGATGTGGAATCCCTATGAAAAAATGTAATGAAAATATTTAGTATTTGCAAGAAGGGCTGTTGCAATTATTTCCTCACCCTCCTCTTTAATTTCTGTTTTTGATTGTTTTGTAGATTTTCCTTTGAAGCGTCCACCTAAGTTGCAGTATATGTCCTTCAACTGATGAGCACAGAAACAACACACTGTTCCACAGCTAATCACAGTTACTTGCATATAAACCTATTTAATCAGTCCATTAAAAATCACACAGTCTTTTTGGTCCTTCTCTGCCAAATGCAAATTCAGTTCATACAGGGACAGGACCATGAAACATTGCTCAGCACAAAGTGCAAAGTGCTAACCTTAGTGTTGGAGTTGAAATTCTAACAGATGCATTCATTAATCTGCTGAAGTACATTGCCATGTTTGATTCCCCTCTCCCTCCATGCAGTACAAGAAGGAAACAACCTCCCAGAGTCTGTGTGAGATTTAAATAAGACTCCAACACAGTCAGGATACCTTGCCTAATATTGAACACTTCCAGCTGAAATCACTAGCTGCATAATTAGCCACCACCCATTAGTCTTCCTGACGGAGACTGCTGTGTTTGTTCCTACCATCCTGTTCATAAAATGACCAAAGGAAAAAAGATTTTATTGGAAAATAAAGGGTGAATTGTAGGAATAAGCAGAGCTGGGTTGTTCTAGGAGGCTGACTTTGTAATTCTCTGAACCAAATAGTCAAAGAAGAACATTATTCTGAAAATAAAAGGTAAGTAGCACTAGACCTGCCTGTTTTTCCTATGGGCCAGCTGCTAGAGGTTGCCCCAAGATTATGTTGTTACTGAAATTATTACCAAAACATACCTTTTTTTTCTCTGTAACTCCATAAACTCATGTAATCTGTGAGTTATTGATTTTCATTTATTTCATGCAGATTCTTTAGAATTTATCTCAGTTTTTCTATTTTTTTGGTGTTTTTTGAGACCAAGATATAGCAGGTAGTTAGTTTGCTGTTTTTCTTCTGCCATTGCCATAGTGCAGCTTTGACTGGACTCTGGAAATCCATCTTGAAAAGCAGTGTCTTGTCATCCAGCAGTACCTTTTCCTGTTTATATGTCTGCACATTCACATCAACTGCACAGTAACTGCAAGCATTTGTAACAATCCTATAATGTTTTGGAAAGATATTTGTCAACAGCATGTTCCACGCTGCTCTCTTGTCAGATCAGTTGTTAAAGGCCATTTGAAGAAGTGATTTCAGTTCAATTCTGTGCTGACAAGATTCAATTTCAAAATAAGCAGCACCATCATAACCGGTCTGGGCTTTGTGAGGAAGAGAAGGTCTGAACTCCTCCCCACTTAATCAGTAGGATCCTGAAAGGCAGGGTAATCTTAAGAAAAAAGGAAATGTTTTCAGCACCGCACTCACATTTGAGTCAATAAAATGATATTCTAGGACCTTTAGAAGAGAAGGTCATTGATTAAACATGTAATAAAGTATGCAGGTTGGTTTTTCATTTGAAGTGTCATTTAATTAAATTAGGAGGAAAAAAAGATCAAGACAAACAAAAGGAGGTTACTTTTGATACAGTATATAAATAAGTTGTGGAGCTTCTTGCAGTAGGATGTATAAATTAAAAGAGACTACTGAAGTTGATAGAAGAAAATCTATTAAAAATGTATGCAATTATACAATCTTGAGAAGTCCTTTAATGTCTTGCTGGTGGAAGCTATCAGAAACTTTCATCATGTCCTTCTTGTCTTATTCCCTAGGGAAATGGTATTTGACATGCCTTGGAAGCACATATGGGATGACAGACCTTTGGTCTGACCTAGAACAGCTGATTTTTTGGTCTTAAGATGTTAAAGAACCTGAAAAAATAGTTGCTTAAATCAAGATATAACATTAGTTCAATAATTTAGCTACATATAATTAAATAATTGGCAAGTAAGATTTACTGTTAGGGAGTTTCTTTCTAAAAATATAAACAAAAGTTATAAAAAACATTTGGGAAAAACTCTTATTCAGGAATTTGAAAATTAATTGAAGTATGTATGTTTACTAGAGTTATTATTTACTAGAATTAGTGCCTGCAAGTCAAACTAAGTTGTCCTTAATCTGTAAAAATCTTTTGTGGAGAGATCCACATACAATTCAGATACTGAGCAGAAATCTAGTTATTTGCTATTTATATAGAATATATCTGGGAGAATTCTTTCTCTTTTTATGCTCAATCTTTCACCCACTTCCTAAGAAACAGTTACTACTCAGTTAGAATTAAGAGGTACATATGAAAGAGAAATCACAGCTAATTTATTCAGTAAAACAAAGAGAACCATTATTTAATTTTGTTTTGTTTGTTTGTTTGTTTTTCCTTAGAATTATCCTAATCTCTTCAGATATTTATTAAAAAAATTAACGACGGAATGACAGATCTCTCATAATCAACAGAGCAGAGAAAAAGTGAACCTGGGAACTGCCAAGTGTAATGAGCCAGCAGCACTGTGCTTTTCCTATAGATTAAAGCTGTTACAAAAAACATTTTGTGTTATTTCATGGGCAACTTCATACTCCTGTTTCCTGTGGACCTCAAAAACTGAATGCCTTTTTCTGTAGTTGCTCAGTACCCTAAAGGCTCATAATCTGAAACATTTGTGCACTTTCGCTGTTGGCAATTTTCTGTGCCTCTCTTAAGGTGAAAAGATCGTTTTTGGGAGTCCTAAACTGAACGGGCACCTTGGGCAGTAGTTTGAAGAAGGATAACACATGTTGAAGGCTATGTCTCATATGTGTGTAGAGAGGGAGCTTATGAAACCCTGTTCCCCTGTGGATTTGTTAGAAAGCCTAAGGATGTGAAAGGAACCTGTCTTCCTCACTCTTTGGCTTTGAAAGAATTATAGGTGTTCAGAACTGTGGAAGGCCACAGCAGGATACACAGGGGTTCAGGCAGATATTGTCACCAGGGCAGTAATTATCATCGATTGCAAACAGGGACTCAGTTTCAGTTTTGCATCAGAATGGCTGTTTTCAGTTAAGAGAATTGAAGAGCTGTAGCACTGAAAAATAAGGTGGTATTTGGAAATCAAACCCCAATGTGAACTCATTGCCAGTCTATTCAATTTTTATGGTACACAGGCAGAGTCATAAGCTGGCGTGGGTGTGAAACTTAGTGACACTGGACTACTTAATGTCTTCATTATGCCTTCATTATGCATTATTACTAATTATGCATTACTACACATACTTACAGTATGCAAACTGAAATGAATGTGTTGGAACTGTCACACATGTGGGTGTTCAACATGGTGTTACTTAGGGGTAGTTCATTCTGCACAGGGGTAAGTAAAACTTCTCTCTCTAACTGCAAGGAGATGTTTGTTTACTTCTGACTTCTGCTTTTGCCTTTCAGTGTCTTCCAGCAGCACAATCAAGGCAGTTACCCATTAAAATGTCAGATACAATAACTGAAACTGTTCTTTTAAACCTGCTGAGGAGAGTTTTAGCTTTAATATTAGTATAGGCTGGGACTAAACTCATCTGTCTTTGTACAGCATATGACATCTAAAAAAGGAACTAATTGTAATTTCCAACCCCTTCATTCAAAGTAGTTTCTGACCTGCTTAATTCTTTAGGGGTTATTTTGACTTCAGGTTGTATGAACCTTTTGCTGTGGTCTCTTTTGTGTTGTGTTGCTCCCCCACTGATTTCAAACCTCACGTCTCTCTGCCAGTGCCATCAAATATCTGTTGCAGATGAAACAATTGCCCAAGAGCCAGTGATTTGTCAGACCTCTGAATGAATGGTAGGAACCTGATACGGCATCTAATGGGAATGCAATAGGAAAGGAAAATTACTCCTTCAGAGAGAGCTCTGCAGTTCTCAGAATAGAACAAAAGCTCTATTAGCTGCTGCCCAGGCAGACATCACAGTTTACAGAGAGAATCTTTCTTTAGGCTCAGCAGGCAATGCCTAAAACAAGCATGAATTTTATGGAGACATCAAGAGGTACATATGCATAGCTAGAACTGATACTTTCCTTCTTGTCTGCCTGCTAAATTTTAAGGACTGCATCTGCAACTGGGAAGTAGTTTCCAAGTCTAAGATACCACAAAATGCAGAAGTTAAAACCAGAAACTATCTTTAAACAATATTACAAATACAGATGTATTCTATATTGACATAATTTCTGGAGGCAAAACAAAGTTGTAAAGTGTTTCACTTTTGCACCATCTTTTCCCAAGCAGGAGTCACTGCAGTTGAATCTTGCTTGAAGCACTGACTTATCTGTGTCCCTCCCAAGATGTTAGCTATCAATAAAAGTACTTTCTCCAGATCTGCTCTGCTGCCTTTCAACCATGGCACTGTATTTGCTATGTCTTCTCCAGCTCTGTTGATTTCTAGTGATTTCTTTTTGGCAGTGTTTTATGGCAGGATCACGAGGAAAAGGCCTGAGCTTTCAGAGCTCCAAGTGTCATACTTTAGGATTTGAGAGGGTGTGGTGAGGAGATTGGGCTGTTGGGTCAGGAGCATATCTTCTGCCCTCATACTTTTGTGAGGAAACTGAAACAACAAGGGAACTTAGTAATAACAACACAGCAGAAAAACAGACAACTGGACTGATACAGTTATTTACTTCACTTTTTACGCTTTTTATTGCTCATGGGTTAGGGAAAAGAACTGTGGAAAAAAGGCGCTAGACTGCATCCCAGATATTTAATGTTCTTTCTGTATGTGACAAGTTAAATTCCTTTCTTTAAATAACACTCACATGAAACACAGTAATAAGTGTACTTACCTTTACTAGTACCTGCACACATGACAAAATTATGTCTAGCAAACAGAGGGAAAAACTGCAGTGGAAAAATGTTTTTTCCTTGGCTTAGGCGAAGGGAAACAAGACCATATTATTAAAGCAGCTTCATACACATTGTTCTCAGAGCAGGGGATAAATAATAGAGAATACAGAAGTTAGTACAGTTGTAGAGCAGGCCAAGAAAAACACAGGTTCAGGCCAGGGACTGCATTCAGCAATCACTCTGTGGTATGTGCTCATTTTGCTGCTCAGGTTACCGAACAGGTTACTGCAGTCCTCTCCTATGCACCCCCTCACCTGACTGTGTTGTCAGGGTGAGACCTTGCTGCTTGTGTGTCACAAAGGTCTGTCATGGATTTGAAAGGAAGATAAACACTTCTCACTACCTTTTTCTGTCAACAGGACTTGAGGATTTAATTCCCCCAGAGTCATATAAGCTCTGTCCTCTACAATTCTTCAATTCTTTTTCTCTTTGTTAGTACTGACAAATATTACAGGTTGCTGTGGCTATCAAAGGCCTAGGAGGTCGCCGATTCTACCAAATGAGTAAATACAGGACTTAATACTGACCTAAAGCAGCATTTTATTAGCTTGTCGATGGAAAAGAGTTTAATTTGAAGCAAACATTAAATTTGCCAAGCTGCTCCTCCTTCCAGAATGGTAGTTCACGGTATTCCATGTCACACCTATAGCCATGTGATGACCTGGTCATAGAGTTTCTTGTATTCAAAAGACTCATAAAATGCTGGAAATTAAATAGCAGCTATAATAAAATGCTTTCAATTAGATAGGAACTATGTAGAAAGTGGATAAATAAACATTGGAGTATATTTATGCCATAAACATAAAAATTGAATAGAAAAGATTCAGTTGCAGTCCAAGTTACATTATTTTATCCAGGTATAATCAAAGAGCAATAATATTCAGATATACAGTCAATATTTTAAAAAGAAACTAAAAAGGAAAAGAAACCTTTTTTTTTCAACTTTGATGATAGTGAACATAAATACATCTTCAGACATCAGTTCCACAGTCCTTGCTAAAATTTAACAAATCTGTAGATTGGACCAAAAGAGTAAGTCACAATGACAGTATGTAATGGACTAGAGAAATAACATTGATAAACCAAAAAGATTTAGTATCAGCATCATTAAAATGTCATGTTGGATACTATGGAACTGATTGAGTGATCTGTCTTTGTTTATTATGCTCTCAGAGGGACATCAATCTGGTAGAGTACAGCTAAAATATTCCCCTAAAAGAGTCAAAACTGTATGTGGTTAAAAGGGCAGCAGGAGAAGTGTATATGTGTGTGGGCATAAATAGGCCTTCCCACTGACAAAACTGCTCTCCACTGGGTCGTGGTTTGTGCTGGATGGATCGCAAACTCCTTCCCTGGAGGATAAGGACTCTGTCACAGTATGTGATACTTCTTTTCTTGTGGGAACAAACCAGATATCTCTCTTCATACTTAAACCATGTCTTATATAAATAAATGTTTCTCTTTTTCTAGGAGTATTTTTCTCAAAACAATTTTGTCCTAATTCATAGAATGATTCCATAGAATGCTTAGGATTGAAATGAACCTTAAAGAGCATCTAGTTCCAATTGATGATCCACCCTGGCCCTGGACAGGAGCACCTTTCACTAGACCAGGTGAAGCCCCATCACAAAGCCCCATCCAACCTGACCTTGAACACTTCCAGGGATGGAGCAACCACAACTTCTCTGGGCAACGTGTTCCAGTGTCTCACTGCCCTCAAGGTAAAGAATTTCTTCCTAAGATCTAAGCTAAAACTACCCTCTTTCAGTCTGAAACCATTATCCCTTGTGCTGACACTATCTGCTCATACAAAAAGTCCCTCTCCCTCATTTTTATAAGCCCCGTTACGGTACTGAAAGGCCACAATGAAGTTTGTCTGATCTTTTTTTCAATGAAGTTTGTCTGATCTTTTTTTCTGAGTCCCCTTAAAGTACTGAAAGGCTACAAGAAGGACTCCTCAAAGCCCTCTCTTCTCCAGGCTGAACAATCCCAGCTCTCTCAGCCTGTCTTTGTAGGAGAGTTGCTCCAGCCCTCTCCTTATCTTTGTGGCCTCCTCCACATCTGCTCTGATGGGTCAACATCTTGTGCTGAGCTGGACGAAGCGCTCTGCGTGGGGTCCCAACAGAGCAGACCGGAGTGGGAGAATCACCTCCATCGAGCTGCTTTTGATGCAGCCCAGGATGCCATTGGCCTTCTGGGCTGTGAGTGCACACTGATGGGCCATGACCACATTTTCATCCCTGAGAACCCCCAAGTCTGTCTCGTCAGGGCTGCTCTCAATGACGTCTTCTGTCAGTCTAGGCTCGTGTCTGGGACTGCCCCAAACCAGGAGCAGGATGTTTCACTTGTACTTGTTGAATTTTGTGAGGTTCTTGTTGGCCTCTTCTCAAGTTTGTCCACGTCCCTCTGAAAAACATCCTATCTTCCTGTTGTGTCACCTGCACTGCTCAGCTTCATGTCACCTGCAACTTGCTCAGAGTGCCCTGATCTCACTGTCAATGTCATCGATGAAAATATTGAAGAGCACCGATCCCAATTACCACTTGTAATTCTGAACAACAAAAATATTTTCTCTGTTACATCTAATTTAACATATGCTATATTTTCAAAGGAGATTAATTTTTGTCTTGTACATTGTAGGACTCATACATACCTTCTGTACTAATGTAGGGGTTTAGTCTTCTCTGTTGTAGAATCTGAATGTATGCCTTTGTAAATACTTCGTTGAATCTATGGCTTTCTGAAATAAAACTTGCTTTTTTAGTGCGGCAACTCAATGATGCATTGAAGTGCAAACTATTCACAAGGATAATACAGATAGTTACTTTAAGTGACATATAAATGTTTAAATGATGTGCAATTTTCAACATACTTCACTCAAAATATATTTCAGATTTTAAAACAGAAGCCTTGATGGATCAGAACATTACATACCTGGAGGGCAGTCCAAAGTCCCATGTGAAAAAGTGTGGTTCATATTGTTAGCATACAGGTCATGTTTGCAGCTAGCAAATTGTTTATGTTTCATTGTATCTGGGTATTTCTCTGGAGTAAACCTGTCCTTTCCTGAGGGTCTTGCAATAGGCTTATTAGAATTTAACTTAAAAACAACACTTAGTTTAAAAAAAAAAAAAATTAAGCTAAGCAGAGAATGTACAGTAATAATAGCTTAAGCATGTTGGCAAATGTAAGCACATCACAACGTGACAAAAATATACATTTGGGGGACTAAAGATATTTGTCTGTTAAATGTTCTAACTTATTTTCTTATGAAAAAACCCCCTGAGTGTGGCGTATTTGTCCCCTGTATGTGTATATCTGTTTATGTATAGTTTCTGCATCTATACTTTTCCATTTAATGAAATGTTGGGTCTTGAGACATTGAGATTTAATTGAATATGTAATCGGTCACATCTCAGCAGGAATCAGAAAAAAAGCTAGAGATTTAACACTGAAGTCAAGGAGATACTGAATACTTGAGAGTATCAGGTAATCAGTCAAGTAGGAGCTCCAGATGACTGTGAATTGGGACATTTCTGTGATCAGAAAGAAATATCACTGTTAAAGAAAAGAAGCATCAGATGATTCTTTAAACTTTGCTTTTGATGGCTTTCTAAAGAACTGTTTTGAGATAGGGTTAGCTTGAAATGTCTTTTTGAGGAAAAAAGATAATTAACATAGATAAAGGCTTACAGAGGCTTATGCTGCAACTGTTGAAACTGATGAAACAAATGTTTAGTCATTTTCTAAGATGGCCCAACAGAATAGGAAGTATTGCTTTGGAAATTTGGAGTTGATCTGGAAGATAATCAATAGTATTTTGACTACTCAGCTGTTCTCTCTAAGAAATAATAGAAACAATAGAAACAAGCAATAGAAACAAGCATTTGTATGTGTTAATTCCTTTAAATGGTCTTTGTTCTGTTTTCAACTCCTCACTTTCTTTCCACAGTTGTGATATATGATGTCCACATTTGTTTTTAGTATTCCTGAAGCATTTTTTACTTAGTATGTTGCAAAACATCATGATTCTGACCAGTTTGGGTGCTCTCTGAAATCTCAGCTCACACCAGATGGTGAGCCTCAGCTGCTGTGTGAAACAGGTAAAAAACCCCCAAACCTAAAAACCTACAAACCCTTAAAATATTGTTGGCAGTTTTATCAAAGATGCTTTCCAGACAACAGGTGTTCTTATCTTTTTTTTTTTTTTTTTAATATGTGTGAAACTGCATATCATTTAGAGCTAGTGGAAGTTGATTGCTGATGACCAATGTTGCTATCCTTTCAGTTTTTATGGATTTTAATTCTTGTTCCAGCTATAGTCTCTGCAGCATATTGTAGCACGCCCTCTTGTAACTTGGAGGGTTACAAGAGAGGTTGCAGGGAGAACTGGGGTTTTATTTTCTAAATAAATTAACAGATTAAATTTACGTGTCTTATAGTACTTTTTTACTGTATGGTGCATGCAGGACTGGGACCTATGCAAGCACAGTAGGCTGAAGAGTTACCCAGCAGCAGATATAGGTTCAAGAGGTTTGTAAGTGGGATGGCGGTTTTGGGTGAGTGACATGTTTACCCTTGGTGCAACAGCAGTTCTTGGATGTGTTGTTTGAAGGCAGGCAGGTTTTTTTCCCTGTCAGCATTCATGAGATTAAGTTGCTTTATGTTTTGTTCCTTTGTGATGCAGAAAAGAAATTCAAACCTTGATTTCTCTGATACTGGTTGGATGTCTGAAGAAGCTATGACTAATTATGAAGGAGTGGGATACATGGTGCAATAGCAGGGTGCACAGAGAGCTGCTGTTTTGTGTTTTCACCCCTCCTAGGATTACACCACAAGCTCTGCCTCTGGACCTTCTATTTTGTTCTCCTTACTGCATGTTCTTGCTGTTGCTATCCATGACCTTTATCCTGCTCCTTTCACAAAGCTTCAGAACCTAGAAGAAAAACTCCCCAAACTGACTGACTGACAGTCAGAGATAACTTCCTTTTTTTTTTTTTTTTTAAATATTATTATTAAATGTAGCATTAGGACTTTGAATCCTGTTACTTTTAAAAATGTAGAGCTGGAAAACCTGACTGTAAGCAGTCAGCTAGGCTATAATTCATCTGCCTTTTTTTTAAATGTCAGAAAGGAATATTATGTCTAATTACACCTTCAAGCATTTAGCTGGTTCATTTAATGAAAGCCCCTCACTAAATTTTGCATTATGTTCGGTTATGAGAAAAGTGTCAATATATATTAACATTTCCGAAGCAAAAGCTTTATTCAGAAACTGGAGACAATCAAAGCAGAAAGTCCATGGTTAATCTTGAGGTTAACAGATGAAGGAAACCTGTTACCTGTTCCAGTTTACAGACACTTCAAAAGAGGGAGTGAAATCTCCTTAGCAAAACTGTGTTACAAAAAAAAATCACTGAAGTTTGAAAATAGTATAATTCTGTTTTGTGTCTGCACTCTCTGCAAGGTTCTTTGCTGAAAACCTTCAAAAGTACCTGAAGGGCTAAGATTTCTACTAATAAAACCAAATTTTTCTAAAATTTGTGATTTTAGTAGAGTAAGTTCTGTCTGGCCAGAAGTGACACTATACCATCTGAAAGCAAATAATGCTGACTTAATTAAAAAACACAAAAAAGCCCTCAACAACAACAAAACCCCCAAAATATCTTGGCCCTTTTTCATGAAAACACTTTTATCTGATAACAGTTGGATCAATCATTCCTTTGTAGATAAGGATAAATGGGTGGGTTGTGTTGTATTTCTTGCTGAATACAAAATCTAAGTAGTACTATGTTCTTTAGAGGCACATCAAACCATTCTCGGTAAAACCATGGGAATGCCAAGCAGTGGATATTTGGATAGGTCCTTCATTAGCTTCGTAATGGTTTTCATTTCAACAACTGTAATCATAATTTAGTAAAATGATACTTAAAGCAACCTGAGTAGCAAAGCAACAAACCGAATAAAATCACCATGTTGTGGCAGGCTACGTGACTCATATGAATGCCGAGCTCTAAAGACAGTGTCAGACGGGGTAAAGCTCATAAAGTTCATTCTGCTGTGGCCAATGTGTGCATGCAGAAGCCAGGGGCATATCCATCTGGCTGGGGAACTCTGTCACAGGAACCAGCAGCTTTATGCATTGAAATCCCTACACAGAACCACCTGCTGTTGGCATGGCTGTGCTTTATTCCGCAGCGTAACATGACGTAACATAACAAACACAGCGTAATATAGCATAGCAACCCGGCCTTGAACAAACACACCAGCTGTCACTGAGAGCATTCTTTGCTGCTGTTTGTGAGTGTGACAACATCATCTTGCTCTGCTATAATCATAACTGCAGTCGTTGTGTAGGGTTTTTGTAACAGCACTATGGGAAAAAAAAGATCAGCTACTGCCATTTTATGTGTATGTAATGAAACAAAGTGAACAGACCAAGTCTAGAATGAACTAACGTGCTCCCAGTGAATCTACTTCTGATGCAGAAGGATCTGAAAGTGAATGTAGCCTTTAGGAACTACATAAAATATTTATAGTATCTTGTTCTTTATTTATCAATGCCACCAGCAACAAAACACTGCTTCATTTTACAGAAGCTCCATTTATATAGCACTGCATAAGAGAAGCAAGCAAAAGTAAATGGACAGAGAAATAACCCTGGCTCTTGAAATGGAATTTAAATTATAGAGCGGACAAATGCAGCTCTGAAAAACAATTCCAATCTTTGAGCTGAATCTGTACATTATATATTTATAGGTATGCATATCTCAGATATATCATGCTCTTACCTGTTAGATACAGATTTGGGTATGGTACTCTTGGTTTGATGCCTTCTGGCAGCTTGAGTCAAACGAGTGACTTCAATTTGGATGAATTATTTCTCTACAAACCCTTTATGCAGAAAAAATAAATATTTAGAATTTCTGTCAGATCACGGTGGCCATCTGCAACTGCACATATCCAATCCCAATGGCTGGCAATAAAGAGCTCATTTAAAAGCATGAGGAGAAGGAAAAATGCTCATTCAGAAAATACTCAGTGTTGAGAAGTTTGTGCATGTGAGCAATTTTATATATAACATTTCAGTTTGTTATTTTAACTGAACAGCACTCAAAATTAAGGAAAATGGGAACAGTTTTTTGTGTTTTGCTTTAATATTTAATTTAACTATTTAAAAAGCAAAATAAATGTGTGGCTGAAATTAACTTCAAACCACAGAATAACTATTGTGGGTGGCCTTTCATGTTCTTGCTCAGCAGAGAAAGGATTCACTTTTGATTCCTTTGTACCTTTGCAGTACTAACCACATCAATCACAGGCAGGCAGAGAACCCATTACCAGCTATCATGCATCTTTATTGTGCATAATGTATAAGATGGAGCATCAAGAAGAAATAATATTCTGAATAACCCTAAACCTAACCCTGACATTAACTCTTCTGTCTGTATGTTACTCTTGCTAAGGTGGACACGAACTAACATTTTATATCAAACTGGACACTGTCAGATCATACAGGACTGCAACATTCACATGCTATTTGTTTTGCTTCAAAAGGACAACAGACTGGCTTACAAAAGAAAAGAGGAGCAAAATCTCATTTTATTGTAATTTATGCATGTTTTGAAATGCCTACCATTATTTTAAGTTTTTGTATATGTCTGTTTTTGCCTGGCTAAACAACATTCATTTTCTGTTCTGCTGTTAGAGAGAAAAGAACATGAAAGGTTAGGAAAACATCTGGGAACTCCTCCCATGATGACAAATTGGAGGATTATACTGTTGATTATTTATGCTGTGTTTTGTAGAATGACTTATTTAAAATCGAGCAAAAATCCTGACATAGCTAAAACTTTACTCAGTTCCCTGAGCTGCTTTTATGCAGTCAATGTCTTTTAAATACCGTTATATAAGACAGCTCTCATCCTATTTTAATAGTTAAGGCTTTTGAAACAAGCTCTTTTGACAGTGCAAAATACATTTTAAAAAATCAAATCTTAGGAAGAAATTTCTGCTATGTATGTTCAGGATATGTTAGTTCAGTGGTCTTTTTTCCTGAAAGAAAAAAAGATTCCCACTATCTTTTACCAATGTTAGTCCTAGAGAGGAAACCTTAGTTATTCATATTCTGCAGTGAATAACAATGATTTTGTTCTTTTGCAGATTATATGTTCATCTGGCCTTTTCTAAGATAGGAAAAAAGCTGCAGAACAGAAACAAAAGCATCTTTTGCTCCAGTTGTGAAGGAGAAAAAAAAAATCTCAAGAGAAAATGAAAAGAAGGCAAGGGCTTACATTATCCTGGGTTTTTTTTTTGTATGTATGCCTGGAAATAGCTTGTATTCTTCCCCTCCTATTATCATAAGGAGAGATGAGAATAAGAGGTCCCTCATCTCTTTTGAGAACAGTAGTGGTGCAGTTTAAACTTAGCAGCTCTCTAGGTAACACTGCCAATTCTGCTTTGACAATTAGTGATGAAGGAAAGTGTCCTGAAGCAAAGGATGTTAATATTTCAGTTGGTGGCATTGTCTCTGCTAAGTCAGTCTTGCTAGAGGGCATTTTGATGATGGTGTTTCAAAACATAAAGCTGACATCCTGGTCCCTTGTAGCTGTTGAGATAAAAGCTGGGGATATTTTTACAAAGATGAATAATAATAGGGAAATCTACTTGTGATTTTCTTCATCTTTAGTTAACATAAAATGAGGTGAACACATGCTCCTAAATACTTTTACTCTTTCACTCTTTACAGTGATCTATGCACTGACAGTGCAGGAGCTGCACTTAATTAACATTAATATTGAATTTATATCCTTAGGCTAATGGAGAACAATTCATATGAATCAGGAACTTTATCAGGATTTAAGTAAACAAAGTAACTGCAAAGTAAGTAAACAAAGGTCTACTGCAAAGAAAGGGCTTTGGGAAGAAAAACAGTCTGCACAAATGATTGTTACTTGGCCCTTATGAGGCTTCATTCTCAAAACCTTTAAGCTGGTCTCTCCTACCATAACTCCTGCCCTCTGAACTTTTTTATCTGAGCAGTTTGTCTGTCTGGGTTGGGATACTGGGTTGGGATACCTTTACATTTGCCCTCTCTTATGAAAATTGATTTATGTGTTCTCCATGTATTGGGGGAAAAGTCACGACTGAGATTGTCATTCTACAAATGCAGCTTGAGTTTTTAAAAATCACATCTATTCCTGTGTACAAAGCAGCAACTGATTGTACTGTAACCATGGAGACCTGCAGCAGGGTCAGGAGTTGATTTTAAGTCTGATGTTTCAGACCAGAAAATGTTAGATACTCTGCATCACAGAGGTGGCAAAGTCAGCCTCAGGGGAGGGCTGCTGGATGTGCAGCATGCTGGAGACCGTCTGGAAAAGCTGGATCCAGATCTGTTCTCAGAAATACTTTCACTGTGTCAATATCCATGCACTTCAGGCAAAAACTGGAATCAACCATAGAGTTTGAAGACTGAAAAATCTCTTATGCTATTATTTGATTTTCAAAAATACCTAGAATCCTGGCTGTGACCTGGAAATCCATATTTTATCTTCCCTCGCAAGAGATCTACCCCCTACCAGCCTTTCTAGTGAATAGAAGTAACTTGTAGTAAGACTACAGGATTATATCTTGTAGTTATATTGCCATGAAACCTTCCTTATTCATAGAATATGTCAGGACTGGATTCATCCTGTGATGTAAACTCCTGATTTCAGTGTTGTTGCATTACAGGTATGTTTGATCTTATGTAAACATTTTTTACTCTATGGCTCTATATCTTTTCCATGTTCTTCCACAATATTCTCCTATCTCAGCAATTTTCATTGGAGAAACTTTACTTGGATCAGGTCATAAATGGATAGCTGCTTCAAGTAACAGCTCCAATAGGATCTCTGAACTCTGTTAGTCATATTGTGGAAGAAATATCTTCTGGATGTTCCTTTTCAGTGTATGATCAGAGTTAGGGATCAAACAGCTTTAAACAGTGATTTAGCATGAGAAGCTGTGCAAAATCAAGTCTGTTTAAACAGCAGAAAATCAGGGAAACACGTCAGGAATTGAAAATAGAGTAATGTCTAGCCGATGAGAATAAAATAAAAGTATTTTGATAAGGTAAATAGAGGAGATGGAAGATTAAAGGATCTTTCCTTTGCCGAAACTGACCCACAGTATATATCAATCTTATTTCTTTCTTCAATAAACAGCAGAGCTTTCAGCATTTGGCTTGTCTTACCAGTATCATCAGCTCTGTAAGTGACATATGGCTGTGTGCCTCTGAATAAAAGAGATATATTGATACTTGTGGCTAACATTTCTTCTGTATATAAGAAAGCTGTATTACTGAACAGGAAAATGATTCTTTAGAATGTCATTACCTAATTGAGTACAGAACAACTGATGTCGGGAAGAAAAGGTTACACTTGAAGATTAGGGTCTTATCTATGTAGCCACATTTAAGGTTTCAATCCCTGAACTCTTACGAAGACTACTCAGAAGATATACAATATCTTTTTTACCCTTCCTCTTTTATTTTTAGATCATTCTTAAGCAGTGCCCAATCAAATATTTACTCGCTCTCCACTACTGTCTATGCACAGGAAATTCTATATTTTGTTTTATGTGAGTAGAAAAAAGCATCTACACCCAATATTCTTCTCTGATTCTGCTCATTGTAATACATTATACATGGAGGGAAGGTAGTGTTTCTCTTTTTGGTTTAACAGTGGGAGTGATTTAGAGCATTAAATGCTTTCTTTAGTAATAGGCCATGAACATTTGTGAATACAAATAATAAGTAGGAATCTGAACTGAATCTGTTGTGGCCTTTACTGAAATAACAGCTTTTCCTTGCTTATTGCCAGCCCGCCTCTTAAGATGCACATCCAGAATGTTGATGTAAGTGTTGTCCTGTCTGAGAATGAGGCGCTCTCAGACGTTGTTCGCACCCTGGGATACATAAGGGCTAGAGATTTTGGTCTGGCCATGGATCCTGCACACATTAGATCCTTTTCTGAAAGACTGCTTTTTCTTAAATAACCCTTTGGCATGGATTGTTGCACAGGGTTATTACATCTCAGATGCATATTTTTCCTTGTGGAACTTCAGCAGATGTGTCAAAGAAAAAGAGGAGATTCCTTGGAAGATGAGAAAAAATTTGCAAAAATTGGAGATGAGGAAAGAAAACAAAGAAGAGATAAAAGAAAATATTTTGGAATGCAAAAGTCTTGAAATATAAGAAAAACATGGATAAAAAGGAAATTTAAAAAACAAACATGCATTTTTATGGCTGTTGCACTTCTATATTGAATTTTTATTCCGGGAACATATCAGATCTAGGCAATAAGGGTAGAAAGCAGTTTCCATGTTATATTTCTAATCACACATTTTTTCTTGCAATGGTGGGATAAAACAATGCAGAAATGTTTTTATGGTTCCATGGGATTCTGCAGCTACTGCAAGTTCGCTGATGGAATCTGTCAAATGTAAAAGCATATTCATTAAGGTCATGCACTTTTCTGCTTCCAGCTCTGTGCAGCTGTGGCATTTTTCCATCTGTGTTTCTTGTTAAAGATCTGAATGACTCATCCTTGAATTTGCCTTTGAGGTAGACAGTTTTCCTATGGCAATGAAATCCAGCTGGTACACAAAAAAAAAATGTATGTGTCGGTGTCAAGGAAGGATCATTCTTCAAAAAGTTCAACTCAGTCTAAAAGCTGGGATTTTAACATTCAGTTTTCAGTCCTATTTTAATGCTTTGCAGGTTTTTGTTTATAATAACATCTTAAAGCAGTAGACCAAATATTAAACCCTCCATATATTATTAGTTAAACACTTCCTAGGGATTTTCAAATAGCATTAAGAAGAAGAATCTAAATCTTGCTGAACTTCAATTTTCTTCTCTGAAAATATCAGTATTTTCTACAGTTTAGTTGACTAATTGTACTTCATAAACTGCCAGATACTCTTTACCATTAGGAAACACATTTTAGCTGTTTTTAAAGTTTGGTGTTTATGTAAGCCTTTGTAAATATCTGTGGGTTATTAAGCTCTCTTGCTCACAGTTATTTTTTAGGCTCAACAATTAACCAATTTCTTTGCAAAAGCATTAGCTAAATTGATTCACAGGGGAGCTGAGAGAATGTGCAATGTGATACTGACGGTTATGTGAATTCTGGAAGACAATCAAAATGGGGACTATAATGTATATTACACTACACTGAAGCAGTTTGAGGAATTCATTTTGCTCACAATAGGAAAATGAGGTGTCTATAGTAAAATACCACAGAGCATGCAGCTAATCATATTGACACTAGAACAGCAGTAGGGAACAGGAGAAGCCTGGGTCTCATCATTAATATTTTACAATTAAAAGGATGCTTTCCCCTTGTACTTGGCAGTGGTGAGGCTGCACCTCTAGTCTTGTGTTCAGTTTTGGGCCCCTCAGTACAAGAAAAACATTGAGGTGCTGGAGTCCAGAGAAGGGCAGTGGAGCTGGTGAAGGGTCTAAGGCACAAAGCTTATGAGGAGCTGCTGAGGGAGCTGGGGTTGTTTAGCCTGGAAGAAAGGAGGCTCAGGGGAGGCCTTGTCACTCTCTACAAATGCCTGAAAGGAGGCAGGCGCAAGATGGGTGTCAGTCTCTTCTCCTAAGTAATGAGTGATAGGACAAGAAGAAATGGCTTCAAGGAGCACCAAGGAAGGTTTAGGTTCGATATTAGAAAAAAGTCCTTTGGTAAAAGAGTGGTCAGACATTGGAACAGGCTGCCCAGAAAGTGGTAGAGTCACCATTCCTGGCAGTGTTCCTAAACTGTGTAGTTGTGGCACTTAGGTGGTACTCCTTTAGCAGTTGGACTCGATGGTCTTAGAGGTCTTTTGCAACTCTAACAATTCTATGCAAAGACAAAACTAGTATAGAAATTTTTTGCATCTCTCCTAATAAGGAATCGCAAGACAGTGAGCACCACACTTCTGCACTCAGTATAGTTGTTTATCCAAATATGTCATGGTGGTGTTCAGACAGAATGAAAGCAGAATCACTTCTCAGAAAAGGTTAGGGCAAAATGCCTTTACACAAAACAAGATAACATTTATCACAAATACAGTAAAGAAAGGTTCCCTCTAACAGCAACTACAGAAGTCACAAATATCCAGAAGAAAACAATTACAAGATGATCAATATGAATGCATGAGAAAGCTCACAGACCAATGTAAAATATAGACCAAACATGCCATCAGAATATATAGATGTATTTGAATATTGAAAGGAAACTCTACAAATCAATATCTTGCATTTTAGCATAAGAGAAAAATCAATGCTTCAGGAAACAAACTCATTATTAATTTCAATTTCTAGGATGTTTCTTCCAGTTTTTAAAAAAGCCATGCAGAGGTATATGAAGTGGCTTTAACAGAAAAAAATACTTGAAAGAGGGAATGTAATACTACAAGTAGTATTTAAAACACCTGTGACTATTTCTAGTAATAAATCCAGTAGCATTAGCCACATGGCTATCCTGGCGCTGAAGGGAGTTCCTCTAGTCTTTGATATGAATTTCTGCAGCTGCTGTCACCTACCAGTCAGCCCTAGTGCTTCTGAACTGTAACAATTTCTAAGGAAATGATGAAGATAATGCAACAAACAATAATTACACAGGTAAGACTAAATCCATACTGTAATCATCTGTTCGGTGATCTCATCCAATGCATTTAATCATAGAATCATAGAAGGGTTTGGGTAGGAAGAGACCTTAAAGATCATTGAACTCCAACCCCTCAGCCATGGGCAGAGATGCCATTTACTAGACAAGATTGCTCAGAGCCCCGTGCAAACTGGCCTTGAATATTTCCAGGAATGGGGCATCCACAGCTTCTCTGGGCAAATGGCAGTGGTGGCACGCACTGAGTTACCAGAATAACATAGGTCACTTTGCATGCTGTTTCCACAGACAACAGAGAATTTCGCTCTGTAACTAAGAGTTATCCCTAAAAGCCTTTTGTTGAGTCTTTGAAATAACAAAATATGTCCAACCTAAGTAAAATATTTAGTTTGATATGCAAAGTAGAAATGAAAATGGGACTCACCTTGAGACACGAATATTTACAAAATGTGTGTATGCTAGAGCAATATTTTGAAGTGTACACCTGCAGCAGGTGGTATAGGCTGTTGTTATTTTGTTACAAGTATGTTAAGTCCCAAATGTCTGACTGCAAGCATTGACCGTGAATGTTAAAACACACGTGTACCACTGCCAGTAGCACAGACATGCTTCCCATGGTATTGTCTTATGGCAAGAAGGATGACTGAACTTAACCCTTAGCCCACTTTCATTTAAAAATGTCCTTGCTAGTCAGAAAACTGGATATACTTTCCAGAGCACCTGTTGTTAACAGAGTCACTGGTGTGCCTAGAATTTTTCACAGATTTGGCAGATTTTGTACAAACCACAAGCAGGTGCAATGCAAAACAACACAATTTTATTCAAACTCAAATTTGCTTTTGATGTTGGTTTATCTTTAATATTGACTTCTAATCTATANCCCCTCAGTACAAGAAAAACATTGAGGTGCTGGAGTCCAGAGAAGGGCAGTGGAGCTGGTGAAGGGTCTAAGGCACAAAGCTTATGAGGAGCTGCTGAGGGAGCTGGGGTTGTTTAGCCTGGAAGAAAGGAGGCTCAGGGGAGGCCTTGTCACTCTCTACAACTGCCTGAAAGGAGGCAGGAGCAAGATGGGTGTCAGTCTCTTCTCCTAAGTAATGAGTGATAGGACAAGAAGAAATGGCTTCAAGGAGCACCAAGGAAGGTTTAGGTTCGATATTAGAAAAAAGTCCTTTGGTAAAAGAGTGGTCAGACATTGGAACAGGCTGCCCAGAAAGTGGTAGAGTCACCATTCCTGGCAGTGTTCCTAAACTGTGTAGTTGTGGCACTTAGGTGGTACTCCTTTAGCAGTTGGACTCGATGGTCTTAGAGGTCTTTTGCAACTCTAACAATTCTATGCAAAGACAAAACTAGTATAGAAATTTTTTGCATCTCTCCTAATAAGGAATCGCAAGACAGTGAGCACCACACTTCTGCACTCAGTATAGTTGTTTATCCAAATATGTCATGGTGGTGTTCAGACAGAATGAAAGCAGAATCACTTCTCAGAAAAGGTTAGGGCAAAATGCCTTTACACAAAACAAGATAACATTTATCACAAATACAGTAAAGAAAGGTTCCCTCTAACAGCAACTACAGAAGTCACAAATATCCAGAAGAAAACAATTACAAGATGATCAATATGAATGCATGAGAAAGCTCACAGACCAATGTAAAATATAGACCAAACATGCCATCAGAATATATAGATGTATTTGAATATTGAAAGGAAACTCTACAAATCAATATCTTGCATTTTAGCATAAGAGAAAAATCAATGCTTCAGGAAACAAACTCATTATTAATTTCAATTTCTAGGATGTTTCTTCCAGTTTTTAAAAAAGCCATGCAGAGGTATATGAAGTGGCTTTAACAGAAAAAAATACTTGAAAGAGGGAATGTAATACTACAAGTAGTATTTAAAACACCTGTGACTATTTCTAGTAATAAATCCAGTAGCATTAGCCACATGGCTATCCTGGCGCTGAAGGGAGTTCCTCTAGTCTTTGATATGAATTTCTGCAGCTGCTGTCACCTACCAGTCAGCCCTAGTGCTTCTGAACTGTAACAATTTCTAAGGAAATTATGAAGATAATGCAACAAACAATAATTACACAGGTAAGACTAAATCCATACTGTAATCATCTGTTCGGTGATCTCATCCAATGCATTTAATCATAGAATCATAGAAGGGTTTGGGTAGGAAGAGACCTTAAAGATCATTGAACTCCAACCCCTCAGCCATGGGCAGAGATGCCATTTACTAGACAAGATTGCTCAGAGCCCCGTGCAAACTGGCCTTGAATATTTCCAGGAATGGGGCATCCACAGCTTCTCTGGGCAAATGGCAGTGGTGGCACGCACTGAGTTACCAGAATAACGTAGGTCACTTTGCATGCTGTTTCCACAGACAACAGAGAATTTCGCTCTGTAACTAAGAGTTATCCCTAAAAGCCTTTTGTTGAGTCTTTGAAATAACAAAATATGTCCAACCTAAGTAAAATATTTAGTTTGATATGCAAAGTAGAAATGAAAATGGGACTCACCTTGAGACACGAATATTTACAAAATGTGTGTATGCTAGAGCAATATTTTGAAGTGTACACCTGCAGCAGGTGGTATAGGCTGTTGTTATTTTGTTACAAGTATGTTAAGTCCCAAATGTCTGACTGCAAGCATTGACCGTGAATGTTAAAACACACGTGTACCACTGCCAGTAGCACAGACATGCTTCCCATGGTATTGTCTTATGGCAAGAAGGATGACTGAACTTAACCCTTAGCCCACTTTCATTTAAAAATGTCCTTGCTAGTCAGAAAACTGGATATACTTTCCAGAGCACCTGTTGTTAACAGAGTCACTGGTGTGCCTAGAATTTTTCACAGATTTGGCAGATTTTGTACAAACCACAAGCAGGTGCAATGCAAAACAACACAATTTTATTCAAACTCAAATTTGCTTTTGATGTTGGTTTATCTTTAATATTGACTTCTAATCTATATTGATGGTACAAACTATGAGTTAAAGTGCACATTGCACACTCAGTAATCCATGAAACTGTCCTTATATCCAGGCAAAGGGAATCTGGTGTATACTGTCTTGAAGGATACTTTCTTGCTTGCTTCTCAACAGCTTTCACAAAAATCTGCATTGGGATAAACACACATCTTTTGATAAATGAAGGCAAGTTTCTACTGAATACAGAACTATCCTCAAGATAGCACCTGCTTTGAGCCAATTTTCCAGTTAGCTCCTTATGTTGTGGCCCACATGTGGTTTGGTTGTGGCTGGTTTGTGGTTTGTGTGTTGTGGACAAGGGCAACAGAATAGCTTACCACCTTCTCTCTAAATCTGTGAGGTTTTCAGCAAGACAGATATACAGCAAAACTTTTTTTTTGTTTGAATGGCTGGGGTTTTTGTTTTGCTTTTTTGCTCCCCAGTTACACTTTGAATGCATGATGGGAATGGGGTCAGCTAAAAAGGGTGTAGTCACGACTTGGTCCTGCAGGATGAAACACAGCAGCTACAGCTCAGGAGGGCATGCAGACAAAGCAGTTTTCTTCCACTTTGAGGCACATATATTGCTGGCAGTAACAGGACAAAAGCAACACAGAAAACTGGAGTAAGGTTACTTTATGATATGGTAATGCAAGCATACTTCTCAAAGGTGCAAAATAGCATAATTTTACTCAGTTCAGGATACCATTTACATAAAATTTTATTTTTTGACAAGTAGCCTATGTTTGAAAGCATTTTAGCATAACGAATCTAAAAATATTCTTAGTATCACTCAATAGTAGTGAATAATAGCAATAATAAACATAAGGCAGGATTTATTTGATGATGTTTTATTGCTGGGAGATTGTAATTCAGTGTATCACATTTAGAGCAATGGATAACCTTTATGTCTTTATAGAACATGGATTTGAATTGTTCACATTAATCATGATTAAAACTAGAATGTGGTAAACCCTTTAAACTACCACCAAGTTCCTCAGAATCTGCCACCTTTATGAAGAGGTGGCTGAAAGGAACTAGGAAAATATTATACAAGGACATATGTTTGCCAAATTCTGTGAGACTTGTAATAATAATGTTTACATAATAATTACATTATGTAATAATAATGTAATAATTACACTAGAGCTAGATATTACATTCCTGCACAAAATATTGCATACATATAGAAATTATTTAGTTTAGCCTCACAACAGTAATACAAGAAAACATTATTACTCTCCTTATTGTAAACTACTGGCTACATAAGGCAGTGTAACAAATTTTGTTAGAGAATAGTTCCCTTTAAGAGAAAATATTAATTAGACCTGATCTTTTCTCACATTTTACCAATACTATGTGTCCTTTACTTACTTTAAAATCATTAGAGAATATTTAGAGAACATGAGATTTAAAATGAGATTGAATGGTTCTTGAGTGGAATTGGCTAGACTCTTCAAACTTTTTACTCTAATATATTATTATATTTTTAGATGTGCTAAAACCTTAGAGAGTTTTGTGTTCAGAGTGATTTTTTTGTGGGGGGGAAATGAAAAGTCCATTTCTGAAATGCTTTTATTAGAAGATCCATGTAAAAACTTGTAGGAAAATTTGTTTCCCAGAACCTATATTATTTTGATACATAAAAATGCCGGTTTCATTCCAATGATCATTTTGTTACCTTAATGCATTTTCTCTTTGCATGTTTTTTTGGAAAGAAAATAACTGAGGGGGGGGGGGAGAG
>VZRS01009829.1:89266-185388 GCA_013398055.1 Ifrita kowaldi
GAGAGAGAGAGAGTATATTATTAATCTTCCGTAGTACTGTGGGAAGAAACATTGTAGCCAGCTCAGAAAAATGTCACTTTCTGAATTTTTATCAGATGTGAACTTGATGGAGTTAATGTCTTCAGCAGTTATAAAATGATGCCAACCCAGGGGCTTTCCTTCTGTGTTTTCATATTATAGTATGAGGAATATTTATTTGTCAATTCACTGGATAATAACAACCACCTTGATCCAAGAGATAATGACTGGAACCAAGTCACATGGAACTGAATCCAGCTCTTTACAAAGAAGAAATATTTTGAAATAGCAAGGACATACAGATGAAAATATGTGAGGTCTGTATGTTAGCAGAATGCCAGATTAGGATCATTTAATATCTCTTACTCAAGTCATAAGTACCTAAAATCCTTCCCCAATGAAGTAAATTGCATTAATTTAAATGAATATTGCATCCTCCCTCTGTGTTTCTGTCTCGCAGACAAACACTGAAGATTGTATATGCCATACAGTATTGCAAGTAATATTTAATTTTTAAATTAACTCTATCTAACTTTCCTCTTTAGCAGCAGAGAATTTCCACATCAGTCTAAACTCTGCTTACTTTTGACTTTTTACCTTAGAAGGGATCTGCTTTTGAAATAAGTTCTTCTAAGAACATGTCAGTGAGTGCATCCTCATGGAGTCTGCATATTTCTTTTAAACCTTTGTCTCAGAATTGAACATCAATACAAAAAGATATTTTGACAACCTTGTAAAACAAGTGATAGTGCTTGTTACTTCACTGAATGGAAAAAAAAAAAGGTGGAATTGTTCACCACTAGAGTCAGGGGTGCCTGGATTACCACTTGAATGTGTTTTTCTCTCTCTCTCTCCCTTTAAACTATTTCATTGTTGCATATAACTTTTCAACACAAGCATTTTACAAAGAAGTTTAGAAAGTTAATATTCTTTTACTTATTTTTATAAGAGGAAACAGTGCCATGAATTGCAAAAAATAACTTGGCACCTAACAGTCATCAAATATTTAACAGTATCCTGGCTCTTCAGAATCTTATGCTGGACCTTATCCATCATGATACACTGAGATTGAAAATGAAGAAATGCATATATGTTTATTCTCTTGTTGTACATGATCCTGCACTCAAGTAATAAATGTAACTATATAACTATAAATATCAAAATAGAAGTGCTCAGACTCCCTTAAGAGATGCTATAGTGAATGTATATAAGACTTGCACCATTGGTAACTAGTACCTCTGCTAGAGCTGTTGTCTGAGATGCTTGTTCTGATCCATGTAAAAAGAATAGGGTTTTTTTCTGAATCTAGTGAATCTAATGTATTTATTTTAATTGGGGGAGGAGAGAGAATGCTTTAATTAATGACTTTTAATGTACATTTGTTAAATATTAGCAATTATTTTTAAAATGAACAAAGCCAGCCATAGTAATTTTAATTTCTTTACTTTTTCCTGACATGATTGACATTTCTTCTGAGATGTTCATATAGTTATCTAAATTCTTGTCAAAACATATTGGTGTCATGGATGTTGTTTTCCTTTTGACAAATTCATATCTAGCTAGCTGGATTTATTTTTCCCTGACAGAAATTGTTACGTGTTGATGGTGGCATTGCCAGCTGTGACTTCAAGAACAAAAATGTCATTCACTAATTTTTTTCTAGATTCCAAAATTACGTTCTACAGCCATATTGCATAAATCTAGAAATCTCTAAGTAATGCTGATTAAAATAATGTGATCATTCATTTAGGATATAACTATTATGAAAGGAACATTACATCACAGTCTGTTATCAAAGAAATGTTGTTTGCAAGCAGAGGAATCAAGGTACTCTGTATTTCTTCCAAGTTTGGCTATGACATTGGCTTGGATATGAAATGTTCTGAAATCCACTGGACTGTGTTGTGTGCATTTGTCTTCTCCTATATGTATGTGAGACCCTTGAAAATAATGGAAACCTTGTCTAAAGACCAATGTCCCAGCTATTTGCAAAGGAGTAAAGCGAGATCATCCCCATAGAATTGCGCAAATACACCAGTGGCAGAAGAGGCCAGGATCTGTCTCCTTTATCATACAATTAAACTGAGAGTCTTCAGGGGCCACCTTGGTCTGAACACAATTACTGTTCTCTTCTCCATGGGATCCAGTGAGACAACATGTGGGAACAGTTGAAAGCTGCACTGGGGGAGGTTTAGACTAGATGTTAGGAAGTATTTCTTTACTGGGAGGGTGGTCAAACACTCTAAGAACCTTCCTAGAGAGGTGGTGTCCCACGCCTCTCAGTATCTAAGAGGCATTTAGACAATGCATTAATAACATGCTTGAACTTCTGGTCAGTCGTGAAGTGGTCAGGAATTTGGACTAGATGATCATTGTTTGTCCCTTCCAACAGACATATTCTAATCTGTGTTATGCTATACTATGCTATGCTACCACTACTGGTCCTTAGGTACCATTCAAACACCCCAAAGTGCTTAAGAGGGTCTCCAACCTTTGGTTAGATGCCTTCCCCTAAAATGCACAGAGTTACTGACATGATGAAGGGGCTATTGAAATGATTAGGTAGAAATGTTTTGCTGATGGTTCCCAGACTAGGGATTGCTGAATTCTTTTTCTTTGAAAAATTAAAAAAAAAAAAAATCGGAAGCGTTCACAGGCAGTGGCCCACTGATAGAGATAAGCAGAATGACCCAGAAGAAATGGACCTGGGTGTGCTGGTTGGCAGTTAGCTGAACATGAGCCAGCGCGTGTCCAGGTGACCAAGAAGGCCAGTGATATCCTGACTTGTATCAAAAATTGTGTGCAGCAGGACCAGCGAAGTGACTATTCCCTTGTACTCAGCACTGGTGAGGCTGCACCTCAAGTCCTGTGTTCAATTTTGGGCTCCTCAGTTCAAGAAAGACATTGAGGTGCTAGATTTTGTCCAGAGAAGGACAACAGAGCTGGAGAGTATACAGAGTAAATTAATTGAGGAATGGCTGAAAGAGCTGGGGTTGTTTAGCCCAGAGGAGACTTGGGTGAGACCCTATTGCTCTCTATGACTGCCTGAAAGGAGGTTGTACTAGGTGAGGGTCAGCCTCTTGTCCCATGCAACAAGTGGCAGGACAAGAGGATATGACCTCAAGTTGCACCGGGGCAGGTTTGGGTTGGACATTAGGGAGAATTTCTTCATGGAAGGGGTGGTTGAGCACTGGAATGGGCTGCCCAGGTGGTGGAGTCACCATCCCTAGAGGTGTTCAAGAAATGACCAGGTGTGGTATTTAGTGCTGTGATCTAGTTGACAAGGTGGTGTTCGGTTGAAGGTTGGACTCAACAATTTTGGAAGTTTTTTCCAACCTAAATGGTTCTATGATTGTATAGGATCCTTCTTAGCTTGTGGTCCTGTGAAAACAAACTTCTCACACAATTATATGTTTAATTTTTGTATGTGAGATAAAATTTTAAAGAGCCCCAAAACTCCACTTATCCTAGAAATGCATTATCTTAGCAATTACAGCATTGGCCTGAATTCAAATCCCCATTCTGCTGAATTCAATTCAGCAAAGGCAATCTATATCCTCTAGGAATCCCCATCATTAAACAATTGAGTGTTTTAGCTTCAGCACCTGTTTTCTTTCTTGTTGGAACTCTTCCACTTTATGTAAATAATTAACCAAGCATTGAAAGGGTGATGTGAACTTGCAGCTCTTATATCCTGGTTGAACCTCTAATCGCTGGCCTGGCTGCAGCCAACTCATGCCTATTTGCATTAGGTATTCTCTATTTGGAGAAAAATGTGCTTACAAAACATTTTTCACCTGAAACAGTGCCTTGAAGAAGAGAAGTCTATATTAAGAATCTAATCACCTAGGGTATCTAGAGCTTCGTACAAGATCAAAACCCTTTGCAAGATGCATGACAGCCTGAGGCCTTCCTTGTTAGGAAGTAGCTGAATCTGAGTTACTTAAGGAGCTGTAACACCACCAGAGCTGGATAGCAACAAAGCATTGTTGGCTGCGGAGTGTAGTGCCATGCCATGTTAAGGATCTAATTCAGATGATTTTATAAAAGGAGTATCTGCCTTGATATTAGGCAGAGATTTTTGGCAAGCAAAGCCACTGGGTAGAAAACAGATTAATATTCCAAATTCAATTTATATAATTGACTGATGAAAAAGGAACCCTGCAAATTAGAATAGGATTAAGAACTTTGAATTTCTGTATTGTTAACTAGAGTCATGACAGCAAATGAGTACATTCAAGATTCTAGAATTGACTCAAAGGAGTAGTGTATATGCCTAGACTGTAAATTCAAACTTTCAAGGTGTTTCTTCCTCATTTGTTTCAAACACCCTGAGAAGCTTTTCTCTTGAAAAGCTCTGCCTTTCCTCCCTCACTGTTATGCATCTTACAGCATTGTCAAACATCAGACTGAAACCATTGAGTAAATGAAAAGACAAAGATTTTATTTGCTTGATTTAGCTGTCATTGATTTGCTGGTACTGTCTTCAACATACAGCTTTTAGAAATATCTTCTCTTTCACTTTTTTTTGTGACATTTCCAAGGTAATTTGAGATTCATGTTTGGCACCCTTTTTCATAGTCAACAGAAGCAAGTCAAATTATTTTGAAGGCCTACATTTTAAAGAAATGCTGGTACAGAAAGAAACCAATACAATTTTTTAAATCTTGTCAGTCACCTAAAAATAAACACGGTAGAAATGAATAAATTCTACAGAAAATTTCATGTTAGTATTGAATGGATATCTCCATCAAAGCATTTTATAATAAAGTAGTTTGAATTTTGCATTTTCTGGTGATGCTTCATAGGTCCATTAGTCTCAGTGTCACTCTACTCAGAAAGAGATGAGGCACTAGAGATTAATCAAGGTCCCTCAAATTAGCCCTTTTTCATCTGCCTGGTTTAGCTTGTACCTGCCTTCTCTTCACTCTTCTGTCTAGTTTAATCTGCTTTGTGTGTGTGATGGAAGTCTGTCAAAACAGGATTTTAACAACCAGGAACACCAAAATAACTTCCCTTTATACAGCTAAATCTTAAAATATCATTACAGGTCTATTTGAGAAGTTTAGTGTCCTTAAAATCTAAATATGTAGAGCATGAGGAGGCCAGGAAAGAAGACATCTTCAGTAGGAAGGAGTAGCAAGCATTAAAGAGAAAATTAAAAAACTGCAAGTTACAGAGAAAAAATTTTAAAAATACAAGTAAAGAGCAGCTTTAAACAGAAGTCATATAAATATCAACATTGCTATGTCAAGAAATACTTAGCATACAAAAACCTCTTCAACCTCTTTATGCTACCATTTTCAAAGGGCATCAGTTGAGAAAACTGTCACAGGAGCTGAGGTTCACTACAGAATTTCGCTTAGCATTACTCCTAAGTGCAGTTCCTGAACAGTTGTCTAGGAAGCAGCAGAATCCATATTTCAGATTGTATTTGTATAAAAAAGAAGATTGTATTACCTCCTGCAAAGGTCATCTGGGGCTGATTCTCATCTCAGACCAGTCGAAGTCAAAATTTTTCTTAGCTGGAATTTATGACCCCACTGCTGTGAGGGGAAATCACGCCTCTTGTTTACATAACAAACTAGCATAGTATGTTGTGGGGGTTTTTTTTCCATTATGCCTAAATATGAAAGTTTTTCTTCATTTGCATTAGCTATGTTGAGGTATATTCAAGTTGAAGTATGTAGGCCTCTTGTACAAGTCAGCATGTACTCATTATTCGGAATATCTCACCAAGCACGTAATGTGTGTTTACTTGAAGCACACAGTGATTTTTCCACTGCTCTGTTTTGTAGGAATATCAAGTTGTTCTATTTTAATTTTTTTTATGAATTCCTAGATTTATGTAAGGGTAATATTGAACTGTTTCCTTCTTCAAAATTTTTAAGAAAAAGCAGTTTTAAATATTTGTAACTATAGAACTTAAAACTGATAAGCAAATAACATAAATTTACTGTTGATGCATATTTGCTCTCAGTGGGGATCTTTGTTTTTTAATGGTTTAGTCCTGCAGTTATTAAAACATTAACTGTTTTCCCCGTAGCCATTATGAGAACTGCTTTTGCTAAATAAATCTGTTTTGGTTCAGCCTGAAATGACAGGTTGGTACTGAAACTCTGATCTATCTCTCTTGACTACCCCTTCTTTTCTATTTCAGTTTATGCCATTGCTACTGCTTCTTGGTCTTATTCTTCTTTCATTTACCATATCTCAAAAACAGCCCACAAAAATCACGGGAAGTGAGAGCTGGAAGAGATCCCAAGAGACCTGTTATGCATCTTCCTTTTTCTGTTCTCATTGTGTGGACTCTACAGAAATTACACAGATATGGAGAACTTTAATGCTTCTTTGACTTGGATATTCAGTTATGAAGAAAGTTCTGCATTCTTCCTTTTTTGCTCTATGAATTTCACTTTGAATACATGCTGTAAGAAAAAAATACTTTTTCTTAGAAGGAAGAAAAACACACGGCCAAATAAAGACAACTGTGCAGTGTTCATCCTGAGGCAGATAAAAATATGTCAGGCTGAACAAATTCCTAATAATCAATTAACACTTGTTAAGAAATATTACATACTCTAAGATGGATTTGCCAAAGTGAGTTTCATTATTTATCAGTTATCTGTAGACATGAAAATTCCCTCTGGATTTGACTTGTACCTGATTTCAAGCCCATTCAGAGCTTATTCTCACCCATTTTTCATCAGTCATTCCTCCCTATTGAGGCTTATGCCATTTTCTGAAATTTATTTTTTTTTAAATGCAATGGAGAATGGTTCCTTTAGAAGCATCAAATGAGGTGATGAGGTGTTTCAAATTAGTGATAAACTATAATTTTATAACCAAGTATTGAGATACTATTAATACATTCAGGCAAAAGGTCGTGGGATCCTGATGGACTGTGAATGCACATAGGAATGTTTGAGTCTCTCCTCCCTTCCAGCCTCCTTATCCATCTACACTCATCTGGTATCTCCTAGATATCTGATCTGATATCTGGGGTCAGGACTAAACTCCTGGATAAGGAGAGACAAGGCAAGACAAGGAGACAAGGACTGAAACTCCTTATTCCTCATAACATAAAGGATGGGGACTGGAAAGAAGCACAAAAGACAGACTAGTGGGGCACAAAATAAGCATGAACACCATGACACACTGGTAACATCAGTACCAATAATTTTGGTAGCAGCTGGTATTGGTTGTATTATAGTAATTTATTGAAAAGTGTGGTGCTATTGCAGCATGGATATATTATGTCTCGCTATTTCAAATCAATATGCAGTGACCAAATAAACTAGAAAATGTATTTTAAAGCTCACATGTCCTGGATTTTAAGATTTAAAATCAGGTTTGACAACAATACAACAGATACGAGGAAAGATTAGTACTTTGGAAGTCCTGTAGGCCTGGTATACATTGTAAAGACAAAATGCTGTCCCATCAGTATGAATGGGGGTACAGTTTACTACACAGTTTATTCTTTGGTGGATTTTTGGTCAATATTTAATTTACTAAAATGTTTCATAGTAAGCATGAAAGATTTTTCTTGTCTAAAGAACAATTTTTCCATGGACTAAGCTCTGAAATCCTGTTTACTTTTGGGTAGTATTCCCACTGTTTTCATTGGAACTACTCATCAAATTATGATGCATGTGGTGCAAATGTGACAGAGCAGAACTATATGAATGCCAAGAAAAAAAAAGTAATTCTGTGTGATTAGTGCAAAAGAGTGGAAAATTATATCAGACTTTTAATGAGCCTTGACCTAGCCACAGTAATCAAGTACTGGAGGTGGTCATGACATCCATCAGTTATGGCTCTTTTGCTATGAAGGAATATTTTCAAATCAGTCAAATACAATTATGTTTTATGGGTATATAAGTGCAGTAAAATGTCATTCAAAGCTGGTATCTTTGTCATTACACTGTTATTCTGACTAATATCAGATGTGACTGCTGTGATTTGACCATTTCTGGTCAATAACTTTAACAAATTTTTAAAATTTACATCTGACTATAACCACAGTATTTCCTCATCTTTTATGCTCGTGCTGTGATTAATTTGCCAAGGCTTTTCAAATATGAAGTAACCTTCATTTGCTAGAGTAGGTTTGCATTTATTAAACTTATTTGAAGATTTAAATATACTAGAATGCGTTTAAATAAAATATTAGAGTGTTAATCTATATTGGAGGAAGCATGCATTTGTGTTCATTGAACACTAATGTAGTAGCACTGAGCTAAACCAAAAAAATGTTTCCTTTTGAGATATTTACTGCAGGCTTTTTATGTTGAAGAGCCATTACTGAGTGTAATCACCTAAAACACCGACATATTAAAGTCTGCTAAAAAGCTGTAGGAGTAACACCTGTGTTGTTTGCAATGAGATCAGAAACTCTTCAGGATCAGTAACCCTAGAAGAAGGGTGCTTGACTTGGAAATGGCCACTGATGGGCTGCAGGTGCTGAAGAGCACTATGTAAGTTACAGGCTAAAGAAGGAAAGTCTGGTGGCCAGATCAGAGGGCAGAAGGAAGGCTGCAGAAAGATGGTGACTTTAGGCAGGAGACATAGGATCAAGCGATACAGCAGGCTTAAGGGGGACAGTTTTCTGGAGAGAAAGCCATCAACAAAAGTCAGGTATTTGAGTAGAATTTAGGGGTGGGGTCCTGGTGAGCAAAGCTGAACTGTTCCTAGGAGGTACCAGCTCTTACAACATTTTGTGCCTCCACACAAGGGAGGCGCATCTTTTATAGAGACAAGATGTGCTTGTACTGCATTTTAGATATCCATGTGGACTTCCTATAGTCATTCTCTGCCACGGTAACTTCACATAGTTATTTAATGCCTTTCAATGCAAAGATGTATACTACTGACTAATATATATGTCTTATTTTAAGTTTTTACCCTAAGGTGACACAGCATAAGCCATTATATTATTGCATAATTGTGATATGTCATAAATTGAAAGAAAACTGCTCTGCACAGATATTGATAGTGGTGAAGGGATTCTTTCAGAATCTCTATGAGGAGGGTTTGGCAAAAACAGTTTAATAAAATAACTATCTTAATAAAACAGAATAAAAAGAGGAATACAGATAGAGAGTAAATGTTCTATCCCTTCAGATGCTAGGAATCTTGTTTCCATGCAGCATCAAAGAGGTCCTGGATAGATTTTCCCATGGCATTCTGCACAGGTGCCAACCATAGAGGGGTTCCTCCCCCCTCCAATGCTGTGGTGCCTTTTATCTTGTGTAAAAATCCAACCCATGTATCGTCTCCTGATAGACTGGATGCTCTCTCTGCTATTACACCAGTAGTATCAGAGGCTGGCATGGGACATGTCAGCAAGTTCCTTTACAGTGCCTGCCCATGCTAATCTGTGGGCTCCTTACACCCTCAGTACAGGGCCCAGTAGTGGCTTGTCCAAGATTACTAACTCCTCAAACACAGTGTCTTCCACAGAGTTCCCAGTAGAATAATCAATTGCACAAGGCCAAGCACCAAGAGTTCAATCCTTTGCAATGGATTTTTGTATGTATGTAAGCATTTTAATTATTTCCTGTGATGTTGCTTTCTGCAAAACTCAGCAGACAAGTTATCCCAAAGAATGCAATTATAGGCCATACATATTGTATGGGCTTGTTGGTATTGAATGGACTTTTACTGACTTAGTGTAATCCAAGCTGCATCACTAAAACTTGCCATGAAATATTTAATGCTTCTGTGGTGATGGCATTGCATTTGGTAGGAAATTAAGTACCAAACAAATTAAGAAGTGAAGCTTCAACTATCTTCAGCTGATGATGCAACATAAAAGCAAAGTACTTCCTGCTCCATTTATATTTAAAGACATCAGTAAGATGTATTACAGTGTTCAGGTATTTCAATAATAGTTCGCTTCGCATAAATGCTTTGAATGCAACATGTTAAGTATAAAAATACTAGGCATGTTTGAAAATGAGGAAGACACTGTGTTTGAGGAGTTAGTCTCTGCATCTTGAATGTGTGCAAGTTGGGGGTAGGCAAAGCTCATGAGGCCTGGGTTTATCAATGTCTCTGTTTTTTATAGTGGTTACACACAAAATCTTTCAATCAGCAATGATTCCTGCATTTGTTGATGTAACGGTTAATTGATCTCTGCAAGTGAGCCTTCCTGGGTAACCTGTGGGGTAGTTCACCTCCAGTCAGTAGAGGATATATGCAGCTATGTCCTATGGGGACTGTCCTGATCTTCCACCAAATGGCTCAACTACATTGATTTCACATTTCTGTCTCTTGGCCTCCCAAAGGAAAATAAAAGCCAAACACCTCTGAGAAGAAAGCTGGGTATGACATTGTCCTTGTTCCTACATTCTATTCTTGTGCTTGCCTCTTGGCATGAGAAATACTGAAAATGTTCATATGTAGACAACAGTGGGAACTTTTTAATAGTGCCATGTGGTCATAAACAGCTAAACACCACTTTAATAAGATTACACTTGCACTTCTTTGTGTGGCAGGAATGATGCAGCTTTTTTCATGGGAAAAAGTATTTGTGATTTTGTACTGATGAAGTCCTCTCCGGCTTCAAAGACCATCTTTTTATCTTTGAAATTTTATTCAGAGGAATCAGTTAGACTGGGGTCTGATGGTTTCTTGTCTTTGGCTTCGTATTCCAGTGTTGTAGTAATGTATTCAGGTAGTTGAGATGCTTCTTTTGAGTGTGTAGGGCCAGAAAGAGCACTTGTTCAGGCAAGATTTGCTACTTCCTTGTTTAAAGTAAACCATCTGGACACAATTCTGTGCCATGTGCTCTAGGATGACTGCATTGTGCTTCAGGAGGGAGGCTGGACCACATGACCCACTGTGGTCCCTTCCAACCTTACCCATTTTGTGATTCTTGAGTTCTGTAATTCTGTGGGTCTGTGAAAGGGTTTCCTTAGTGCGCTTCACTTTATGTTCTCATAATTGAAATCTAATTTGTAACCTTTTCCTGAACATCTCAACAGAATGTCAGAAAAGTAGCTAATAATATTGGTAGTGCAGATATCTTGGAATTTACACAAGCAGAAAGAAAAAGATCTTCATCTTGCCTTTGCAGGAAGGCAGAAAAATTAAAAGCATACTCCTATTCATTCATAGTTCTGTTGGAATCCTGATGACAGCACAACCTCTGGAAAGATAAGAAATAACTTTAGTATAGCTTAACAGGATAAAAATGTTCCTCATGACCCCAACATATTTTCTGGTGAAATAAGGAAGCATGCTGGCATCCTGTATATGGTAGTTTTTCATTACATTCCACTGCTATTTTTGTTCCTTTTTTCTGATTATATTAAGAGAGAAGATGATTGAGATTTGATGTGACCAAGACTTTAATAGCATGTGATTTTCTTTCTTTTTACTTCAGCCAACATGGCACCTTTCTGATGGACCTAAGGAGTTCTTAGGTGGTCTTCTTGCTTTTATGTGACATGCGATCAGTCCACCATACACGCTCTGGGGAACTGTGGGGAGCTGTAGTGATGAAATATCATGAGAATTTTGCAAGTGAGGAGGTATTGATGCCTAAGATAAGTTGCAGAAAGAGATTATGTTTCCAAATATTGGATGGGAAAGACGGGTATATGAGGGCATCCTTGTCTCATCTCAAATGGGCAGGAGAGGAAGGAAGAGGGAAGAGACAGTGGCATTATTAAATTTAACAAAATTATGGTTTTCATAATTTAACTACTTTTTTCATATAGCAGCCTGACCTTTGGTGACACCTTTAACAAGATAAATAAATCCAATATTACTGAAAAGGTTTTCAAAGGCATAGGATCTCAAAAGATCTGATATCAGTTCTCTGTTTCATGGAGTACTTTATTTGACTAGAACACATAAGGGGAAGACTGTAAGAGGAATAGCAATACATCATCTTTCACATCATTTGGAGAATGATGTCAGAAACGTACCTAGTAATGGAGGGGGAGGGTGAGTAATCTGCAAGGATTTGATGCAACCTATAATTGGCTTTGGATTTATTTGTTGTTTTCCTCTCCTAATCCCACTCTTCATCAATGCATGACTTTTTCATAGGATAACAAGGAATGAGATGTGGGAAGGAGAGAAAATATAAGGAGTATGAGGCTGACTCATTAATTTTTATGTATCAGTCTGACCTTGGCAACTAGTATTTTTTATCACAAAACAGGCAATTATCGTTACAGTTTAGCTGGGCTTTTTGTCTGTTTATTCTCAGAACTGTAGAGAAACATATTAAACACAGAACATATAGTCTTTGATTGCTTTTCTGGATGTTGCCCAGTGAATGTATTTTTCAGCAGAACGGCTCTGACCACTGCTGCTTCACAAAGTGCTCTGTTATTTCTATAGAGATTTTCCTTTTCAGGGGCTGAAGGGAACCTCATATATCCAGAAGACAGCAAAATAGATGGTATTTGACTCAGTTGAAATAAAGGTGTTTTTTGTCCAATGCACAGTTAGGACCAGGAAGTCTATTCTTTTACTGGGTTGTTTAGTCAAACATTTTGTTTGACCCTCCTTCATTTTCATTCTTTCTCCTACTGTGTTTTTTTTTTAGCTTCAGAAATTCCCTGAAGGAGTCTGTTCTCTGTTAGCTATAACATAATGGTATTGGTGAGACTGAAAAGATTATTTCTTATACAACATGATATATTGTTGGTTTTCAAATACATTTCTCACCACCACTTTTCAATGAACCCTTCATAAATCCAGCTGAGGGCAGGCAAGATCCATGTAGCTCTGAGAGAAAGGATAAATTCAGTCTACGAAAGATTCACGAGTTGTTTTCTTGCACTCTCCCAGCTATTATACCCAAGTATGGTATACCTGATAGAATTACACTGAATGTGAAATAATGTTTCTGCAGCAAATGAATTTGAGAAAGATCACCACTAGTCTCAAAAGGAGTAGACTCACTTTCTCTTAATTTACCTTAAAATAAAAATTGATTTTAGCATATGAGTTTAAAATTAACTGTAATGACAGTTTAATTTCTTCAAAGACAACATTGTACTTCTGCCTTGGATTATCTGTATGAGTTTACATACATTGTAAAACATTCTCTGCGTACTCAAAATACAGAGTGAATGTAAAGCAGATAAGATTTGGATAAAACTGGAACAACAGATATTGTTCCACTGATTTTAGTCATTTAAATCTGCCAGTTTTTGCATCTGTGTATCCAAGAGTTGCTTTTTTTTTTCCCTCCCCACTGAATGCCTTGGCTTTTAGGCTGCAGCAGAACAGCTATACAGGGACAGCAGCAGCTGTATTCACTTTCATTAAGCATCCAGCTCTTGTTGCTCTCTTTATCCCTGCAAGGCAAAGCATGCCCGTGTCCATATTCTTGTGAGCAGTAACCAAGTGCTTGAGAAAGAAGCACGTCTGTGCCCTTCCTTGTTTGGACCTATCCTGCCTGACAGTCCTTGCATTAAGAAATGTATATAACAGACCAGCCAGCCAGGAAAGCTGCAGCATCCCTGCCAGTCAGGCAGGCTGGACTAACTTTCTTCTCTCTCTGTATTATAGCGAATAGAGGCAGGAGGCAGTTTGCCAAAGTGTGATACTCCCATGTTTTGCCATTTAGCCTGCTGTGTGCCTCTAGTAAAGAGGACAAAGACATTTCCCACACTTGTTTGCTTGAAAATTCATGGTAAACTATATTTAAAATGGAGAAGCAAAATTTTTTGTGTTGTAGTATATTTGCTAGTTATTCTACTGGAAATCACTTAAAACTTTTCCATATGCAATTCAGAGTTGCTGTCTCATATATAATCTTAATAACATTTGTTATTAAAATCAAGAATGTAAATGCAGTTTATGCCTAGGGCAAATCTTCCTTGCTTTGTCTATCCCCTGCCTCCCCAGGAAAGCTCAGACATACCATATTTTCTAAAGCTGAGAAAGAATTTCACTATCAGAAGCCCGTTTTTCCATCTTTATTTGCGTTGGCCAGGCTACTCAGAGGGAGAAAAAAAGTGGATATATCTTCTTCATATCTTCTCACTGAGCCATCAATTCTTCAAAGCAAGGGGCTACCCCAATCCTAAGTTATTTTTAACAGTAGAAATATCTTGTGGATAATAAATACATTGAACATTTTATTGGAAAATTGATCTCAAAACTGTTTATAAGGTAAAAATGAATCAATCATCCTCTTCTTACATTTGAGTTTACATCACCAAATACATGGGTCTGCCCACTGTTTCTTACCATTACACTTTCCTTGCAATGTACATTTCAAGGGAATCAGATTTCAAGAAAATAGATGTTGAGGAATTATATTAAAACAAATCAATCTGGATGACGAGTGAAGTCTTGATGAGAACACATTTATGGATTTAAAACTGTATTATTTATGTGAAGGTTGGGCCAGGAGCAGTGTTCTGTGAAATTGTGATCTCAGCATAACATAAAGCAAACAAGCCTTTTCAAGTGGATTAAGAGTACTCAAGTGGTCTGAGCAGAGAGCTATAACAAATATTGACTACCAAACCGAAGAGAGGAATGTAGTGAGCTACATTAGACAGGTTCATCCCTGTCTATATTTATTTTATGTATCCCTGGCAATTGAAAATAATGAAAGAATGTGGCTTTATAAATAGGGAAACGAGAATATTAGCCTTGCTAAGTGGCTGCCGAAGAGCTCTGCTATAACTTTATATCCTAGAGTGGAAAAGATTTCTTTCCTTCTCTTCTGTCCCCTGAGGAACCCTCTGCCCTGCTTTCTTATTCCAGTGCTCAGCCCTGTGACTCAGGCTGTGCTGCTAGATAACTCCTTGACCCCACAAGGCTGGATAATACTCCATATATATGCTGCACTGTTTCAGTCCTCCTAACATGAAATGATAGCTCCTAAGGGGATAAAGGGTGTTGTTATCAAGTTAAGTTTCTTTAACAAGCCAATGGTCCAATCCAATATAAAAATCAATTTTTCAGAGCTTCACAATGGAGAAGCATAATGCATTTTTATTGGATCTAGCCCTGAGCTATCTTGTTGAAAGTTAGCAAAATATTGTTCAAAACCTCTTATCAAATCAGGGACTTCTAAGCTTTGCTTGTTTCCCCAAACACAGAGGAACCTAAAGCATCATAAATCTGTGAAAGAATGAAAAAAGTGAGTTGTGCTAGGTGACAGAAATTGGTTATGCATTATCTAAGTTGGCAGCTTTCTGGCAGAGATAACTTAATAAGTTTGGGGTTGGTTATTTTTTGTTTTAAAGTTCATTGAAAATTCAGGTTCACTGACAGAGATGGACACAAATGATACTGGAAACTAATAATGACCTTGTGATTTTCACAAATCAGGACAGTTTCCCCAGTCTAGAGAGTTCTAGGTCTCTAATTACTATAGAGTGGCACTATTTCCCTTCTTTCTCTTCAGAATAGTGCACAAAAGAAACTTCTGAATTTTAGTAAATATTTATGCTGGAGGGAAGGGGTAAAAGATTTTTTAAATAATTTAGCTTGGAGATAGTTTAATCGTATTTATTATAATACTCATCACTCATTGTATAATTTTAACATCATCCTAATCAGGAAGGCAAAAAAAGCTAAAGTCACTCTACCAAAACTCCTTCTTTCGTTATTACTGTATTGTAAATTAGTTATTTGATCATGATCTACATTTTAGACATACACCTCGCTTTTGTTATTTAGATAAAGATCAAGTAACACTTAATTGCTATCCAAAGTATAAGGTTTTTTCCAGTGTATTCTGCCAATTATTCTTATACCCCTCCTTTTGCAAGAATATGCATTAAATGATCATCACTGAATGTAGATGAAGACCTGTGCTGGAACTGTAGGACTCTTAAATGTCCTGAGTTTCGTGTGTTTGCCTTTCTAACAGTAACAGTCTTATCCCCATTTTAGCTTTTCTTTTTCATCAGCTAAGTGGTCATTGAAATGGTGGCATAACTTAAAATTGGGGAGTTTAATGGAACAACATGAGATGATTTTTCTTGGAGAACACAAAGATACTCTGGGCTAGATTAGATACATACAAGACATTCAACCAGAGAACTGGGCAAAACCCAGGTACAAATTTATTTATTTATCAAACCATTTTGTTTTTCCTCAAGCTGGAGAGGCTTAACCATTACTCTGATCTTCTGTTGAACTCAAAGAGAAAGAGCTGAATTTACTTAAGCAGTGTCTAATCCTGAGAACTTTATCTGAAGAAAAAATTACTGATTTGGATGCTACAGGTATCCAGAAGAGGCACTAAAGTGAAATTGCTCACAGACTTTTCTTCCGTAGTAGGATTTTAAGAATTATCTTAGCTTGGTTCAGACTAGGCTTTTACATGCACAGTTTTTGTCTTTACCAGCTGGGAAAACAGAATATAATTTTTGGTGAATGTTTTCTGCCAAGTTTGACTTAATAATTGAAGAATGGCTTCTCACTGAGGTATTTTCTATACCCCTTATTCATTAGGACACATTATCCTAAGGTTTTCTTCAATTAATAATTTTCAGCAGTTAAGGCATAGCTGTAGCTATGAGGCACTCCACTGTCACTGCAACCATTTCAGAAAACCTGACGTGCCATCCCATAAACGTGCTGGGTAATCAGAGCTGGAGAACCAAATCTACATCATTTTAGTTGCAAATCTATTATGAATTTTACAATGGTGTTGATTTTGGATGAATAATTCCTTTCAAAGTTTCATATAAATATATCTTGTCTCTATTTCCATTTTAGAGCAGCAAACATTACATTGTATCTCAGTCCTAATTTTTTTTTTCACAGATGTATCTTAGGTTTCAGAAATTATGCCTTTCTCCCTTTTATCATTTTAAAAAAACCCGACTGTACAGTTTTAGGGTGAGGTCCCTCAACCTGTCATTCAAACATGAAATCTGATTACCTTCAGTGAGATTCCATATGTGAGCTGAAAATCTTGGGCAAGCTTTGATCAAATGTTTGAGGTACATTTCCCCTTAGAGTTCTCTGTGGAGAAACAGAAAACACAAATCTCTAACTGAAGGCTTTTCAGTCCTTCTTCTGTTAGAAAATGTATATCCTTGTCTTCTGGATTGACTAAAAATCACTAAATTTTTTTTTAATTCATTAATTCCACCTAAATACTTCAAGAGCATATTAGGTATTTGAAATTATAATTTTTAAAAAAATATTTCTGCACTTGCAGAAAGGTCAGCAATCTGGAGTTTTCATATGGATTTCCTGAAAGAGTTTTAGATCTCCATACATTCCTGCTTTTAAAAAAATCAAGATTACTTGCTCAGCCTGTGAGGACCATTAGCTTTTCATGGTTATGTATTCTCCCATTTATGTGCAGTGTTTTTCCCACATTCTGCAGTTTACTGATAAATGAACTTTTTTACTGTCATAGCAAGCTTATTAAAATAACTAGGAGTTCTTGTAAGCAATGCCAAAGTAAGATGCAAGTCACATACATGCATGAAAAACATTAGACAATAACTTCTGCAGTTTGGGGGGGTGGGGGGTTAGGTCTGTGCATCCAGATATCTTTGAAATTACTAACTGGTTAAAATGAGAAAAAATGGTTTCAGGAAGAGATTACAATATCCTGCCTGGATTTCAGATACTCCTCACATCAATGTGCTGACAGTCATAAGTACATTTTAATTTGGCTCGTTCTGGCCTGGGTCATTCACCCAAATGCCATTCTTCAGCAGATGAGGAGGCATGAGGAAATGTTAGATTTTTTTAGTTCCTCATCTTGAGTATATGTGTGAAGGTTTTTGGATTAGCACCACTGCCTGCTTAATTATCAAAAAGAGAAATTATGTGTATCAAACAGTCTCGAAGCAGTGATTTCCCAGTTTCTCCAGAGCAGATAGCCTAGCATTTCTGATATGGTTTACCTTCTAAAAAATACAGACTATCCAGGAAAAAAGAATATTTTCTCACATACATGATCATCCATTGGAGGATCATAAATTCGTATTTTTGATTGGACAAATACTTGTCCCCTTAATATCATTCCGTAGTAAAAATTGAGGTGTTTCAGTTACAAAAAACAAGTGTCTATGAGCTATTGCTAGGCAAAGGTCGAGAGTTTGAAAAGAATGACCACTAGGTACTGGAACTAGATAATCTCTAAAGTCTCTTCCAACCCAAATCATTCTATGATTCTGTTTTTTAGGAGGTTAAGAAATCTGTAATTTTACTCAGTAGTACTGCCTCTTAACAGGATATGGGAACTATTACTCAACCACAAACCTCTTTCTCTTTCTGTCCATATTGTTCCAGCTTAAATATACATATTTTCTAGAACTTGTACTGTTTGATTCATTTTGAGTGTTGTGCTGATACGATGAAGCTCAGTCAGAGCGAAGACAAGATGTGCAGTCCTTTCCCAGACTAGGATAGATAGGGTGGTTATTTCCCTGAGGAGATAGAAATTTGCAGCCCTAAAACTACATTGTGATTTTCACAGGCATACTGCTGCCTTTAGATGCAATCTCTCACCATCAGAAAATTTCTGTGTAGGGTCAGCAATGCTTCCTTCTATTCAATAAGAGCTGTTGACTGGGAAAAATATGGAAGAGATCTAGGCTAAGAAGGAGATAGAGAGGAAAAAGCCTGGAGAGAAAGTATATGGAGAGAAAAAAAATGTATACTAATTTTATTTTTACCTGCTTTTAGATATATTTGTTCAGAGTCTGCCAGCAGACTCCATTAACTAAGAAACATAATTTCTTTGCACTTTGTGAATTTAGATCTTTTAACTGTGAAAATAGATCCAAATATTTTTAATAACCTACCACTGAGTAATTTAAGGTACAGTTTTGATTAGCTCTAGAAAGCATAGTATTGTCTATTTTCATGTTCTGTAAAAGGCTCAAAAATGGCAGGATCAATTAGTTTTGATTTCCATACCAATCAGTCCAGATGGTTCCCATTATTTGCTGAAGATGGCTGCAAGCTGAATTTTTCAAAACCATAATACACATTTTGTGAAAGGTACAGATAAAAAGTAAAAGATACAGAACTACTTTTTTGCAGAATAATCAGAGCTGAACCCCAGTCTAAGCTTACCTTTCTCCAGACTTATAAACAACTTTGGAAAGTACAATGTACTATTTCAGGGAAAGGGAAAAACAGGCTATGTTGCATTTTTTTCAGGGGAGGTGGAAAAATGTTTGCTTAGATAATGTCCTAAGAGGTTTACATGGTATCTTATTCAACGATACTAAAAATTATGTTGGATTTTAAAAAGTGTTTGTTACTTACTGCTCTTGGCATAAGCCATTAGTAGCACTTCAAACACATCTATAGCTGAACACAATCTACAGTCTATTTTATATCAGAGCAAAACACTTAGAAAAAACTGTTTATGGACAATGTTAATTTAGGAGTCAGTGCAAGTTTTTTGCAAAGAGCCCCTCACAATCAACTGTACTCATGTAATTTATCTGAACAGCAGTTATTAACAGTAATTCTTCACACTTATAAATTAAAATTTAAGCATTTCTGGCTCCTCAATGCTTAGAACATCTGAGTCCTATCTATCTCCTCCTTATATCATGTAATGTATCATGGCTCCATAAATAATGCAGATTTCAGCCTGAATATGGTGGACAAGGTTGTAAGCATCAGTTTGATCCAGGACTACCGTTGCGATATTTATTGCACTTATTACTATTCCCCTCGACTAATAAGAATTTCAAAAAGATTTATACATGTATGCATGTACACATACTATATATAGATGCATATTGCATCTTTACATATATTACCTTTATATATATATATATTTTATATAAATCTTTCATATCTATGTATGTACAGTATTTTTAAAGGTACAATTTTATCCTTGTCTTAAAAAGCCAATTGAAGGTACTATCTTTAGCTCTTTATGAGCCAACTGGAAGTTTTGTTTTAAAATATCTGGAGGAATTGTGCAGTTTTTCCTTATTAGATAGTAAAAGCAATCAGCTGTCTAAGAATGTGACCTGTTAAATACTCCAAATTATTGTTAAATAGCAAGATGATACCTACATGGAGACAGGTATCAATCATTATTATCTGTATCTTTTTTTTAGAAGTGTTAGAAACTATTGAAGCATTAAACTTACCTTTTGCATAACTCAAGAGGGAGTCTGAAGAATCCTCAGCTATCTTTTAGAAGACCAAACAAATGGGAATTTCAAAGGCTAGAAATGCAGTTAGAACTGGGCTGTATAGAATTTGGCTTCTGAGAACAAGTTTATCCTTGAATTCCCATTAAATATCAGACATTTATGCTACTTTCACTTACGTGCTTTCCCAGTTCCATGATTTTTCTTTAAGATTTTTAACCTAATTGCCAACAAAAACAAGAGTTGTGTGATTACATTGTCAGGCTCTTTCTTCCCCCTTTCATAACATTTGAATTCAATGACTAATTGCGATCCGATTTTGACAGGTGGAAAAACTTTCAAAAATAATTAAGTTCTTAAAAGCTTTGTAGAAACAAACAGCTGAGGAGGGGAGGGGAGGGAAGGGAAAAGCTGTGAGCACCTGGATAAAGGGAATGGCAACCGTGAGCATGTAGCTAATGAGGCACTGGCAAACACAAAGCAGTGAGAGATATAAGTGTCTCCATTGCTGGAAAAGCTTCAGCAGGATCTTGTACCTTCTTATGCACCAGAATAATTGCAACCCTGCAAGTAGGAAATGAAGCTTCTTGTGTTTTTATTACTTGTGAAAGGAGGCTGAGCCATCTAGCTCTTATTATTAGAAGCATTTTGGAACCTGATGCTGTCCTGATAGTTATTTTTATATTTTTTTTCTGAAAAATCAACACCTACTTCTTATTATGCTCTGAGAAGTTTTACATTTGGAGGCTCCTGCTTAGAGAAGCTGTGAAGTAAATGAGATTAAGTAGAACAACTAATTGAGTTCTTCAGAGATTGTCAGACCTGAGGCCTAATAAGCACCTTGCTATGTCAGTAGAGGTAATTGGCCTGCAGCTGCTGAAGAGGCAGCTGAGCTTTAGGGGGAAGAAAAAAAAAAGAAAATAATATTCATAATAATTATTAAAAAATCTAAATATCTTGAGCATGAACTACTGGGTGAATATCATGCCATCAGGCACCCGTGCTTGGAGAATAATTGATGACAGAGAGCTTCTTAGCAAAATAAAAATAAAGGCTTATATGGAAAGGATAAGTAATATGAAAAATATGCAGCTGTGTATAGGGCAGATAGAATTTACCTTGTTTTGCAAAAACTTTACTTGTCTCTAACCATTATATGATAATCAAGGTAGCAATGGGCTACATGCCAGTTCTAATTTAATATTATTGAATTAGGGTTATCATTATAATAGTGACTCAATAGTGAAGCACAGTTAACCAGAAAAATACCAGGGAACTGTGAATTAAACAGGAATTAAAAATTCCTGTCTCTTATTACAGCTCTGCTGTAGCTGACACGTGCAGGCCTGCATGGCTCAGAAGTGACCAGGAGTAGAGCAGCCTGCAGCCATCAGTGGCCATCAATTTATGCATCACAGTGGGAGAAGTTGTTCCAGCTCCCATCTGAACCTCCCTTAAAGGACTTTCATTCTCTAAGGCAACCTCTTTCTCGTGTTTTTGGTGGATTCCTCTTTGATGCATATCATTTAAAGTACAAAGGTAAAAAGTGTCCTATCCTTTAACTTTTACAGTGCCCTTATATTTTGTTATTTAGTTCCTGAACCTTGTTTCCCTTGTTTTTTCTTTGGCTCAGGAAACAACATTTTACTTGAAAGCTAATGGATACTCAGGGTAATGAATGTTCTTCATATTTTACTTATGCAAACCACAGCCAGGAGAATGCCTACAATAAATCAACTGATTTTGCAGCAGACATGAACAGGATTTGCGTGCCAGCACATTTCTGGTTTAAAATCAGTCAAGTTGTGCCCTAGAGCTGCAGACGTTTCTCAGGCTGAGCTGTATGGACTGCAGCCTTACTTACACCAGAGCAGATGTTCCTGAGTGCGGGCACGCTCCTACAGCAGCTGAAGCACAATCACACCTTGTGGATCACTTCTTCAAAAAGGGTCTTTGGAGAACCACTGCAATTATGGTCCATATACTGGAGTGCTTCCCTATAGGAGACGTTTCTTGGCTTTGAATTGGTTTAAAGAGAGGTGAATAAATGTGTTTAGATACACACTTATGGCACAGTGAATTACATAACACCTACCTGCAGTAAATTTATATTCTGATCATGGGTTGGTGCAGATGACACATTATCTCCTGGTTCTTATTGTAAGACTCCTTCTTACAACTTCATAGTCAGCTGTAGGAGAGAGGTCTGGGCTGAGGACTCTTGCAGAGGGCAGCAGCTGAAGCTTCCCCAGCGAGTTATAGAAGAAGGGACACCAATAATGTGTCTTTATTGCTGAGGTGACTCATTATATCTTCTACATCACTTTGAGGTGTGAGAAGCAGTCCTGTGGTTCATGCATTGAGGCATCCTGTCCCCACTACGTGTCTCTGTGTATTCTTCTTCCTGTATGCTCTTTGCATATCAACTGTACCAGCATTCCATATTTCATTATTCAAAAGAGCTAATGGTCATATGTGTGTATACAACCAAATTTATTCCAACACAGATTTTATCTTCTCTATGCAGAGCTCATGTCTTGAAATATAGAGAGGAAATTTGATACAAATTTTGAATTGGTCTTAAAAGTACAATAAAATGCTAAATGTATAACTTATCATAAATATTTTACAGCACAGCCATATGAGTTCACAGTATTCCCATTATAGCTCTTAATTTATTCACTTTCTGCATGAGGCACTTCTATACATGATCCCTCTTAATTGTGAGTTCACAGATGAATGGAATTAATTTTATCCTCACATATTGCAGTTTTAACATAAATATTTGTTCCCATTTGTACAACATGTCCTTGAATACTGCTGAGGAAGCGTATATTTGAAAATGTGACTTTCACCTCTACTTTATCAGGATTTATAAGCAAATATTAACATGGATATTAGTGCATGATCTGCAGTAAATTCATTTTCTTAACTCACAATATTAGAAAGTTTAGGTAAATGAAACCTGCAAAAATGACAACCTATTCCACAGTTTTGTATTGTAAAAATTGCTTTAATATGTTATTAAAGCTCTTCATGATATTTTTGACCTGATCACTTTCAAAGAAACACGTCTTTGGCTCTGTATAGATAATTGTATGGATCTGATTCATTAGAACAGGAAACTAAAAAAGAAGAAAATATTTCTGCATTCTAAATCCCAGAGTCATAGAATAGTATGGGTTGGAATATTTAAAGTTCGTCTAGTCCAACCGTCCTGCGATAAGCAGGGACATCTCCGACTAGATTGGGTTGCTCAGGGTGCCATCCAACCTGACCATGAATCTTTCCGGATATCGGGAATCTACCACGTCTCTGGACAACCTGGTCCAGGGTCCACGCTCATTGTAAAAAATTTCCTTCTTACATCCAATTTAAATCTACCCCTTTTAAAGTTTAAAATCATTACTCGATGTGCTACCCCAACAGGGCCTGTTAAAAAGTCTGTCCACCTCTTTTTATAAGCTCCATTTCAGTACTGAAAGACCAGTAGATGAACTTAAAATAATATGCACATGAAACAAAGAGTACAATCAGACTTTGAAATTAGATTATGTATTTTATAGTCTTTTACAAGCTATTCCACAGAATTTTACATGGAATAGGTGTTACACAAATGTTTAACTGCCTCACCAAAGCAACAATAAAATTATGCTAAATTGTGACTGTAATTCACTATGCATTTTTTGAAAAGAGGAATCAATCAGCCCAGCAAACTGAATGTGCCAACTGATTTAGCAGCTACACACCCATGTGGCGAAGGCAATAAATGCAATATAAAATGAAGGTCTAACAGAAAAATACAGTCAGTTTTTAGTTTGCAGATTAACATTTTTTTTTCCCCCAATAAACAAAAAGAAAGAACAGGGGTTTATATTCTGATGAAATGTTTTATAATTCTATTTTCAAATACCAGAGTTATCACAATGTATGACTGGTATTACAATGGATAGGTACCTGGTCGACTTACTCATGAATTTTTGGTTCAAAATTGATAAATGCATGTTATTCTGTAAGTGGGAAGGGGTCAAGCGCAATACGCTCTGCTTAAAAGACTAGGTGAAACCCTTACCTCTCCCTACAGGCTGCAAATAAAACTGAGATAAGCTGTGGTACTTGAACAGCTCACAGCTTCAAAGGTCAGAAAATTGGGAGCACTCTCTGCAAACTTCAGCATTTGTGTTCTCCACTGTCAGACCGAGTTTGACCTTTAAAGGACTGAAAAAGCCCTGTCTCTCAAAAATAGTAAGACTCCTGATGCCCAAACACCTTCAATCATTACTAGAGTTAATGGAGCAAATATTTGCTCATGGATGTAATCTACCACTGATTTAGGATTGCTTCTGGTATATACTCTCAGACAAAAGTTAATCATATTGTAGTAGACACATTTGGGTAGAATGAGAATCAACAGGTTTTAAAGGGTGCATGCGAGTGCTGGAAAGTCAGAGAAGGAGAAATGCAAACTTTCTGCAAAGATACTGATATACACCTTCACTGGATTTACCTCCTACGTGGTTTTCCCCACGACAAATGAAATTGATATTTTGGCCAGAACTTTTTCAAAGACTGTATTTATTTTGCTTGTAATCCATATGTTCATATTACAAAATGCAATCTCTTTAGCTGTCTATGTAAATTCTATGGAGAACTTAACCCTGCATTATATACAACCCAATAAAAATGTTTTGGCCACCCAAAGCATTGTAGGTATCAACTCAGTTGGATGTTAGTACACTGCCACTCTGCCTTCTTTGCTATCAGAACTTACGCATTTCAACAATGCCTGTCAGAAGCACTTGCTCTTCTGGATTTTCAGTTGCCCAGTCTCTTTGGATTTCTCTTTAAATAGGGTCAACACCATGCTTAGTGCAGGCTGGGAAAGAGTGGTTTGCTGCGTAATTGCTGACTCCCATCACAATTTTGGATTAAGTTCATTATATATGTCTAGGAAAAAACACAAGCTCCATTACTATTGTTTATCCTCCTTGTAGAACTTCTATGTAGTAATTCTGTAAGAAGGACAAACTTCACATACAGCTAAAACAAGAGGACTTGTGTACATAATAAGGTGTACCAAAGAATTTAATTTGTTCAATACAAACACCAGAAGAGAAAATCATCTTCTCTGACTTCACTGTTCAGTGAGAAAGGGTAAGATAATGCTAAGATAACATTATCACTAGCTGGTCTCATTTAAAGGATCACCTTGCTTGTTGGAATTCTCGTCAGATAAAGGCCAGTTTATTTGGTGAGGAATGTTGCTTTTGAAATAAGGAGCAATATTACATTATTTGCACTCAAACAGCAGAGCAATTGTCTTTCACATTAGCATAACCTTTCTTAATACAGAAAACTATAGCAGTTCATTACTATACTACAGCAGCTTAAGGAATTATGGCTCCCAATGTGTTTCATACAGTAAACAATTAGGGATGGCTAATTTTTTTCGGAAGTTAATTTAGGTTCTTGATTTTTTTATTGGTGCTCTGCAACTAGAATGCAGCTTTCTTCAAAATAGGATTTTGTTTGTGATCTCCAATCCTCTGAGCAGTGATAGCTTTTCTTTTTTCTAGACAAAATCATGACTATCCAATTTAATTTTTCCCTATTTCTGTGAAAGGCTTAGAATTTGTAAAATGCATTTCTCTCATTGAAAACAATTACTTTGTAAAAATGGCTTCCAGTGGGGATTCAGGTAGCTGATAAAACAAAATGGATTAGTACATCAAAGGAAAATATTACTTGAAGTGAAAAGGATACAATTTTCTTCCTACTTAACATAGGAGTCACTGAAAAGGGGCACTTGGATCTTCATGCAACACTTTGAATGTAAGACTAGTGCTGTGACAGTTTCTTTAGGGTAAAAGTGAAGTAATTGAAGACCTGAATTGAAGTATGCAAGCCTTAGTCCAGGGAAGGACAAAGGGGCTGAAAAGAGAAATCCACATTATATGATTACATACTGTCACAGCAACCATTCTGACTGGAAAGCAATATAGTCTAACAAATTGGGTCTGAGGCATGGAATAAGAAAACCTGTTTTCTATTCTTGGCACTGCTGATGACTAATGGAGCGACCCTAGAGAGTCATTTCAAGTCACTGTTTCTCTCTTTTCAGGACTGGATTTGAAACAGTTCTGGGGAGGGATTGCCTTTTTTTTTGTAGGGCCTGTATAGGGACAAAGATCTGGGTCTTCCAAAACTGTGATAACATGAATATTCTTAGAGAAATGCTTCGCTGAAACTTGAGGTGACCTGAACCAGATATTTCTGGAGCATCAAAAACAGTATGAAGAAATCTCTTTCTTTGTTTCATTGTGTGTTCTTATAAGATGTTATTCTTGACTTCATGTAGAAGAGCAGTAATTCAGTCTTTAAAATATCTCTGTAAAGGCTGCCTTCCAGTATTTCTCTGCAATTTTGCACTCCAGAGTATTTCAATCATCCAGACTTTTAAGTCTTTAATTACACATTGTCATTGAAGTAAACTTTTGAACCTAAGAGAGACATTTTAAAAAAATGGAAGTAACTTTAATGTGCAATATTACTGTGCTGAATTCACAGCATTTTCATGATTTTTCAGATTATTAAACACTGACTTCAAAAACTATTTCTTCAAAGACTTGTCTGTCTTCAGAAATAATGAGAGTTATTTCTGACTTTAGAAACTTTCCCTCTCCAACTATAAGCACACACAAAATTTAACTTTAAACAGTGTAAGGGTTTGGCTGGCTGAAGTTTGCAAGAGATATAACCATGACAGGAAAAAAAAGTGATGTGTATCTCATTTGATAGCATTGCTACTGCTCTGTAAGTAGCTGGCACAGTCTCTTGAAGTTAAATCCTGAAACAGAGGACAGGGAGAAAAAACAAGCCTTTAATCATCTTGAAGTTAAGGTTAGTCATACATAGCAGTGAATTCAGGGCAAGAGGATCACCATTACTAAACCAGCTGTTTTTAAAGGTAAAAAAATTAAATTTCTTTGAAACCCATATATTTGCATCTTGTCAATTTTGGGGGGAAAAAACCAAAAGTTGCTACATTTCTTTTTTTCTAGATTTTAACAGTTACACAAGGCTATAAAATCTCACCAGCAGTATGTTAGAGCTCTTCTCAATCCTTGCAAATTCAGAAGACTTATTAAGCTTCTCTCTGAAACCTTATGTTACTGCTCAGGGATCTCATAGTCCACAATCCTTACACAACCTTTGCAAGGCTCTTTGAGAAGTTCTTAAGCATCCACCCCGTCCTGCTCTCCATTAGAGGAGATAGCTCGTGATCTCACACCCCTGCCGGGTGAGGAGTTCTGTCAATGCATCTTTTCTTCATCCTTAAAAGTCTTCCTAATTTTACTATATTCCATCTCTATCTGTGGTAATTTTTGGGGGGTGTTCAGGTATTATGTGATTAAATTCACTGTTTTTAAGTAGTCAAATAATACCTCCTCTTTGTACCTCTCAAAACGACCATTTGAGAAACAAAAATAAAAGGACTCTACTAAAGTCCTTTACCATCTATCAAATTTTAAGACCATGGTGACAATGATGCCAGGCTTATCTAAATTTATGAAAATGTGACAATATTTTCCCAGACATTTTTCCAAATGTCTTTTCAAATGTTTTCTTCATTTGTAAGCAATGGTAATATATGCAATCAATAGGGATATATGCAGGAGAGTCAACTTTAAAATGTGATTCATCCTATCAGATATTTAATTTTCTTCATGATAAAATAAAGTGTTATTCTAGGCTCCCAAATTTGCATCAATTTTAGTAGGAATCCAAGAGATCCAATGAAGTCCAGGCTTCACTGGTTTTGAATGGAATCCATATTTCTTGTATTATTCCCATCTTAGCCTGCTGTGCTAGAAGCCTACTGGGAGGTGTTCAATTTTGGGACTACCCGCTGTTTCCTCAGTAGCAGTCTGGGATGTTCTGTCACTCCCAGAACTTTCAGGGAGATCCACATAAATCAAGATCTCTGTAAATAAGATATTTCCAGAAGAACTGGTTGGGATGTTCTGTCACTCCCAGAACTTTCAGGGAGATCCACATAAATCAAGATCTCTGTAAATAAGATATTTCCAGAAGAACTGGTTGTGCTGGTTTTGGCTGGGATAGAGTTAACTTTTTTCGCAGTGGTGGTATTGGGCTGGGTATTGGATTTGTGCTGAACTCAGGGTTGATATTACTGGGAAGTTTTTGTTATTGCAGTCCTTTCACAGAGCTGGGGCCTTTTCTGCTTTTCATACTGCCACTCTGGTGAGGATTTGGGGATGTGTGGGAGGTTGCGAGGAGACACAGCCAGGACAGGTGACCCCAACCAACCAAAGGGATATCCAAGACTGTGTGACATCATGCTCTGTATATAAAGTGGGAGGAAAAAGGAGGAAGTGGGAGTGTTCGGAGTGATGGTGCTTGTCTTCCCAAGCCACCATCACATGTGTTGGAGCTCTGCCCTCCTGGAGATGGCTGAACATCTGCCTGCCCATAGAGAACAGTGAATTAATTCCTTGTTTTGTTTTGCTTGCATGTGCAGCTTTTGCTTTCCCTATTAAAATGCCTTTATCTCAACTCACAAGTTTTCCAGCTTTTACCTTTCTTATTCTTTCCCTGATCCTGCTGGTGGGGAAATGGACAAGTGGCTGCATGGGGCTTGGTTGATGGGCAGGGTTAAACCCCACAGCACAATATATATCTATTATCCAGTAGAGTGAATTAAACTTGTATTTTCCACCAGTGAACTTAAGAACCATCTTATGCTTTGAATTCACCCCTGAGAAAAGGTATCAACGTTTTTGTGTCTTAATGATATTTCAAATATCAAGGTGGTAGTGCATATATTTTTGATTCATAGTAATTTTAAGGGTATTATCAAAAGCATTAATTTAACAGTTTTTAGTCAAGTATTTAATCTTTACCACATGCACTGAAGCTTGGATTTATGAATGCTTTAAATCAAATATTCTTCCACAGTGTCATGTTTTGCTTCAGATTAAAAATAAAATCTTTTTCATCTATAGTAAACATCTCTATATTTAGAATGCCATGATCTCAGAATCACTTTTAAACTGCAGGCAAATCAAGTACAAAAGTCCTAATACAAATCATGCTTTACTTTGTTTCTTATAACAAAAAAGTACAAAGACATCCATTCTTATCTCTTTTTTCTCCCTCTCACATAATCAGCCATATATAAGACTGACTAGATTCTGTGCTCTTTAGCTCTTTGCTGTCAGTACTTCACAGCCTCTCCTTTTGGAGAAGAACAGCTGTAGAGAGTAAGCAAATTTAATAGTTCAGTCCTTCAAACAAAATAAATCAGATTTCTTCATGCAGAGGTACAGAATATATGACAGTGCATGTTTTCCCATCTGGTGACTTATAAAGAAAAGTCTTTGTGCTTTATAAGCAAGAATTGATCAACATATTTATCTTGATTTTCAAATGCATGCAGGTTACAGAGATCTGAAACAAAAGCAAAGTTAGGTAATTGGCATTTGATAGTTTCTGAAATGTCCCTAAATTTCTTGTTTATTTGCAATGTTTGCCCAGGTTTTTTATTCTCTGATTTTGTGGCTGCCTTTCAGTTTCATGAACCTTCAGAAACAGTTTTGACAGACATACCAGTACACTAGCAATACAGCTGTGCGACATATATTTTTTCAAAATAGTTTTTTTCTAAATGAATAGTCTTTTATTCTCTTGAAAAATCTGTCCTGAGTAAATAAATGTCATGTTATTAGAAAGAAGAAGATGTGTTTTGTTTTAGAGTTTTGATTTTTGTTCAGTGCTTGTCATACAGTGCCCAAGACATTCCTTTTTGCCTATGTTCTACTTATATTTTCACAGGAAGGCTCTTGACAGAACCATTTATAATAGTAGGAGAAGAACTAAACAAAACAGATATACCTCTGCAGGTCTGCGAACAACTCTTATGTTTCTCTAGTTCATCCACCATCTTAGAGAGATTGAAACAGAGGACAAGTTCTTTCCAAGACAAATGTGTGCTTTTTTGCAAGTGAGACTTTCACTGTGAGCTCTGTATTGTCAGCAATTTAGATCTACATGGGACAGGGAAATACAGAATTTTTTTCCAAATGTAATTTAATACCTTTAGCCATGCATTTCAAAAACTCTGCAGGTAAGTAGACTCATAAAGAGCTCATGGAGCTGAAAAGTATCAGCTGCCTGAGTCTTCGTATACTTGCAGAGTGCAGGTCTATGGAGAGGCTGACAGAAACAGCAATTATGTATTTACAGGCAGGTAATTTAGTGTACCTAATTCCAGAAAACCCCTGTGTCTCCACAGTTTTCTGAGTGTATGCCTACCTGTTAGGTCCACTCTACTTCTTCAGAGATGGTTTCCATGTTTTCTGTTGATCCTTCCAACATCTACACTGCAGATTTTTTTTTTAAATTCTGAATTGCACCCATACTATCCTGCAAACTTCTCAAAAACTGTTCCTTTTGTGCTTCTATTTTCTTGCTGAAAATTGGTTTAATTTCTTAAACATGCTAGGACCTCCACAGCAGAAAATTATTTTAGCTCTGATTCCTTCTTTAGCTAATTTTGACTCTTTCCTTGCTACCTCATGTAATTCACTAATTTTTGATTAGATATTGCTCTTTCTATGCTTCCTGTCAATCCTGGCCCTTTACTAGTATTAGTCCTTCAAAAGTATCTTACAATTCAAGCAGAACCATGGGTTCCTTGAATTAGCATGACATATACAGCTTTTAGTCACTGAAATGACACTGGAGACAGGGTGGCTATGAGCACAGGTAACTTACATGCAGTTATGGCCGAAAGCCTAAAAACATCTCACAAAAATCCTGGAATCCATGTTCCTCTTTTATTTCTGTATCAAATCCAAGAAACAAACAAACAGGAAAAACTGTTGTCAAAAGTTCCATACTGCTGTCACTTAATCGGAAAGGAGAATTTATTTTTAAAATTAAGCAAGTTTCACACTGTGTAAGATTTCTTCAGTCTCTCATGGATCAACAAATTTATTTTTCCCCTCACTTAACCTCTGTCTGATGAAGTAAAGTAATTAATTTTTTCTAAAAGAGTGTGTTTTCTGCATTTTTGAAATTATTTATTTATACCTTGAAGCTACTTTACAGTCTGATATTCACCATTGAGAACTTGTTCATAGTTGGTTACTCAGGCTATAAGTATGACCTATTATTCCACCACAATTATCTTTACATCATTTATTTTATTTCAAAATATTTTTAGAAGTTGAGATTCATTTTGCCTTCTTTTCTGTCTTGCTTCCAAAAGATTGTTGTGTTGTCCCAGAAGGAGTGCAAGAATTAGTGAAGACAGTTAAACTTGGCCAAATCTTTTCTGGGACTAACACATCTGGGACAGGTTATCACTCCGTCAACTGTGTTTGCCTCGAGAAGTCTCCCAGTCATGGCAGAACTCCGGCCCTGCTCTTCCCTTTGGGGGCAAGGGACAAAGGGAAGATGAGAGGACCCTCTGCTGTGATGGATACTAAATTAACTCTGCCCCCCATTTGCTTTGGAGAACTTTCGAAGTTTTACTAGCTAAAGACTCATCTGTATTATTTACACTGCTTTAAGTGGGTCCAACTGTGTCTGATTTTTTTGACTTCATGGTTATATACGAGAGGGTTCAGTAACAGCTGTGAGGTCCTTGTGACTGCTGGTGGGGTGGGAAGAAGTCTGAGAAGAGCGTCTGAGTCCTTCTGCCCTGCTTAGCTCTGCCCCATAAGGACCACGGGAAGCACAGTGAGCTGGGAAGGGGAATGCTCCATCTCACCCAGACCTGCAGTCAGGGCAAGGCTGTGTGACACAGAGAGCTTTGATGTACAAAGGAATGATATGGGCGATTAACTATAAATAGAAGCTGTAAGAAATGTATCAGGGATTTCGCTAAATCAATTTGTCCTGAAGTTGCTGTTCAGAAATTGCTTGCAAGAGGTTTTTGTTTACAAGCAATACATGCTTGTGTGCCTGAACCTGATATGTGAAACCATATACCAGTTTGCTCCTTGCTAAATTAATAATACTCTTTGTGGGTTTTTTTATTAACAACAGTGTATTCTGATCCAAGATATTGTCCCTTAGATAAAGCTAGAAACTTGTGCTAAAATGAGTAAGATAACATTCTGTGGACTCAATAAAACCTTATATTCCATCCAACTAGATCGTTTATTAAATTGGTAATTCTATTTTGCTAGTTTGCAGTGAGAAAAAATTAATTAAGAAGCAGCCTGGCAAGTGAATAACATTAGTTTCCCATTCAGGAATTCCAAAATTAAATCCAGTGATGCATCCTCTTTTCTCTAGCCTAACCCCAAAGATGGAGGAAGACTCAACCTTATTTTCTCCATGGCTATCTAGACCCACCTTTTTCTGGTAATTTCTTTTTTATCCAATTCATTCAATTATTTATTTCAAGTTACATGGCCGACCATTTCTGACTGATGGATGTGCTGATCCTGGGCTACATCAAACCCTCTCTGGGCTTTAATACCTCTCTCTTGCTTGGCTAGATTGATCTAAACATAGGTGTGTTGGTTTCAATTCTTAGAGGAGTTTCTTGCAGAGTAGAGAATAAAGTACTGTGTTGGGTAACATGGTTTATTCATAGATATTTTAAAAAGATCTGAACTCAGGGAAAGACATGGATTATTCATGGATATCTTTAAAAGACCTGAAGAGGGGAAGGAGTCAAACATTGAAGAAAAAATACTGAGATGCACTTACATAGATACTTGACGTTAATGAAAGAAATCTCACACACTGGCACAGAAGTACAAAAAAGGATATTATAATGTAATATTCGGCTTACTTTATAATTAGAAAAAGAAAACCATTCCTTCATAACATACACCATGTTTAGCTTAATTTTAGGCATATATTGCAATGTATGATTATATTTTCCTTGAATCTAGACAGAAAACCTTGTTAGAATATAGCTGTAGTGTCAGTCTTTTTCGTGGGATCATTTCTCTTCTGAGGAAAACAAGGCATGTGAGTGACATATATGCCCTAGTAAGTTAGACATGACAAGGAATCAGAAGCATACACAGAAAAGTCCGGATGATCTACTTTGTCTTTCAAACTGAAAAGTCTATTGCATGTCCTTTGTTTTTTTAAGCAGTGATTGATTTGGGACCTGGTCCACAATCCTCTAAATCAGCTGAGTACCTTAGGAAGGATTTCAAGCCCCTTTGAATGTGTTACCAATACTGCCTGAGTTAATCTTGCACAAGTGGTGGTGCACCAAAATGGACAATTTAATAAGGGTGTAAGTAAAGAAGTATCAGTACATGTATTTCTATTACAATTCAACGAATGTTCTTGTCTGGAAGTAAAAAGAAAATTTGACTCAATAGTTAAATGGAGTCACTACTAATAACCTTGCAAATATGCAGGAAACCCTCAAGATTTCAATGTCCTTATTCCACTGGAAAATTGGTACTAGTAATTGATAGCCCAAGAGATTATATAGGAAGTACTTTATCTCTTAACCTATTTGGATTATTCATTATTTACTGTCTCTTAGTATTTATAGGCTTATATCGTGCATGCATACTAGAGAAACTAGCTTGGACTTAAGTTCTGTGACAACAGGCTTTGGACAATGTAGTGCACCTTCTCAGTGGTATAACCTGAAACTTCTTTGGGTTATTTTGTTTCTAAAATCTCCTCCTTAGCCCACACTGGAATTTAGAAAAAATTTCTTTTATGGCTTTTAAAGATGGATCTCCTTTGGTTCCCTGCCAAGAGCTGTAGTATGACTTTGCTGTGTTTTTCCCCTTTCTTTTGTTAAATCTCAAAAAGGTACACTGATGGATGGCCCTCTATGGATAGAGTGTATTTATGGGATAGAAACGTGAGGTCATTTTGGGGTTCCATTTAGGCACTGGGACTTGCAGAGAAATTTCAAATTAGTAACACTGCTTGTAAAGTTTTACCTTCCTGCAATTGTCATGCTTCCCTTGACACCGAGATCTCTCATTACACTGAGATGTCCATTATTTTGGTCTTGTACAAACCCATGGCAAATCCTGTTCTTTCCTTGCATCCTATTCTTCTCCTTAATTCATTCACACGTCTGTTTACCCCCAGCAAAAATCAGAGTTCTGCACTACAGAGAGTATTTTATGTTTTCTTTCTGTTCTGCTTTCTGCATACCATTGACCAAGGTACAAACTATTTTTTTTTTTCTCTCCACCATTTCTTTCTTTCCTCCATACTTACTTCCCCTTCCCCTCTTTCCCTTCCTTCCCTTCATTCATGCAGCTTTACAAGTATTGGAAAATGACTTAATCTTAGTGTGTGACTTTTCACTCTCCCTTTGGACATGTGTATAATCTAGGTAGGAAAAAGCAATACAGATAATTGTTCACAAGAGCCTGTGTAACTCTATTTGGAATAATTGCATTAGAAAATCTATTTTTTCCTCTTATTTTGAGTGGATTAATCAAGAATTCAAGTCAGATCCACTTGCAGTTTGACACTTAGGAGACCAAGAGTTACCTAAAGCTTGGCTTCACAGTAGCATTTATAAGAAATTGCTTGCTTTCTGTTGTGACAAACAATTTTCTTGCCTGCAGCATATATCTGGGGCAGCAATAAGTGTAGCAGAACACAAGCAGAAAGATCTTTTAAAATTATTTTGTAGGTCATGTACTGTATTGTAACTGTGGCTATACAAAACTGTTAGAAATTTAATGGCTTTATTAGGACAGTATTTGGACAGGGCCATGGAGATTTTACAATGTTTTGGAAGAATAAAAGTGAAAGACACTCAAAGGTGATGCTCCCAAACACCCTTATCTCAATTTTCTCTAGTGCTTTTAGCTTATTGTGTAGCACAGCCAGGTAAAGCCTGGTCATCCTACAATGAAAACTCCCTCTTCACAGTTTTGTTGTGACTTCTGTTAGTGACTTCTTTCATGAGATATCACAACTTGACTTGATATGGAGGATGACAAAATATTTCAGTGGGAGGCTTTCAGAGAGAAAAGAAAACTTGACACACATATTTGTCACTGATGTTTTCAGTGGTCTTTTCTTCTAAAAAAATTGTTTATGTCCACAAATTGCACACAGATATATAATATTTTTCTATATAAAAAGCAAAGAAAAATTTGAAGAGCATTCTCAGCTATCAAACTTTAACTTATTTTGCATCATATAAAGCCAATCAAAATTAGCCGCATATCAGTCAGGTTTGCAAGCGCTGTATTTTTGTACTTGTCTATCTTGCAGCATTGCACAAGTTCCTCGCCACTCCTGCAACATCCTGCAGTGCTCTGGGACCAGGGGAGGCTCTACAGCAAGAGAATGCAGATCTGATTTCCTGTGCCTGCCCTGAGCATTCCCTGGGACCCAGCAGCTTACTTGTAGAGAACCAGGAACCTCTAAACACTGAAGCATGGTCACTATGTGCACCATGAAGTAGAATGGCGTGAGCCCAAAGAATGCACACTACATGTGTGTTTCATTTGCCTTATTTTTTTTGTCATTTCTCTTTTCATGATATTTATTTATTTATAATTTGTATATTTATATTTATATGTTTATAATTTATGATATTATTTTTGACCACAAAAGTCAATGATTTTTGAAAAATTTTAATTATTTCTCTGCTCTCTAATATATATATATATATATTTAATATGCAAAAAGCCAGTACATGCTAAAGAACACACAAGGAAAAATTGATGCCTTAAAGATCTAGAAATAAAACAACACACTTTCAAGAAAATATTAATATAGGAAGCAATATAAAAGCTGGTCTTTAACTGGAGGCCTTCAGGGGCTGATAGGAAAAAATGCCCACCCCACATAAGGGGGAATACAGGTTTTTAAGTTTAGCAAATGAGTATAATTTACAAGAATCCCCAATTAGAAGCACAGGTGATGAGGTAATTCCCCCCCTTGGTTCCACCCTCTTCCAGTTAGTTCTGCTAGTTGTTTTTGAGAAACTGTCTTGGGAGAGTAGCTCATCCTTGGTTCCCGGAAAAGCAAGATTAGGATTGTGGCTTTTGGAATGTTTTGTCTATCTACCTATCAGGGTAGGAAAAATACTGGAGTTAGCTAGGAATTATATAACTATAATAGTCTACAGAGCTACAAATACATGAAAAATAAATAGCCACAAAAGTCATTTTGGCATCACTATCACAGGAATAAATACCCTCCCTCAAGCCTTTGTAATGAGGGTCTGCAAGTCTAAAGCTGATCAGTAAAGGTACAATGGTGTTCAGACTATAGGGAGGGTTTAGTGCAGGTGTGCGAGCTTTGTTTATAACAATGCTCTCTTACTCTTTTAACACAAATTTTATAAGTAAACTAATAAATTTTGATTTAAAAGAGACTGGTAATTTGTTGTGCTTTTTGTTTCCTAGGCTCTGGTGCATGATTAAAAACATTTGTCTCCCTCAAGATGCAATTAAACTGGTCTCGAAAATTGCAAAAAAGAAGAAGAAATGTTAATGATTGCAAACATCTCTAAAATATGAGCTGGTAAAACATGAAATGTTCTTCAATATTTCCTTTTCACAGCTGTTATCAGCTGTAATACTGACTTGTGTAGTGTACACAAGACCATGTCAAGAATGACTTAAAGGCCTGTGCAATTATGAATCATCTTTTCTTAAATGGGCCAGACCGTCGCCTGTTCGAAGTAGCATCTGACTGACATCTCTGTTGGTCATCTGAAAGACAGCTGCCAGCCAGCATCATCATCCCATGGGAGCATCTCTTCTCCGCTGCAGGGAGCGATGGTAACACTGACAGGAAAGAGCACAATCTGTACCTCTTTCTGTGTTTTTAGTATCCTTCATGACTTAAAATTTATCAGTACACGTCATAATTTTTATTTCACATGTTATTTGTTCATACACATTTTGTTCAGCAATGAAACATCTAAAATATGTTGAATCTTTGCCTTATCCTGTTGCACTGATATAGCCTGAGTAATTTCCAGTTACACTGGTTTAATGTTACCTTCATGGACGAGTGACAGCACCGTGGTGTAAATCAGGTGTTCTAAAGGAAAGAAACACAATACTCCCTCCCTAACAGTTTATGTAAGTGCCGGTGAACCCCTGAAAATCAATTAAAAGTCATAGTAACAGTTTTTGATACTGTAAATTACTTGAAAAATAGTTGTGGGTCTCAGTACACCTCATTGGTGCCTTAATTTTCTAATAAATCTTGAGTATATTCATATGAGTAGCTTTATGAAGAATTTCAACTAAGGTTGTCACTGGCAAAATTACTGCACCTCCAACTTTAATTCATCCGAGAGAAAGGACATCCTTGTGGGCTCTTCCAGTAAGAACAGATCTGAGAAACAGGGATTTATCTGAGAAAGATTTCATAACTATACCTTCGGGACATTTCTTTGTCACAATACAGAACGTAGCTAAAATTAATTAGTCAGTGTGGTTGAACTCAGTTGACAGATAAGGTGGCCAAAGGTAAAGTTAATTGTTTAAAAATGGGTCCATGTAATGAAATTTCTACACACAAAATATGTGAGTGAAAAGAAAAATTGAATATTTCAGGATTGTAGAGTTTTCAGTACTGATTCTAATACAACTCAAAATAGTTAAAAAAGCTCTAGTATGCAAGGATGCTGCCATGTTCTATATAATATCTTATCCCTCAGTTCACTTCCTGTGGACAAATGTCTGTCTTGGATCAAAAGGGAAAGGGAAATTAAGAAGGAAGAGAAAAGAGAAAGGGAGAAAAAACAGGCAGGAAGAAAACAGAAAAAAATTAGACAATTATCATCAGGGAACAATGAACAGCAAACATGCATATATGTATATAAATCTCTTCAATTTTTAACAGCATTATTATTTTCAGCAGAGCTAAGCATACACCGACATTTGAAATAGGAAACTTCAATATTTTTTGACAGATTTCATCAAGGAAAATTTTAGTCTCTGATGGTACTACTGTTTCCCATAGTGGGCTGTAACACGGCAGCAGTTGAAGCCAAACCTTTTGCTACCCCTATGAGCTAAGGTCCTGATGACCACCTTGTTTCTTGCTGGCTTCTGAGAAACAGCTCAGAGCCAAAGGAACCCAGTAGTGCAAATCTAAGTGAAAAATAGTTGAGCAAACTAATTCAGCCAAAGGCACTGCTAATATTTCAGATGGTTTTAAAGTTTATGGAAAAGTAACCCTCCATATGCTGAATGTGCACTGTGTGCCCTAGAAGGAATGAAAGCCAACTGCCTCCTTGACTGCTTGAACAGGCTGAGGTCAAGAGGCAGTAGGTTGAAAGTGGTGATTAGAACACAGCAAGATCCAATGCTGGGTTCCACAGTCCAAGGAAGAGGTAGCTAAACTGGAACAAACTCAACAGAAGCTCACGGGAACATGTGACTTGTGAGGATAAGTTGAGGGACAGAAGATTGTGCAGCCTGGAGAGATGGCTTTGAAGATACCCAACAGCACTCTCCCATAACTGTGGTGATGTGATCAAGATGACAGTCAGACTTTTTATAGTGGTGCATAGCAGGCGAATGAAACAAGGGTCCAGGATGTAAAGAAAAGCTTTTACTCTATGAGAGTCCAGCAGAAAAGCGTGATGTCCAGGGAAGTTAAGCAGTCTCTGTCCTTGGAAATCAGGAAGATCCAATTAGACCAAGCCCTGAGCCACTTGACCTGACATCAAAACTCTCCCGGTCCTGTGCAGGAGGCTGCTAGACATCCCCTGTGGTCCTGCTTCTGTTTACCAGATACATAGAACTGAATTCTTTTTTTTCTGAACTCGCCTGTTTATTGTTTAAATGTAAATCCAAGGACCTTTTGGATCTTGGAAGCTGTAAAGACCACTTGGTCCTGTGTTCATTAATGGTGGTGTTTACTGGAAGCTCTCTGAGATCCCCCATGTAAAGGGGTAGTTTTAGGCTTTCTGACAGCTTGACACATACATGGTATTTTTTCTCTCTGACTGCTAGAGGCACACAAAGCTGAAAATAGTTCATACCCCTAAAGAGATATGAAGTTAATTTGGAAGTAAATACATCATACCCAGCAGTTTGATACAGAGCTTTGTTCTGAAAGCTGAACTTGAAGCAAGTATATGAATTTCTGAACCGAATACTGTAGTATTTGTAGGATTTTCTATGAGGGCATGGTTCCTAGCAGATAGTCTATCTGAATGATCTCCCTGCTCTTTAATCTGAAAGCATGAAGCTGATCCTAGAGCATGAAAACCAGCTACCTTCTTCTAAGATACACTGTGTGTCTAAGAGGAAAAGCGAAGAGGGCTTTCAAGTTGGTGGTTTTTTTGACATGCCTCAGTCCCTAAGCTGGATCCACTTTAAACCATGGCTTTCTGAAAACTGTTGAAATTCACTACTTAATTGTACCTCTGGAACTTTTTCTTGCAGAGGCGTAAAGTTGTATGTTATTTTTTCATAGCTGTCCATATAAAGCTACTAAAGTCTTGATTTAGAAATCATCAGCACAAATATGTTTCTAGGCTAATTCAGTTGGCTGCAATTGCTGTTGTTTCTCACATGCTGAATCCATAGACAGTGTTCAGCCCGAACAATAAAAAAGCAATTACTAGATAAAGCATTAGACAGCAAGGAAATTAATTTGATCAAGGAAAGATTTAGAGGAACTGGAGTCAAACTTGCTGTTTATTATCCTTGTGTTTAAATTACCTGGCTGCAAATTGAGGGTCATAGCAGTATCTACTTTCTTGTATACTCTCTGACAAGTTTGTCATCTAAATAACAAGGATAAAGAGCCCTTAAATATATGCATTTACAAGATATGTGAAAAACGCTGTTGCTGGATTGGTAGATTATACTGTGATCATCAATGCAAATAATCAAATAACATCTGAGTTGAACACTACCATCTAATTCTGCAGCTGGGCTTATTTCTCATAATTGTTTAATATCACACAGACATGCAGCCCACTGGGAGTATGTTTGGAAGTTCAGTCTTTAAAACTGCTGCAGTCATGAAAAATTACACATTGAGCAATTTTCTCACTTGCTAGCTGAATGAAACTACTTTTGCATAGTTGCAGTAATTAAAGAGAAAGAAGATATTTCTGTTGAGGAGTTTGAATAATAAGGTTATTTCCTAATTGATATATATAAAGTGACGAAGATTTTAAAATTCAGCTACCTATGTGCATATGAAGAGCATATAAACTCAGTAGATGAACATTTCATCATCATCTTCTTGAAGTAGGAATTTATAAGTTGTTAACTGGCTTATTGCAGTTTCTTAGAGAAAGGATTTTGAATACTCCAGTATAATTTTTTGTATTAGCTACTTGTCACCAGCAGCCCAGGATTAGACATGCAGATTGAATTTTCAATTAAAATTATTCTTTCAAAAACGTCCTTGTCTGCAGTCAAAAACTATGAATACAAAGGTTTCTCAAGAGTCAGTGATTTTCAATATCAAATCCATCTTTTCTTATAGCTGAAAAAACCAGAATTATACCAACGGTTATAAAAAAGGCAATGAAATTTTAAATCCTTTAATCTGATTCTGAGCTCAGGATAAAAAAGTGGTATTAATAGAAGTTATTTCATTTACACCTATCAATTTACTCTTATTTGTGTGCAGAGGAAAAATGCCTATATTTTAAAAGGAATTTGGTGCTCACACAAAGCTTCTAATGAAAGCTTTGGAGGCTGAACTCTTACTTAGCCAGAGAGAATGGGCAATAGCTGCATAAAACTTGCAATACTGCCCTCCTGGGATACTGTTGGCACTCATGCGACAAAAGGGAAAACAGTTTTCAAAGCCTATGATCAGAAGGTATTTGCTATAAGATACAGGTGTCTGAAAGGGAGCCTGGTTCCCTCTTCCATTTTGGACATAACACACTGCTTCTGACAGCCTTTGAGGCTGTGAACCTTCCCAAGGAAGGAGGAGACCAGTAAATATCTTTGTGCTATACCTTTGCTCCCTGTATCTGCATCAGGTGTTGGTCAGATCTTAAGGACAAGCACATGTAAAACAATTTCTTGCTATGTTGCATTTCAGTATTTTAAAATTCATAAACAAACATTACATAAATGCTAGTCTCTGAAGAGCATCTCACATATTGTGCATATTAAGAGACTTGAAAAAAAGAGGCGAAGAGTGATACAGAGACTAGACTGCCCTGAAAATTTTTTAAATGTTCGGGTTTTTTTCCTTGTAAAGCAAGATGATAGGATAACTGAAAATGTTCAAAAAGTATTATCTCTGAGATAGGTCTAGGTGTGAGTTATTTCTGTTCGGAGGCTATGACTGACTTAGAATAGATGTACATCCTCAACATCTGAGCCATTATTCTGGGACTAATTGTGTATGTATCTGTATCTACATATAAAAACCTATGCAATATAAATCTACCAAAAGACATCTTAAACGTCTTCCCCACCCTTTGTATAATAATGCAGCTTATGTCTAAAAATACTTCATGTCACGTTTTATTTTCAGACAGGATCAAAATGTCAAATCTAGGAACAGTTTTAGTACAGATACTATTGTGTCTCTTAAATTAAAATAATGCAAAGGTCTCTGAATAAATTAGCACAGTTGCCATGGAAACATAGTGGGCAAGAAATATTTATAGTTGCTGCAAGCAATAATTTTGCAGTTTAATGCTTTAAAATGTCAAGCAACACATAATCTCTAAAACAAAATTTTTTTTGTGAGTGTGCATATTCACAAATTTCTGTTAAGATATGTTTTCATTTCTTGACTCCAGAAAAAATTAAAAATCATAAACCCTTACAAAAAAAAATCAAACTAATATATACTGTGATTGGCAAAAAGCATTTTTCAGCTGTAAAGACAAATAATATCTTGTCAGACTTGGGTGTGCTGTTTTATATAAGGGATCATTAGAGTCAACAACTGGAGATTTTTCAAAGCTAATTAAGTTTAGAATCTTTTTAAAGTCTCTAAGCTCTAGCAGTAATTGCAACTACAAAAATTGTACATGCCTTATTCATAAATGCAGGATAGCAAGTATCTGATATTCCTATTAAAACAAGCGTTATTTCTGATTTGTTAATTGAAATAGTACTTTATAAGAACATACAGAGAAGCACTGGTAAATTATCTAGGTATATAATGGTTACTAGAGGTCTGACAGATTTCCTTATACACACTCAGCTAAAGCCAGTAAGCTTCCCAGGAAAACAACACATTTAGCTTCATAATATTGGTACGTTGGTATAAGCATTGAGCTTCATAACAAGGATGGACTAGGTCTTCCTTTGTCATTGGGACTACCCATCCACAGCATTTGAAAATGCTTTTTTACAGTTCTGTATTCTCTTGACAGCTATGTAGAGAGGACTCTGCGTAGTACCGGGAACCGTGCGTGGTTGTGAAGTGATGTACAAGCACATGGGAGGAAGGGATAAGTGAGCGTTTGGGAGGGAGAAGGCAGCACAGTGCTTTACTCAAGTGTCCTTAAAAGATGCTCTTAGAAGATGCTAGGAACAGAGTCAGTCTTGAGATCTAAGTACGAATAGCCATGCTTCTGGCATTCATCCCCCAGATCTGTCTCACAAATGCTCTGTGACATGCTGTACCCATCTCTGGCGGAATGCTTCCTCTTCTCATCACACCTAGATTTATTTGATTATAAGTATTTTGTAACACTGCAAGAAAACATCAGTATCCTTGACTATCCAGATTTCACAGAGTGTGTGCTGCCCTAAGTCTCAGAGATGGGCACTATGACAGCTGGTATTTAAGACTTGATGGACCTGACAATCTGAATGAAGGTGCAGCTGGTAGCCACCTAAACAATGTAAAGAAGTTGAAGGCTCTCTCCTTCCCTTCTCACTAATGGGATTAAGGAAGAAATACTCTCACCTTCTTCAAAGTAACATAGATGGATGCAAAAATTAAAATATTTCCTTAAATTAAAAATCAGGATCCTAACTTATATACCACATGAACACAGTCTATTAGGTAGAAATGTTTTTAAACTCAGACTTATTTAAGCATTTGGGGAACTGCTCTACAAGTTCTGCACATCTCTAGAAATGGTCACTTTTGCACAAATACAGTTATCTCTAAGGAAATCAGGGGGTCAAGAAGATAGAGAAGAAAACCTACAAAATAAAATCAAATAATTTTGACTGAATTCCTTGAATGAGAAAGATTCCCTTTTAAAGCTAGAGGGATTCGTCCTGTATAGTTCTTCTGTCTGAGTAATTCTGCAAGAGCAGAATTAATCTTACTTGTCATAAATTTTGTGAAAGAACAGAAATAATCCAGGCATTCACTTCTAAAGTACACTTAATAATTTTCAGAATTTTACACACTTCAGTAACTGCAAAATGCTGTCAATTGTAACAGCAAATCAGTTCTTAGCAAGGCGAAGTATTATATACATTATAATTGAATAGACCCATATGCATTTAAGTAAGGCCACACCTTCTAAAAGTTCATCTCCTCCCATTCCACACTCAGATCCTGAAGTATTAAGAACATTATTCAGAAACAGAGGCAAAACTCACAGAACAGCAGGAAGAAGGGCTCAGATTTTCTCCTCTCAGGAAAACCTCAGAGGACTGAGGCCTATGATTTTGCAGTCACACCCAACAGCTACTGCTGTCTGCTCTGTTTACCAAATTTGAAATGATAATTTCATGATTTATATAACATTCAGTGAGAAAAATATAGATGATATTTCTGCTTGCATAGTGAAAGTGGAATTTCTAGGTGCTAAGTTGGTAAATAACAGGAAGGCTTCATGTTAAAAAAAAATGGATTTCTTGATGATTAACTATGTGCAGAAGATGTTTCCTTGTTTTGTCATATTCGTCATCTCAAAAATTATTCGTTTTTTCTTTCATTTCCCTATTAGGGAATCAGTTGTCTCCCTATATTTTCTGAATACGTGCCTGTAGGACAACTTTTTCAGTTTAAATAACATACCTAACTAAAGTTTTCTGGGAATAAACAGATCTTGTCAGCATTTTGCGAGATTGTTAACTTCTGTTGTTTTCTCATAATTAAACACATTGGAATTTTACTTTTCACTGCCATATACCATATTCTTAAAGAATCATTTTGGGGTTTTTTGTTTTAATGGATAAAATTATTTTCATGTGTGTGTAATAGATACCTTAATGTGCTACATGTCAGCACTGTATTTAAGGTATACAGCATCACTGGTGATTCAGTGAACTGGGACAATTTTTATTGCAGTCGTAAAGTGAGAAATAATAATGTATGTTCAAGAAACATCAAAGATATTTTCAAAAAATAAATTGCATATTAAGTAATGTACTGTGAAGTGAAGGATAGAAGAGAAAGTGTGTAGTACTGCTTCTCATCTTCCAAAGAATCTGGATGAGGAAACACTGTCTCATATTTACATGTCAGCCTCCAGCAGGATGCAGCTTGACCTGAGGTTGACTCCAGAGTCACAAGCTAAAAGGAACGGTTATGCAACAGAGAGTGGCTAAAATTAACCATGCGAAGCCCCAGAAGACTGGGGTGAGGGTACCCAGAAACCATGTAACTGTAAGGAATAATGTTCGCTTCTTTCCCTGAAAGAAAAGACTTGCATTATTTCAGTGTCCATCTTTATTGAGCTTAGAGACTATTGTGTTTCAATTTCTAGGCATAATTTTCTATTTGCCAGCTCATTTATTGCAAAATACAATACTCTTCCTGTTACATAGAAGTTGTTTATTGAATGCCCAGGGACCATGCATCAATATTAAAAAGAGAGAGAGAGAGAAAGAGAGAAGGAGGAATAAAAATACATAACAAATATAGTCTGTCTTTTTCTTTGAAAGCTTCAGCTTTTATTATCTCTATTCTGCTCTAGTATTTCTTCTGCAAGAGAAGTAGAATTCCTCTAGAAGAGGGAATACTCAGAAACTGGTGGCCGGACACAGATGGGGGGGTGATCAGATCCTCCCTTTCATTTTTTCACCCTTTCTCTGGACCACTGCAAAATTACCTGCAGGTCGAGTAGGGCAGTTATTGTATCACTTAGGAGGGGGGAGTTACTCCCCATAAAAATCATATTTGTCCAGAATCAAGACTCTGAAAATTTCCAGTAGCTGGTTTGGAGGCCCATAGCATCTACTGAGGGCTCCTGTGAGTTCTTCCAGGATGACAGAAGGACAGAAATAATCCAAGGTAGCTCCTTTGAAACCATGTCATTAAGTAGTTTAGGAATAACAGCAGTTATTGATTGCCCACCAAATAGCTCTTTTCTTGCTGAGTAACCTGAGATTCATGACATGTTTATGCAGATACTGCACTCCCACAACCCGTAGCTGTGGCTTCTGGACTGAAGCCTATATTTCCAGTTTTGTCCTCAGAATATGAGGCATTCAGCCTAGCATGTTACATTAATAGTATGGACTAATCAGAAAAATCTGAAAGGCAGAAAAATAAAACACTGCAAACAAAAAAGGCTGTTTGTGTGGTCCAAGGACTATGTTATATATAAAAAAAAAATACTATAATGTCAGAAAACAGCAGTTCAGACTTATGTTAGAAAATAAGTCTAACTAGCAATAAATCTAGGGGAAGGAAAGACCACTCAGTCCATTGCTACTTTTAGATGCCATTGCAGGAAGGAAAAGCAACAGGATTTAACAAATGATTACAGACACCATGCCTTACTTATGCCAGACACCATGCCAGACGTCATAACCCAGCTTTGTCACTGAGACCTGTTCTGGGAGTTCTGGAGCTTTGATGGGAAAGTAAAAAGCCTTATGGAAAGGCCACATAAGAAGGATTGACAGAAACATCAGTGGTACCTGCTTCCTTGTGGTCTTGAATAGCTCTTGGAACATGAGGCTTGTGTTATTTCAGTCAGATCTCCCTTACTTCTCCTTTCCTTTCACCACAAATTTATTTTCTTTCCTTTCTTTTTTTCTTCTTTCACCTTTTAATTTAATAAAAGTCACGCTTATCAAAGCAAGTTGTTATATTTTGCACACTTCTCTGCACCAATGACCAGAGAGACTAACAAAAATAAAGTTTAAAAGAGTTCACGGCTGGTACAGGTCTCAGCTGACAAAATCTGTTATGTAGAAAGATGAGGCCTTCAAGAAAGGTGGATGCAGAACTCTACGACACAGTACAGCAGAGCCCCTTAATGGAGCACAGGAGGCAGAAACTGCAGCTACAAATAGTCTATCCCCAACTCCCTCATCTGTGGAAACCTTACTGCAGTAAAATTAATGCTGATACTTCACTGCAGCACACAGCTACTCTGTCGGGTTTGCTTTTCTCCAGAACTCGGGCTGCAAGTGACTCAGCTTTAGAAAAATAAACTGTTTTCTGTCTTTGCAATACCTTTATTTGTATTGAATGTTCCTATGTGTTGTTGTTGACTCTGATGATAAGAGAGAGCACAGATATTTCAGCTGATTTTACCTTATTGGTTTTCTTTCCCAGCCAAAAGGAGAATTACTATTTTCAGGGTCACAAACAAGTCTTTCGAACAGTGCTAAAAACTATAGAGAAAAAGAAGCAATCCTAAAATGGAAAGCTTAATTATTCACAATTCAAGTGTTTAACTGTATTTATGGTTTGTGGTTTTTTGTTTGTTTGGTTTGGTTTGGGGTTCTTCTGGGTTTATTTGTTTGTTTGGGTTTTGTTTTGGTTTGGTTTTTGGGGTTTTTAAAAATTTTGCTTCTTTCTAAGAAGTCTGAAATATTTGTAATGGTCATTATCTGACAAGACACTTTTAAATCCTGTATCTATAGGCAGAGTTTCAGATCTCTAATGTTGTAGATTAGAGGCTTCATAGAGACTGTTGTATGATATAAAAACATTCCCTGGAAAATGAATATGATCCAGGGATATTAGTAAGCTGAAATTCATAAAATTCCTCTCAGCAAGACTTTTGGGGCTTGAGAATTATTAGTTCTGACAGCCTATTAATGTTTTGTATATAATACAGAGCACATCTAAAACTCAAGGAATATGTGAATTATAAAGGCAGATGACAAATGTTTCAGTGACATAATCTAAAAAGCAATTAAAAAATAGGGTTTAACATAAGCATGTAAAGAATTTGAGTATATTCTTTTCCTTTTCCCTGAATTATGAGTACAGATAAAACTTTCTAGGCTCTCAATTTTAAGCTTCCAAGCATACCTCAGAAAGAAACAGAAGACTAATTCAAATGAAAACATGACCAGTTTTTATATGGCAAGGTAACAGACAGTATGAACTTTTTGTTCTGGGTCAATAGCAGACTCATTATACTGCTGCCTGTGTAGAAGTGCTAACTACAATATTGTAGATAGAAAGGAAAGCTATGGAGGCCACAATAGCACAGTAGAATGCCCAGAAGTACCACCTACAAAGAGAAAACACCAAGAGCTTATTTTCATTGAGTGCGATTCCTATGTCAGTTCTAGAGATTAAAAATAGGACTCCACAACATCTTCCATGAAGGAAAACACTGAGTTGAAGAGTCTTTAGAGGTGCATTTTGTGGAAAACTCTCTAATTCACACCACCTTTGCTCTTCCTGTAATTGTCCTTGCTTGGAACATCAAAATGATGCTCCAAAATACAAATACACGTTGGCATTTATGACAGATATTGGATAACAATAAATGGAGAACGTTACATGGTGTCTGTTGTAATGAGAGCCTGAACACAGGGAGGTAGGAAGTCCCTTGCAACCAAGTGTCTGTATAGATATGCATGCACTCAAGTCAGGCTTTTTCCTCATCTAGTAAAAGGTTGACTTTTATGTTCAATTCAAAGGATGAAATCTAAGAGGTGGAAAATGAAGAAGCATATTTTTTTAATGTTTTTTCTCACTTAATGCATATTTATGTCAAAAGAAATGTCTGAGTATACTACAGCAAATCCTACACACATTCCTGTTTAGAAAAGTCTCAGTGAAGCATGTCATTAAAGATTAATATTAAATAGAAATTATTAGTAAACATTTTAATTTCTTGATCCCTTCAGGAAAACAGTCACAGACTTCTTCAAAGATAAATGTTCAAGCTTCTTATTTCTTTATGATGTATTTTCTAGTTTTTGTGATTATAAAATACTGGTAAAGGCTTATTCAAATACTTTTTTTCTTTTATCTAGGTATAATACTGTAGTGCTGAAATATACAGATGCATTCTGAAAAATATTGTTTTGCAAAAAAAATGTTATTCTTTGAGCTCAGAATGAAAATAGAATATAGCTGTAAGTATATTACTTCACAATAATACAAGTAAAGTTTGTTAGGGAGTTTTATAAACTTATATGATTAAGGGAAAATATTTGATAAAGTGCACTTTTGTACTTTATTACAGACATATTTTTTGACTGTAAATCTGCCTTTTTTTATTTTTCATGTCTTCTTCCATCACTGTCACAGCTTTGCAAGGCAGTGAAGCTCAGAGTTTGCAATCTTAACAATTACCAGTTTTAAGTGGTTTGGGGAAAAAATGCAGCACAGGATCCAAACAATTTCTTTTTGCTGTATGGCTGATGATATGTCTGTGTATATATACACGTCTATGTATGTGGGTGGTGGGTGTGACAACTTCCCCTATAAAGTTAAAGATGTCTGGCATTCTTTTAAATTGCTTATGACTTGGCCAAAACTGAAATGTTTGGACTGAAATTTTCCACAGTACATTTATGCATCAGAGAGAATTTTATTCAAAACATTCTGACAAAATAGTTCATCTATTTCAGAGAATGAGATTAGGCAAAGTATGTTGTTTTACCAGTTTTAAAGAACATTAGAGAAGAGTGTCTCATAAAAGCTGGAACAGAACCCAGAAGCTGTTAGTTGTGCCATCTCTTTGGCAGCAAGTAGCAGAGAAGCCAGCTGCTGAGTGAATGTCTTTGCTTTCTGATCTACATAGAGGAGAGTGGGACATTTTTGCTACCACACCAGAACTGATGGTAATGCGGGTTAGTTTTATAAATGTTGCAGTTGTGCCCCACAATTATGACATTTGAATTTAAATACAAGTTATTTTATTCCTTCTAACCCTAAACTTTCTATAATTCTATAATAGTCTCCATGCAGTCCCAGTAAGTTGACTAGGCCCAGGATTTTATTTCTGTTACATATCAGACAATTGTTCAGAATTAATTCCTATAATATCAAATTAATTAATATCTCAAGTAGAGAAATATTAAATACACTTTAGGCATGTTCTGCATCCTAATATTACTCATAGATTCATAAAATCATAGAATGGTTTGTGTTGGAAGTGACCTTAAGGCTCGTCTTGTTCCAACTCCTCTACTCTGGGCCAGGACACCTTCCACTAGACTATGTCGATCAAAGCCCCATCCAACCTGACCTTGAATGCCTCCCGGGATGGGACATCCACCACTTCTCTGGGCAACCTGTTGCAGTGTTTCACCACCCTTACGGTACAGAATTTCTTCCTAAAATCTAATCTACCCTCTTTCAGTTTAAATCCATTGTCTCTTTTCCTATTGCTTTATGCCCTTGTAAAAGTCTCTCGGCACCCTTTTTTCTTTTCTCTTTACCAACATTCCCAAATGCATCTCAGAAGTCTCACTAAATCCAGTCAAAACCCAGAAGTAAAAGGCTGTGGGAGACAGGCTGCTCATCTTTCAGGTGTGAGACATGATTATTCCCTTCCAGATGTCTTTGCATCAGTCATCACTAGTAAAACTGGAGCTGGCCTCTGGTTGACAAATTCATACCTAACTCCCAACATAGACACTGAAACTTGACAGAAACCATATGCAGTGCTGCCTCTGTTTGCAAAATGTTGTGTCCTAATTAAACACAAGATCCGTGAAGGGTTTTGTTGAGCAATCTGTTAGTTACCAAAAAGTAGATGTACCTCTGTTTCAGAACATACTCCTTTTAATAGCTCTGCCTCCAGCCAGGTGAGTCAGCAGCATCCACTAAGGCACACATTTATTGTAGAATCCCAGAATGATAACATAGTTTGGAAGGGACCTTTAAAGGCCATCTAGTCCAACACCCGTTGCAATGAGCAGTGATGTCTCCAGCTAGATCTCAATGCTCAGAACCCCATCCAGTCTGACCTTGAATGTTTCCGGGGATGGAATGTTTGCCACCTCTCTGGACAATCTGTTCCAGGGTTTCACCACACTTGTAAAAATTTTCTTCCTTGCATCTAATCTAAAGCTACCCTCCTTTTGTTTAAAACCATTACCCCTTGTCCTATTGGGACATATTCTTTTATAAAGTTTGTCACCATATTTCTTATAAGTACTGTTTAATTACTGAATAGCTAAAATGAGATTTCCCTGGAACCTTCTCCACTCCAGACTGAAGAACCCCAACTCAGCCATTTCTCAAAGCAGAAGTACTCCATCCCTCTCATCATCTTGGAGAACTTCCTCTAGTCTCGCTCCAACAGGTCGATGTCCTTCCTCTACTGGGGACACAGCACTCCAGGTCATAAGAGCAGGGTAGAGAGGCAGGACCACCTCTCTCACCCTTCTGTCCAAGCTGCTTTTGATGCAGCCCAGGAAAACAAAGTATCTTGGCACATTATGAGGCAGGTGTGATTTTGCTGGGAAGCATTTGAATACCAAGATAATAGGTACTATAAAAGGTTATCAGCCAAATTCTCGTAATTGGTACTTGTAAGTGCCATAGTAAGTCTTCTAGTGTTTACATTTTTATCTTGTATTAAAGGCTGCTTCCTTTGAACTAAAAATATAATTAGTGGCTAATAAAAGAGCATATTAGATTATTCACAGTGTAAATCCATATGGTATAGTACAAATTAACTAAAATGTGTCAGCTGAGGTTCAGGCTTGAGTTTAATGTGATAGTGAGGGAATTTGCAGATGACATCAAAAGAAGTTCTGATAGTATCAAAATAACTGAAAATTCATAAGCAAATCTTGTAAATTCTTTTTCTCCATATACAGTTATGTTAAAATTCAGATGAAAAGATAATTTAGAGAATGTATCTAAATATAGATGACATCTATGACTAGAAGCAGAACCAGTGATTTATTTTTATAGGTTACTCAGATTGCTTAATTGGATTCAAACTCTTTTCTATTATATTTATTATATTTGATATATTCCATATGTATCACAAGTTTCTTCCCATGGAATTTCTATTCATTGACATTATGAATGGCTTTATATTTCTTAATAAGATTTCTGTTAAAATACAGCTTTGGATTTGTGCAGAATTATCCCTATCAGGGACCTGTATTCAATCAGGTCATTCATTCAAGTTTGTTTGTACCAGACTCACAGTGGAGTCATCACCCCTGGAGGTGTTCAAGAAACGGCTGGACATGGCACTCAGTGCTGTGGTTTAGTTGACATGATGGTGTTCAGTCAAAGGTTGGGCTCAATGATCTTAGAGGTTTTTTCCAACCTGATTGATTCTGGGATTCTGTGAAAGACAAATACTATTGAAATTGTACAAGAGCAGCCTACCTGTTTACAATAGAGAAGACATTGACCCTCACTAACCACCATCTTTCTCACCTCACAGTTGGAAATTAATAGAACTTAATAGGCACATGGTACTTGAGAATCCAGCCTGTCAAGTGTGAGGGCTGTGCAGGATCTCAGGGTTATAACATATGTTGTCGTGATCTTTAATCATCTGTCAGGATTCTGCAAAACCTGAAAACTGAATATTTTTATTGTTGAGTGGAAGGCAGCAAATTTATGGGCAACATCAGAATAGAGAGGATAGAACTGCCATGAAGGAGAGCAGTTCTGTAGAAACCTGTCGCAGAAAAAGAAATTGAGGACTATGCCTGAGTGAGGAAAAGGAGAGATTAGGTTTTCTGTGTTAGCAGTTATCTGCATGTACCTATGTCTGCCTCTGTGTACAGTTAATTGGAAGATCAGAATTTATTTGTCTTCTTTTGAGACATAGAACTAGCATTATCAGAATTGTACATGATATATGCAAGAAAATTCATTTTTGTTAAGTGCAAAATACTATTTCTTACTCTATGCCAGAGAACACTTCTGAAAGGACCTGAAGATGATAATGCTGACTGAAAAAAAACACCTAAGAGCAGTAGCACAGACAATTCTGACATGTATTCACCTTAAGAAATTGTTCCAAAATGTCTCACTTAGCAGTGACCCAGGGCTGGGCTAATTTGGCATGAAAGCCAAAAACTCAGAGAAAATTAGGGAATGCAGTAAGGTATCTCTAAACCATTCTACAACTTAACAATGTCTCAAACACTATAGCATTTTTCCCTAATTAGGTCAGCATCCCACAGCATGCGAAGTGCAGCTGTTACCCTGACTCATTGCACTTCAGTGACCTGTTTCAAATCAACAGAGAATGTACTCATGCCTTTTATCAGCTAAACAACTTAGACTGCATTTTTAAACAGTTCATCTTTCTACATTTCATTTTTAGAATTCAAAAAAGCTCAGTTTTCTGCCTTCTCCTGTTTTTCAGCTAAACAGAAATTAGAGATTGAAGAGGTGACTGTGCTATAACTAAGCCACTATTGAGCTTTTGCCTTCTTTTACTCCAGATCCTCAGGTATTCTAAATGTTTTTCCCCAGGTAGCTTGACAATCTGTCCTGATTTATAGCTATAGGCAAGAAATGGGATCCACTTGACCAAGTGAGTAACAGCTTTTTTGCCAAGAAGCTTTACATCTGCTTGATGAGGCCTTTCACTGTGGCACACGGGAACCTGGTGACAGCATCCTGTAAATAAGTGAGTGAACAGACATCAGAGGAAGTAAAGACATGAGGCAGGATAATGGGAGACACAGATCCCTCAGGATAAACAAGATGGGTCAAAATGGGACTGACCCTGGTGGATAGGGTAACAAAGGGTATGGGTTAACATTTACATGAAAGAGCACCCCAAAGATGTGGAGCAGCATGCTGAGAAATAGGAACTGGCCCCATCTATGCCCCTTCTGGTTACCTTATGTTTTATACTGTAAGATCTTTATCTCAGGCTTTTGAAGCTTTATCAAGGCAGTGTTCACCTACAGCCCACAGTGAAAAGTTATACGGAGGAAGATATAAAGTAAATTATCACAGATGTGCTTCTGATGGTGATGTCATTATCCCAGCATCAAAACTCCATGTTGTAATCATGTGGTGTTTGGAATTGCATTCTGACATAGTATAAAAATATCAGATTGCAAGAATGTGCCTTAAAATATATAGCCTTTTTATTTTCTTTGTGTTTCTGCTGCACAAGTCACTTTGTGACCTTGGTGCAAGCAGAATTGGATCCATTTACCCTTTATCTCTTACTGCCATTTTTACCCTTGATTTTTCCCCCCTCAGAGAGGTTTAATTAACAACTTAATCCATCAGGTTTTCGTTTGTGAGACAGACCTCTGAGGGGTGGTGAACAAATAAACCATTTATATAAAAAGTGAGACTATTGCCATAAGCTTAAATTTACTGCATAATAGTACCTTATCTTCAACGAAGCAAGTAAAAATTTTATAAACTGAAATATGCTTTCATTTGGTACCTTAATTAGTACTTTTCTTAATAGCATCTACAATCTTAAAGTAAGACAATATAAGATTAGTACTAATAGGAATAGCAATAGCAACAGTAGTTGCTTCCTCTACTATTATAACTACTGCTACAACTAATAATATTATATTGGATGTCATTCTTTCCTGAATTCAGAAATCAGGATTTGAATTGGAAGTTCTCCATTGATTTCAGAGCTACTTGTGATTTCTCTTAGCTGGGGAACTGTCCCTAAACTTCAAAATCAGCTCCCAGTGCTTCACTCATTGCTCATTAGTAGAATACTTAGCACTGAAATCAGCAAAACCACTCAGAGGATATAAAGCTGTGGAGTTTGTCTCTTATCATGTTGTCATTGATCACAATAGGCAAAACAATCTTCTGTCGTGCCTTTACCCTTAGACAAGTGCCTGTGACTTGACACCAAGCACTGAACATAAAGTGTGTCTGCTGTTTGTGCTTGAAGTCAGGCATAATGACTACTCCTTGTGATTTAATAAAGATAGTATACATGCCAAATTAGCCGAACATTTCATATTAGAACAATAATGTTATCATAATGCTGCATTACAGTGCCTTTGATTCTCCTGTCACTCACACAGACGCAGGCAGCTAATGGATTAAATAGAATGACACCACCATAAGTATACCTAAAAATAAACTCATGCTACATGAACATAAAGTGTCAAGAGTTATCATAAATTTTAATAACGATGGCGTCTTCTCATTGTGTTAAACTGAAAAGACACAGTTTTTTATATTGATCTTAGAAAATGCAAACAAATTACACTGAGACAAGTACAAGATAAGTGTACAAGAAAGCAAGACGGGGGAAAACAGAGGTTTTTCTAAAACTGTTGAATAATGTTTTCTATCTCCCACTAATGAGCTGAAGCAAAAATTCTCACTGCGCTTAAACTTAGACCAATGTGAGACCAGATTCATAAAACGGAATTAAAACATATGTTTTTTAAAATTTAAAGATTTTTGGCACATTGGCCTTTTCATGCAAAGATTTAAGGTTTTCTAAATTACACATACTCTCCAGAAATTGCGTGTTAATACAGTGAGAGCATTTTTGTGTTGCAGATGTACAGTATGTACAATTCTGCATGTCATTCTGAAGTGTTTTCCTCAAGACTTAACTGACGTGAAACTCTGTTAAACTCACCTACTTTCTACTGAATTAATTGAAACAGTGGAAAAAACAGCACAACACTGTGAAAAAAGCCAGAAAAAGTTCCTTTCTCAGGATGTGAGAACTCTGACTCATGACCACAAGTTGTACAATCAAAGCGTCTAGGTCAGAAAACACATACACATCAATAATCTCATTTTGAGCTATCTCAGAAGACTCTGTTTGCTTAAATCTATAGAGGTACATGCACAGCAGCCTGGAGAACAAGCTGCAGCCTCATCCTTGAAGTGTTCTCTGAACTAAGTATAGATTTAGGGAACTGCACGCAGAAATAAATACTACTGGTTCATTGCTCTTACTATTTAAGACAAAATTTAAACCAATTCAATCAATTTTTTTGATAGAATATACTAACCCTAAAGCTGTGAGTTTAGGCCAGTCTTAGATCCTTTTTACACTTGCAAGTTGACTGTAACACGCAAAGCATGCTGGCCAAGGGATGCAAGTCTTCCTGCAGAACTTGAATGACACTGGCTCCTTCCCTTCTCCCAGAAAATATTTGACTGTTCAGCAGGCAGTAATTGTGCTCAAGTGCAAGAATCTCTATTCCTTTGTGCATATTCTTGCTTGTCACTGACCTTGATAAGCTCTTAGTTTGCACAGTACTTCCTAGCAGAGCTTCACTGCTAATTGTGTAGGAAATGTTTTCACTTCTCAGTATTGATTTTCCCACCTTTCTATTTCACTGTAGATTCTTTATTTCTCTGTTATGGAAAAAGATGAATTAAAGTTCCTTAGCTGCCTTCTCCATCATGGCTCATTTTGCCTTTCTTTTTTTCTGAATTAAACACTGTTCTTTCAGTCTGTACTGCCACAAGACTTTTCCCATGCCTCTGTTCTTCTTATGATTATAAGGCAGAACGAAAGCCAGTGATCTGAATTTGTCCCTTGGGGTGATCAGCCCAAGGGATCAGCATTGACTAGGGAGAAGAAATAATGAACTGAGACAGAGGGTTAAACATTTAAAATAAGTTTTATAGTTCCATCCCTTTTCTATTTTTTTTTTTTTAATCCTAGATTTTAAATACAATTGTACTATAATAGAACTAAGAAAAACTAATGCGTTTTTAAACTGATAAAGACCCTGCCTAAGGCAACATCGAAGTTCTTAAATTGAATAAGTGCTTTGGGCTATAAAAATATTTATTCATGCATTTAACTCAACAAGACATTTTCTAGAGCTTTACAACAGAAACCAAATGAGACAGTCTATTGTGATTACTTCATATGTGGCTTTAAACCTGAACATGGTAAGTGTTAAGACTGGTTATTTTTATTGAGTGACTAAAAATTCAATATTTAAAAGCAGTCATTAAAATCCTTCAATTTTAAGCACAAAATAAAACATAAAACTTTCAAGTACCTCGTAGGTGTACTGGATAAACATGCAAAATATCCTGAATTCCTCTTTGTGACTGGAATACATTCATACTTGTCATGGTTTAACCCCAGTCTGCAACTAAGCTCCACACAGCTGATCACTCACTTCTGCTTTGTCAGGTTGGAAAGATTAACATTGAGAAAACTTGCGGGTTGACACAAACACAGTTCAATAGGTAAAGCAAAAACCACACCTGCAAGCAAAGCAAAACAAGGAATTCATTCACCACTTCCCATGGTTGGGCAGCTATCTACAGGAGAACACGGCTCCATCACGCGTAGTGGTGACTTGGGATGATGAATACCAATCACTCTGAGTGTTACCTTTTTCCCTCCTTCTTCCCCCAGCTGTAAATGCCAGCTGGAGTTAAACCATGAAAAAAAGTCAGACTTCATTTGCAAGACCTAGAGTTACTCCCTAAGAGTTCTAACTTCTTCCATATTGGAAAGATATGCTCAGTCTGCAATGCTTCCTTCTCTGTTTAAAATGTCATAGTTTAAAATATGGATAATTACATTCTTTCATCTCTCACTTTCTCCTAATTTAATGAGCATGTGGTTAAAATGGATAATTTTGAAATTCATCAATTTATCCAGCTCAGTTTGTCCAGACAACTCAGGAACAGCATTTAGGCATGACCCTCTCCTTTTTGAAGAAGTGGTCAGTTCTTTCAGAACTTTTTTTACTGATTTTCAAAGCTTAGGGTATCACAGAATTCTGTATAACAGAATTCTGTCTGTTTTGCTTAAAATAAAACATTTTAAGCCTGCTGAGGTGATCAGTCAGAAGCCATTCCCTGAAATCCTAGTTTTATTTTAATAAAATAATACACATAAAAAGGAACTGTGGGTGCCCAGCTAGACACAGATGAAGAAAAGCTTGTTAAAATGTGTCATTAGAGACATTAAAGCCAAACATTTCTATCTTGGAAGCAATTCACATGCTTTCTAGAGATGCACACATGTTCTTGAACTATCTACATTTTCCTTGCAGTTGCATCCATCTCTGTTTTTCTTCTATCTCATGACCTGTTAACAGAGAATTTTAACTCTCCGATCAGCTAGCTCTCCAATGTGGTTTTGGGTCCTGGCCCCTCAGAGTTAGTGTTGCAGCTAATTAACTCTGAAGCTTTCTCTCAAAGTGAGTCAGCTATTTCCTTCTGAAACAAGTCCACTTTGTTGTGGCTGTGGAGATTATCAATCACCAACAAAAAACTGGGTGGGTTTATGTATGCATGTATGGTGCAGCTCAGCAGATAAACCTGCACCAGGTTTGGGTGCCCTGACACTGCTCTGGCTTTGTGCAGTTTAACACTTGCACACCTACTGCACTCTAATGATGCAACACTTCACCACCCCCCCAGGTTTCCGTGTTTCAAGCTGCCACACTGAAGCATTTGAACAGAAGGGAACATTGGACACTCACGTGTCTGTCACAGGCAGAAAGGTGGCAGAGGAGTCCCACGGCAAGGGTGATACAGTGCAGCTGCAATTGCTCAGCTCTAGGCAGAGCCTTCAACAGGACAGGCAGAATTGTCCTGTAACAACCTGTCTGAGAGCCTTCTAGCAGGGCATGCATGTCAGCAATGTTGGCAGAGCATCAGAGATCACTTTTCTCTCTCATTCTCTCTCTTTTGTTCCCCAATTTCCTTAGCTTTTTATGCAAATTTTGCATTAGGATATTACCAGTACTGAAGATGTTCATTCTTCATTTTGGCTAATCATTGTTACTTTCTCCTTTTTTCTATTTTACACTCAGCACAAAACTCCCATGGTGCTTCGTTGTTGGAAAATAATAATAGATTTATTTAATTAAAAAAGCCCCTTCTGGCTTCTGCCAGCTTTGTGCATGTTCCAAAGATCTCTTTTGGGCTTTCATTATTGTAATTGAATATCAAAGCCCTCTATGGTCACCTGAGCAAGTGTCCATATTAGAATCTACTTTATTAAATTTTTAATGATTTTCATAACCCAGGAAGACTCTTCTGATGGCTTTTCCAGAAGTGATGACTCATGTCATTTTTTTAAATCCACAGGGCAAATTGCAATAGTGAGTAGAGACAAACCTCTCATATACTTTTTCAAAGGGGTCACAAAATATTATTGTGTATTTTGTCCAACCTATGTTCTATAGCAATTTTAATTTTAGAACAGCTTTGTGAAAGTGCTGTAATATTGTTTGCTAATCGCTCATGACTTATGGTCAGTCTTAACAACCAAAATTCACATCAATTAATTCTTGCTCAAAGATTTACCTATTTTGAAGCACTTATAAATTCAGCTGCAGATCACTTTTAGAAAATTTTGTGCTATTTATCATTCATTATCCTTAATGAGTTATGATACAGAAGCCTCTTTTGAAGCTGAACCTCAATACCTTCAAAATACGTGTTTTGAAAGAACTGTCTCCTTTTATTACAGAGAGAAATATAAGTTTGGGTCTCTTTTTTTCAAAGGTGAGCTTGATCTGGATTCTAACTGCATCCGAAAATCATTATTTAAGAAAATCTAAAATACTTTAAAATTCAGAGACTATGAGCACCATGATATAATTGGTTATTTCTTAGTTCAGTGTGGTTTTGGATGTTACCTGGTTACAATGGCACTAAAGACCAAGTAATAGAGTTTTATTTTGGTAACTTGTGGGTTCTATATACTAGTTAGGTATTGATATAAGACAAACTGGATCCTGCAGGTGCAGATTTAACAGTAATAACTGTGGATAGGATTTAGTCAGCCTGATTTTTTAATAAGAAACGTGAAGTTCCTGCACTTACATGGGATCCATTCATGTCCTCTCTTGAGGACTGCATTTTTTTTTAATAGGTACATTATTGGGACATTTGTCTTTAAACTTTCAATTTTTACAAATTAATTCTCATTCTCTAAAACCAAACATTTCTGAGATTACAAACGGTTGAAGGGAACAACAAGGAAAGTTCCAGGTGAAGTAAAGAGAATTTTAATTCAGGTACCTACAGTGTGAGGTAGTCCCAGAAAGGAGCTCTTCTGGATCATACATTAGGGGAGAGTGCATTTCATTGTTGGAAGGTCTGACTCCACACTGCCCCACAGTTTTATACTAGAACACGTTAATATACACACACATATTTAATATCTATTTGCTTTTAAGCATTTTTCCCTGCAGTTACTCTTACAGGGTTAAAAATTCATCAATTTTAGCCCTATGAGTCTCACTTGTATGTGCATTTTCCTCTGTGTTGTTGCATATAAAGATGTGACTTTTGGGAGACTGAAAGTCCTAGAATAAAACATATTTCTAGCTGTTAGCAGAAAAAAAAAAAATTTTTATTTCTCTTTTGTGACTACAAATTTGAGAAACATTTTAAGACAAAGTTCTAAGGTCTTTTCATTAAGAGAAAATCTGTTCTGTTATTCTTATCCTGGAAGACTGGAAGACTTTTCAAAGCCACCTTTTGCAATTGCATGGAGTAGTTCTGTAAGATAATGTTGCATTCATAAATCACTTTATCTGATTGATATCATGGCTTATATAAACTGCGGGAAGGGTTGTCTTAGGGTTCCATGTAGTTTGTGTCAGCATTCCCTTGAGATAATTGTGGTGTTGGATTTAGGTATTAAAGCAGAGAGCAGAGTAGAATTTCCATGGAAGATGATCTCTTTGGTAATGGCGCAGTGAGTGAAAAACACAACACAACTGAGATTATGGCAAGGGATTCCAATACATGCCAATAAAAGTCAAAATGTAGCTGCCTTTTTGTGTCCTTCCTAACATTTACTCATGTTTTACTTATTTCTTTCTGTGTGGAAAAGGTGGTGTTTTGGTTTTTTCACTCTGCTCTGAGGGAATTGTGTCCAGCTTAGGTTATTTGCAGAGCAGATGAAAAATAGGAATTCTTTATGGAACATATGTCAAGGCTTGTTTCATTCAACCTACAATACATATTTGATTCTTCTGTAGTTTCGATAGATTCTTTTATACTGGAATACATGTCTTGGACAAAGTATCTAAAAGAAGCTGCATATTTCAACTGAAGTCCCTCATATAGTTTATTTTTTTCATATTTCTATCATGACATCAATAATTCAGAATCAATGATTTAATCTATTGTTTGTGGTAGGCTGAGTGCAGTGGCTGCATTGACAGATCACTAAGAGTATAATTCCAGCAACTGAAATAAAAGCAGTACTCAAACTCCAACAACTGCATCAGGGGAAACAGCAGCAAGGAGAGAGTGCTGTGGAAGAAGCCGCTCCGAAAGAAGTGGGATGATATCCCCCCCTTTCTCCCATTCATTTGATAAAATTATATCATGACATTGCTGCCGTGTCTGAGAATAATGATGCCTCACTGGATTTTTCCTAAATTCTGCTCAGATTTCCTGTGTAACAAAAGCAGCACTGTTGCATTAGTTTCCATGGCCAGTAGTAAAATATCTCTGTAGAGTGGAAATGATCATATATTTTGAACTGGCTGAGGAAAACATATTGAAATGACGTCAATAGTACTCATAAGGCTGCTATGTTTGGAAAATGACTTTTAAAGTGTGTTATGTCATGGTTTAGGATGGAAAAGAGAGACAAAGGGCCAAGGGAGGGGACAGACTGGACAGAATCAACACGTTAGGAACTAGGTAGAAACTGTGGATTATGGAGACAGTTCTGCCAAGGAAGGCCACTCATGGGTGCCCAAAGAGATAGCACTAAAGGTGTCTATCATCTAATGAAAAGTTGTGTTACTCAAAGTCCCCAATGACTGGAAAAAACAAATGTTGCTTCCATCCAAAAAACAACCAGAAGGAAATAGAGAAGTGTGAAATAGGGAAGTGAAGGCCTCACCCCAGTCCCTGATCAGGAAGCATGTCCTCTTGGAATTCATTTCCGAGAAAGAAAGAAATCAAATTAGTCGCTGCTGGTTTACCAGGGCAAAGCTTACTTGACCCAACTGCTTGTTTTTTATCTGAAGAAGAGACCAAGTATGTGTCTGAGAGGAGAGTGGGTTAATGCATCTTGAGTCTGAGCAATGCTTTTGACACTGGCTTCCAGGCATTTCTTAGCTGGAAACAGAGGAACCGTGGGCTGTACAAATGGGCTGTTACACTGTTTGAAAACCAGCTGTACTGCCAACCTGCCAAGCTCATTGTGCAGTAATCAATAGCTTGATGTTCATTTGGCAGAGGTACAGAGCTACCCTAGGGTCAATACTGGAGCTGGTATTATTCAATATCTTCATCAGCAGGCTGCATGATGTGACATAATACACTCTCAGCAAATTTATGGATGGTGGTATATCAAGGAAAAGTTGATTGATATGCCAAATGGCAGAATTTTAATGCAGAAGGACCACAGGAAAATACAAAAATGAACCAGCTGAAGCCTCATGGTGTTCAATATGAAAAGTATAAATATCTCAGCCCTGAGAAAAAGAACTGTGTAAATCTTCACAGGCTGGGAACTGACAGACTAAGTAGTGAACCTGTCGAAGACAACCTGAGCAGTTAGAGGGGATGCCAGTTTGAATATCAGCCAATGTTTTGCTCTCATTTAAGATAAGATAAACCTCACAAACCAGTTTAGATGAAACTCAGAGAAAAATTAAAAGGAGCATTGGCAGTGGATCAAAGAAAATTTTTGTAGTTGTTATTTCCCTTTTTGTCCCAGGTGAGTTCACTCACACCTGACATTCATCCACTTTTGGGGCATTTCAAGAAGGATATTGAGAAAACAAGAGCATCCAGTGGATTACTGTCAAGATGGTCAAGAACCTCAGGAAAAATTCATGAACTATCATGATTGTTGGTAAATGTGTAGTTTGACATAATGTTGATACAGCACACACAGCGTTTCATTATCTCATGCTTACAATGTATATTTGAAAATTTTTTTTGTGTTACTGACCTGATTTTCAGGGATGACCACTCTCAGAGTCAGAAATTATTACACAGAAATTGAACAGACCTCTCATGCCTTTTCCAGATGATCCCAGCTGGGAAGCAGTAGGTTTCAAAGATAATATGAATAGAGTTCTTCACTCCTGAAAAAGTTTTAAGGTGTCAAGATACTCATATAGAGAATTCTCAAGGTGTTTTGTATCTTTACTTTGCATTGCGCGTAGATAAGACAACTTTTTAAAGTAATCATTGGTTTTTGTGAAGTGACAAATGATACCAGCAACTGGGACTTTTAGTGCCTGTCTTAATTTAGCCTTTTTCTGTATCTGCAGGTATGATTTTTCATCTATAATGATGTGCTACAAGGATATGCAGATGACTACCTCCAGAAAATCATGTAATAAAGTATCTGACATTATAGCTAGTGTCTTCAATTCAGTGCAACTCCTAAGCATGAAACTGCATCAACAAAACAGTGACCTGGTTTAGCTTAAAAAGCAAGTCTAGCTGTACAGAGCTCTTCGCAAAATCTGGGTTTTATTTTTACCATATGGGTAGTGTATATAAAAGAAAATTCCATAGTCATACTGAGAGTGGCCTACTTTGCAGTATGCCTGGATACTGGAATGGCTCAGCAGGGCCACTTAAATACTGCGATTCTCTTCTCAGCAAAGTGAATGATCTTGGCATGTGATGTGTAGATGATAACTACAGGCTCTGTATTCATGGCTGCAGCATTTGGACCACTAATTGTGTTACTGCCAGAGCGGGCACTGAATTTAGCTCTAAGCGGTCTGCAAGCCAAGGTAGGACTTGCTGCATATCTTGCACATAGCTCTATATATTCATTCTTCCCTTACTGTTGGTCATTATGTATTCAGTTGCTATTATGAACATAGTGCTCTTCACTTCTTGTCTGAACATCTTGTTCTTTCTATAAGGCTCCAGACCTGTTGGGAAATCAGCCAGAGATGCTGAAGCTCTCCCCTTTGGAATTTAATGTGCTGTGTTATGCAGCACATTATGTGTATCTATGCAGGCTGCAGGCAGCTTCACCAGGGCCTTCAGTGTTTTACAGGCTTATAAAAATAGGGTGGCTGGTTTTCCTTCACAAGTCATGACAACAGTGGCAGTGTAATCTCAGGGAGGTGATTTCTCACTCCTACAGAAGCCTGGTGACATTGGCCTTTGGCACAGAGCACCCACTTTCCATCTTTTCTATTATATTGATGAGTCTGATAATACTTTAGTATGTAACCTGGTGCCAGGGATTTAAAAATTTACTGTGCCTCTTCACCTGGAGGCATGCTTGGTGCTGTTCTGCTTGATTACTTGGACACACTCCTGCCATGGCTGTCTGTGAGATACTTGTCCATATGTTTGAAGAAGTGTGCTGATAATTCTGCAGGAATTTGTTTCTGGTTAATTTTAAGATAAATTTAGTTTAAGATCTGAGGAAAAAGAATATCATGTCAATGATTCTGGAAAAGAAGGTAGCTCTAAAATTAGAAAGACAAATAATCATTTAAATGGTCCAAAACCAGATCTTCCAAACAACTAGAAATACATATATTCGTTCCTTGGTTTTGATGTTGTCCTCTATGTACTCTAAAAATATGAAAGAAATGGCCTGAAGTATAGGTGGGGGGAAGTAGCACAGATGAGTATTTAAACTAAAATGTAAATGATTTTAAGGAGAACTAAAAGATTCTCAAACAATGGGGACCAGCTGATTGAATTGCCCTGTGTTGCTTTGAAAATGTAGTTAAAAATTGACAAGCACCTAGGAGCATAATTCTGAGAAAGGAAGAGACATTTAAGCTATTTAAGCTGTTTCTTTCTTTCAAGTTCTTAAATAATAAATATNCCTCCGCCTCTGCCTGCCTTCCTGGCGCTCAGCTCAGCCCTCGCCACGCGGTGAGCTCGCCACAGCCATTAGACATTTCGGGTCCTCGGCCGCGAAATTGTCGGCTCCTACTCAGGGCCACCGGGCAGCCCAGAGTCCAGGAGACCCCGACACAAAATTTATTTTTAAAAATGTACTGTTGCTGAACCCCGAGACATTAATGAAGTCTGCCTGCTGATTTTGTTTTCCACTACTCAAAATCCTAATCAAATAAAGAAGGAACAGGAAGATCTTTTACTTAAGGAGATTAGACCTTTTAGTTAGTCCATAATGTATATTTTGTTCTGTTGGAAACTAGTGCTAGTAAAGTTGGTACTATCAGGGCATTGGTCATTCAATTTCAAAGCAGACAACTGGTCATAAAGCAAATAGCATTTTAATTTACACTATAAATGTTTATGTAATTTTCTAGGATTACACGGGTATTGTGATAGGAAACTCTGATAGGGATGTCACAGTACATAAAACTAGGTTTTATGTGTCTCACAATTTAGAACTGCTAAATATTTTCTGCACTGACAGGATACAACTCCCCAGTTTTGGCAGACAGTTCTTGTCTCACCACCAGTCCCATGGAATGCAAAGGCTGTATTCCACACCATGGGGAGACCTATTTCATGACAGGTCATTCACATCAGGTCATCTTATCCATATTTCCTATAAAAGGGAGAAAAGAGGTACAAAAGAACGTATTTTTTCCCTAACCTTCTTCAAGATTGGAATTCAAGTGTTCATGAGCTATAATCCACTGATTTCACCAAAAAAGGATTGTCTTCAGTTTGGGGAAAAACTCCAAAAGTCAATTTGGTAAACTTTTCCCATATATTTTCTGTGAGATTCATTCAATATGGCCTCATTTCCGATTCCTGGTCTCCTGCCCATCTGCCTTGTATATACATTCTTTGCTCCTTTGCTCTCTTTTGGGCTGAGCCGAAGGGACTTTGTGAGATAAAATCCACCTGCAATTCCGGGGATAATTTTCTCCTGTGATTTCTTGCAACCAGAGATACAAGTAGGACTGCAGCCTGCTATCCCAGTAGACTTTTATCCTCAGTCTCTCCCACACACCCTCCAGCCATACCGTGGGACATATAATAGAGACCTGCTGGCCGTGCTAATGAAGAGAGAAGATAGTGTGAGGGCCTGCTGTGCTCTGGGTGGATATGATTCAAGGCTGGGCATGTGGACAGGCTAAGAACTTTCAAAGACAGGAATATTAGAAAATCTGAAATGCTAGATACATACATCAAACTATTTGTCGACAGTGCAGCTCTGAAAGAGAAAGGAAACAGTCAGAAGAGCTTTTTTCCCCATCTACAGAAATTTTGTCACTAGAATCATAATTACAAAAATGAGCTCAATAAAGCTACTGAAGTCTTAAAGGATTAAGTGAACTGTTATGTTTCTGTGGGCAATAATTGCAATTATTGTAGATCTAACTTCAGGGGTTATGATCTTGTCATGTACACAGAATCACTTTAGCTATCTACTGGGAGTTGGAGCCTCAAGTAAAAAGTCAGTACAGCTCCAATTCTGTAATTGTAGCTGAACGTCTTTCCTCAACATCACTGGTGAGCACTGATTGTCAGTAAGGCTTTAAGCATTGGTGGAGTTTTCCTAATGATATGGCTACTATTTATTTCGGGACAATTTGTGAAAAAGGGAACTGGATTCCTAGAAATCAGGTTCACTAGTATAGATTAATTTAAAGGAAATGGTGCTGCTGGAATACCAGCTTCTTGCTGCTGGAATAGCAGCTCCAAAATATCAATAATGAAAAAATTCTAAAGGGATGGATGATTTGGCCTGCAGAACAAGAAAAAAAAAAAAAGCGGGAAAAAAGGGTGCTAATTTTGTTTGTAAGGAAAAAAAAGACAATGTGGTAGAGTGTAGTGATCAGAGCTGGGGATGAAGGTGAGAGCCATGACCATTGCAGAAAGGATATTGTGCAGAATTTCAAAAGCAAGGACATAGAGTCTGAACCTGATGCAGAACAAAGCATGGAACTACAAAAATAAAACCAAAATTTTATTCTACAGAAATATTGCAGAAGTCTATTAAGGCTTAAATATATGTAGGTCAATAAGCAAAATAAAACTGTAAGACAGAAGGAAGGGCCAACTTGAAAAATGAAAAGTAAAGGGAAGCAGGAACTGGATTCATAAGAGATGTGTAAATTTGTGAGGATGGAAGTGAAAGTGTGAATGTGAGGGGAAAGGAACAATGAGGATTAATATTTACTTTCCAGTCTAGTCTCAGTGATTGATTAAAGAAAGGAAAAAATACTGAAAAATATACAGAGATATGTCTTCTGAGGTTCAATTTTAGAGTTTCTATTTTAATGATTTGAAAAAGTTGAAAAGGTAATCTGAGGCAAGACAATAATATGAACCCTGATTAAAGGCAAAGCGATGACGGAAGTCAAGTTGGAAAAAGACAGTGGCTGAATACAAAACTCATAATTTTCTGAGCTCCCCCTTCCTCTGCTTTGCATATACAAAATACAAAACTCATGCTAATTGCAAGCCCAGGTAGCTTGAGGAGTTTGGTTTATCATTGCTATGAATCCAGAGTATCAGACTAGAAATCATCATGATCATATATGTTAAGAGTGCATTTATTTATGTCTAACTAATCAAGAAATAGCATGGCATAATTGCAGAAGACTTTGGCAACTAGTCAGATTTAGATAATGCTAATGCAGCTTCTGAAAGTGACTGTCATAAACAGGGAGACATCATTGTAGGACAGAGCAAGAAATAAAGAAAGAAAAGGCACAGTTCTTTCTGCTGCTGCTGGTCCAGGTGCTGGAGAGAAACAAGGCAGACCTGCAATGGATGTTCTCTCCAGCCACTCTGAGCTTGTTATTGCCCTATTTTATTTCAGGGATGAGTTTAAGTGGATATGGACTGTGAATAGAGTGCCTTGGGAATCTTTAAAAACATACAAATAAAAATAATTATCATTTTTGCCATTGAAATAAAAATTATAAGAGTATGTTCCACCATCTGGCAAATAAATCATGACCACCTACAGCAGGCAGTCAGAAAGTCAATTCCTTTCTTCTGTTTTCTTTCTGATTTGGTCCCTGCCAGTAACTATTTCTGGTTTATATATTCTTCAAAAGGCAAAATGAAGACACTTAAAAATCCTGATACTTCTCCTCCACAACAGACATTCAGCTAAGAGACAGATCAGGACAAACGGTTGCTTTTTCAGGGGGAGTTCTGCCCTGTAGATGACTGTTTTATACCTATGTTTTTACATCAATACTTTCTTAGTGATGAGAAAAAGCTACTGATTTGCCTTGGGCATACGACATAAACCAAAATTATTTGGGAGCGATACTTTCACAGCACGAACTCCTCAGAGCACTTTAAAGGCTGTGTTTCATTGACATTCCATTAGTGCCAACAGAAGCTGTACTTGTAACTCCCTGTGTAATTCGAGAAACTTCAGTAAAAACTGCAAGAAACCTGTCGCCTTCCTGATTTTTTAGAAATCTTTTATGCAACTCAGAGTTTACTTCACAATTTCAGCTGCTGATTTTTCTTTTTTGCTAAAAATCTGTGGGGTTATTTTACTGTAAACAAAATTGAAAAGGCCAATTTTCTTCTGACTAAGCTTGATTAACTTTTTGTCTTTACCCTAGTAAAATTTATTTCCTGTATGGGAAGATTTAACAAATTATATTAATTTAAATACACTCAAAGCCATGATGTTTATTAACGATACAGCAAATGTGCCTCTCAGCTTGCAAGATGTAACTATTTAATCTTGCAGTTCTCTGCTGGACTGCATGCCAAAAGCAAATACATGCTCCATGAATTCTATAAAATGTATAATAGCTACTTCCCATTACTCATTATGACTGTAGCTAGTGTCAAAACACAAGTTCAGAGGCATTTGTAGTAAGATGCAGAAATCCTGGTGAGAAGTGAATATGAGCTACAGCCTGTGCCTAGAAGGTAACAGCACAGCTGACAGCAGCAAGGGGATAATCATGGGCTGGTACAGGTTTCAGCTGGGGACCTCTTCCTTCCCAGAATTTCTCTCCTTTCCAAATCTCTGTGAGAAAATTGGTCCAGGCTTCTCTTACCCTTTGCAGATATTCGAAATAGTAAGAACTGCTGAAAGGGGGGATATGCCTGAGTGAAGCAAGGAGGGGTGAACATTTTCCTTGTGCCAGAGCAACAACCTTTGTGACTTGGAGAAGAAGTTGTTGGTGTTTGAGCTGAAGAGCTGAAAGATGGAAAAGATGCTTTTATTACAGGATGGGGTTACACTCTTTCCATTTGTAGCCACAAAAAAAAAAAAAAATCAAAACTAATGCTTATGCCTTAGTGCTATTAGACACTTGGAATTGCCATCTTGGAGAGAATATTTAGGATTGAGTAGTTCATTTTTTGATTATTTAAGGCCTTGAACAATTTCACTGTGTGCTCTTTTTTGGGGGTGGAGGGGGCCTTTATCTTTTTGAAAGGATGGCTAGGGCTTGCAAAGTGAAACCTGAACTGCATGTGTATCAAGTGGCTAAAGAGATTACAGTTTCTTATGCAGAGGAATGCTTACCTGACTAGGAGAAAAAAAAAAAAAAAGAAAAGAATTAAAGAATGAAATATAATGGAAATTTCTATTAATGCCCAGCCAAAGAAGGACCAATGACTATAACTTGACTCAGTGATACTTCCATTTGTTTTCTCATTTTAGTAGAATTCAGTTTAATGGGACTTCAATACTGCCTAGTTGTGAGGTCGAAACTGTAAGCTTTTCTTTATCTGTGAAAACTGACATTTTTCATTTTCTTCTTGAAATAGCGGTTTGAAGCCATACTGTATGTAATAAAGGGCTTCTGTGTTCTTTCCCAAAGATAGCCAGAGCCCATTACCCTAGGGAGTGACCTCTATGTTTACTTCTTAAAGTATTTTGTTATCCTGAAATACAACTTGCTGTGTAGGAATGGCAGTTTCTGTTACAGTTTAGTCAGAATCTTGACAGTTTCACACTTCTACTGCTTCTGCTTGCTATTGCTGCTAAAAAACCATTAAAAAGTAGGTGAAATGTCATAAGTTTCACACTCAGAAAAGGAGGGACAAAGCCTTGTCTCTGGATTTGTAAATGCTCACACAGAACCAACAACATATCTTGAATGCTTCCATTGCAGAGGCTTTGCTTCTGGTCTGACAGAGTCAGAAACTGAATCATGTTGTACATGAACATTTTTCACCCAGTGAAGATACAGAGAGTTCACCAAAATCAGGAGTGACTGTGATTTCATTGATTAAGGAAGATTAGCTCACTGTAGAAACTGCTGTTTAAGGCAGAGCTGTACAATGCACACCTGGAGATAGGTACTGCTACTGACTAACCATGCTTAGGCGAGAGATCGTGAGTGAAAGGATTCTCTGTTGAGTAAATGGCCTTTCAGGAAAAAATTATGTGAGAGCAATGAGATCCTGTGGAACCGCTTCAATTCACTTGGTTCTAGAAAGAGTTGGGAAGCACTCCTGAATGCAGCTGTAATATTGTTTATGTAATGCTGAAATTTAGATCAGCTCAATAACTTCAATTACCACTATTTATATTTTATTGGTAGTCAAAGCCCCTGGTTGCAGATCACTGCTGCAGTGGGATAAAACTATAGAATAAACTATAGAACCAGGGCTAATTTTACATAGATGTAGCATAGGGTATCAAAGTGAGCAGGCTGACTAACAACCTGCTTTCCTAGAGCATGAAATGCACTGCTCTGGCTTTCAGACCCTGATGCTGAGACTGCTCTACTACTGCTTCCAATGGAGAGGTCAAGTTGGAAGTGACAATCCTGTATTTAATCAAAGTAAAAGGCTGGATCTATCTAAGTAGAGTATTGATGAATGGAGAGTTAAAAATACATATTCATCTGCAATGAACATGAAAATGTTGTGATATCAGAATTCCTTGAATTCTCACTTGCCATTCCAAGCCACTCTGTCCTCACTTGTAGGCACGAAAAATTCTCTTTCCAACACAAAGACATCATAAGCTTTATCTTATGCCACTATACACAAAACTGTGACAGAATATACCTTTTACATGATACAGCTGCCCTTTCCAACCTCAGGAACTCAGGACATGATACTGAGTAAATATAATCATACCCCACAATGCTTTTCATTAAATGATACTTCTAGCTTTTTCTTATCTGTGAAGTCCTTAGATTTCAATTACATGATTATTTTATTTTTCTTCTTTATGAGAAACATAGAGATTCAAGAACAATATTCTTTAAGGAATAGGAACCTGTAATAAGGCTTATGATTCAAGTCATTTATTTGATTTATTATATATGCATAACTGTCACTAAAAGAGCATTAGTGGGAAAAAACAAAAGCTAATTTGTTTTCACAGGCCACAACTTCTATTCAGTAGGTTTTCATTTCATCTATATACATACATATTTACATATATATATATATTCCACACTATAAGGACATATTAACTTTAGCCACATGGATCAAGAGCTAAAATGGAAGGAAATGAAAGCAAGGAAAAGAAAAGGAACAAATGAAATAAAGAGGAACTTCGTGTTTGGTATTTCAATGACTTTCCCAAATTTATTTGTGCAAGCCTTTGCTTCCAAATTGCAGATTAAGCAAGCATTCAGTGGTGAGTGATAGTTTTTATATGAAGAAAGAGAGTGCAGATTAAAAAAGAAATTGTGTTCATCTGTATGTGAAACCAATTTGTATGCTCCTATCCATACTCTGTTGAAAAGAGCATTTTGATGAATCGATGCATGAAGCTGCTCCCATTTGGCACATGTACAGAAAGGTTTAAACTTCAGACTAAACTGTTCCTGCAGAGAACAGTCTGGTACTCAAAACTGATACTTATCTCTAAATGTACACTCTAATTTACTCAATAAAATGAAGATTCTGGCATTTGTGATCATACTAAGGGTTTATTCTGCAGCACTACTGTTTGTGTCAACTATCAAGAGTACTGCAGTTATTTATCTCAATATTAATTAGCTGCACAACCATTAGCACTGTAATTTGTAAGAAAAAAAACCCTAACAATGTTTCGAGTCCAGTGTTCCACCAAAACATAACTTTTTGACTTTACAGCTGAGGCAATTCAGGAAATTCTGTGATAGTAATACGTTATTAACCCCATTTCAATTTTAAAAATCGGCATTCCTTCACCCAACCCTCTGCCTCTGGAATTAGCAGCTGAACAGACCCAGAAGGTTCATGGAAGTAGAAAAAGGTCTGGCAGAGACATATTTTCATAATATATGAATATTTAGTTGTGGGAACAATGTAGGGACAAGAAATTCTGATTCCACACAGAAGCTGTGCCCCTGTGGTGAAGATGTATGCACAGATGTAGGATGGCCATATGTTCCTTTTTAAGCAGAAATCACAAACCTCAGAGCCTGTGTATCCTGTTGGTTGTTGCAGTGGGAACTGCTGGAAGAAGCTGTTCTGGCTCTGTGCATATATGGGGAGGAACTGTGCATTCTTGGACAGTATTCATGTATAACTTTGCAGCAACTGCTAAGACAAAGTCTGTGTGGTGTCCTTTGGGAATACACACTCTGGAAAAATGTCACCTAGTTTTGAAGATGTGCATCAAGAAATGCTACTTGCAAAAATGCACACAGGTATTATTTTAGGTCTTTGTTTTTACTTTTCTTTTTTTTTTTTTTAATATAAAAGGGTTATTTTCAGAGTCTTTGTGAAGACTTTATACTATACCTCTAACAGGTGAACTGTAAAACCAAAGTACTTTCAAGGTTTCGACTCTAGAAAGTAATGTTTAAACAAAGAATTTGGGAAGGGGCTTGAGTGATGTCTTGATTGGATCTCTCCTGAGCAGATTGTTAACCAAGAGATATGCAGTCAAAATTGCACAGGGATGGAGAATAAATTCACATATGAGATACTCCATTTTATATTCATGTGCACAACTGGTATTTGCACAGTACTCTGTTCATTTAAATTTTAATACCACACTGTAAATTCTATCATTAATATTAAACCTGGTCTTAATATTAATGATCTGCTACTTTCAAAAAGTGCTGCATCAAAAACACTCTAGCAATAGCCCCTTAACATTTCCATCACTTGAAAAGAGGGAATGATGTGAGGGTTTAAATACAAAACAACTCTTACTTTAAACCTGAATAATGAGTTTCTGTATGCAGACAAAGTGTAGTGTCAATGGCAACCAACAAGTCAAAATTTGTTAGGCTCTGAAGATTTTCATTAAGAATAACAAATATTAATTCACTAATAGAAATTGCAAATATTGGTAATTATTTTATAAATTATTGGTAATTATTTTATAAAAGGACTGATTATGCTCCATGAAAAATTCCTGTTAAGCTATATTAATTACTCTGTGTTGTTGGCATGCCTAGGATATTCCTGCATGGAGAACTCCACCTCTTCTGAACTTCAAAGAGGCTATTCAAGTGTCTTGCATACACACACACACACACAAATCTCCAAGTGTTTGGTTTAACACTTTTAGTATTTCCTCCCATTTTCATTGTTAAATTTGTCCTTGGAGACCCAGAGAGTCAGAGAGTAAACTGTTTCTAAACGTATTGGTAAAAGTTTTCCTGCTGTGAGCCCTACCTATCAGTCCTCTGAATTCAGTGGAAGCTGTATAAGAAGATTTAATGGGAAGATGCTTCATATATTCTGTATTCTCAAGTTCACTTTAATTGGCATGGGATTTTGCTAAAACTAACCCTTGAAAATCCCTGAGAAAAATGACAAATAAAATTGCTTTCAGATTTACTTTGCAGATTTAAGACATCTGGTGTTGTGATATATCAGCTCCTTTTTATAACACCAAAGAGAAAATTTTCTCAATATTATACAACATTATAAACATTGTTAAGACAGATTTAGTTAAAAATAAATATCTGTAAGATATTCAGGAATACTAGTAGAAAGTTACAGAGAGAAACGTGACCTTGGCTGTACGAAGTAATACAAGCATGAATCCATATGAAATGCGCTAGGATGGTTCTTCTATGGTCATATGACACACTTACGGGACATTACAAACCAGGAAACGGATAATTAATTTTTCATTAAGGAGATGGAAACACTGCATTTTACACCAGTCGTTTTCTTTTCAGCTAATGCAGAAACTTAAAAATTATTATAAGCAAGTAGTTAGCAGTCAACCATGCAGGGCCAGGAGCTGGAGTTGATGATCCTGAAGGGTCCCTTCCAACTCAGCATGTTCCATGATTCTATGGTGCTATAGCTAAAATAACAGAAAAAACAACTAATGTTTTCCAGGTCTTTGATTTTTTAAAATATGGGAATGGAACAGAAGATTTTGAATTATTTCATGGAATGTGAGAGGGAGTTAACTCACCCCAATCTTTTGTAATCTAACACATAGTTACCTGCTTATTTAAGATATTAAATCCCCAAAACAGTTCTTCAGGGGAATAAGTCGCTTTTCAAATTAGGAGGGATAACTGAATCTGATCTACATGAGCCAGAAACTAAAATGTTTGTTATTAATGAACTGTGTAGAATTTCTCTACTTTATAAATAACTTCAAAAAAAATCTACAGAATGTTGCTCCTCAAGAAAACCTGTGTCTCCTGAGTTAAAACTGAATACTCCTTTGAAGATACAGTCTTACGCATTTGTCACATATTGATATATGTTTCACAAAGTCTTAAATTTCTCTAGTAATTTACTAGGCTAGCTTCCTTTAAATAATATTTTAGCATTACCTTGAAAAACTCTACCTAAGATCATAAAAGAGGGGCCATTAGAATATTGTACTAAACATCTTTAAACTATAATTCAACTATATAGTCTGGGAGTAAAAATGACAAGGATTTTTCCAATGTAATATATTATGCGCTTATTTACATAAAATATCAATATTTATATTCACTGATGGAACAACAAGATGACTTGGTTTTCTAAATAAAGATGGTACATATCAGTTTGACAGACACAGCTGAGAGAGCTGAGTTTATGTTTCTAAAAAAGTATTCATTTTGTACTTTTTTTATAGAATACTGACAAGGGAATTGCTAATGAAGATAAAAATGATAAGGGTGGAATGTGTAACAGACATGTGGTTCTGTAGAAATTAGAAAGAGATATAAAGCACTGTCTTACTTTCCAGTATTATGCTGAATATTTTCAGTGGTACTATTTTAAAAGAAATAAGATGTACTATGTGCTGTAAGAAAAATAAACGGGGGGGCAGGGAGGGGGGGCTATTTCTACAGGTTACTGTAGAAACTGTATCATAGATCAGCGTCATAGATTTTTCTAATTTGTGTGTTGTAATTAGAATACAGACCTGATCCTGTAAGTGGCTTTAAGAAAGTTTTTGCAAAAACCTTTGATATACCTATGAAAGCTACCTTTTAATTTCCTTCATCAAACCATTACTGTAAATCACTACATTTTCATGATTTTATTTTGAGGAAGTCTTTTTTTTGAAACCAAAGCAACAAATATTTCATAATTTTTGCCTTTCCTTTTGTTGATGTAATTTAAACTGTTAAAAGTATTGCAGAAGGATAGTGGAGAATTACGTGGTGGTTTCTTCACTTATGTGAATTTCTCCGTCAAGGATCAGTTACCTCGTTTGTGCTACTGCAAATCCAGGCACCTTAAGTCTTTCATTTGCATATATAGGATTCATAATAAACAACAATGGAGTTGCAATATTTTATATTTTCACCACTGAGAACTTCAACATACAATCTTACTTGGATTAATCAAGTAATGTGTAGAGAAAAACAGTGACCTTTCTGACACTGCATGAGGCTTCATGTCGTGTTGTATTACCTCATCCAGGCTGTTTAAGCCTGCATGGGTCAGTCATGATTCAAGCAATTTGACATTCTTTGATAGAACTTGACACTGTCACCACACTCTAATGAGTCACGTAGGTAATTAGAAAACAGACTTGCATAGTTCCAGAATATTTTCATGATTTATTTCGTGTGTATATGTTTGTTTTGTGTCAAAGGATACATAAACAAGTGGAAAACTATAATGAATACACCAATTCATCTTATTTGAATTGATTCTATATATAAAATTATGCACATGACAACATCAGCAGCCTTCATTCAGCAGCAGGGAGAAAAAAAATCCATCTTATGCCCTAATTGGCTATTAAGTTATAATTTCAAATGTTCCTGCGTGACTTCCATGCCAAAATTAATAAAAATTTAGACAACTATTAAATGCTCCTGAAAATTTATCCATGGTCTTCAAACAGCAACAATGGTTGTGGACAAAATAGGATTTTTATTTTCTATAGTATTTATTTCAAAGGGCAATAAATCAATCATTTGAATAATTTAAAATAAGATTTCTTTTAAATGGTCTGTTCCAATTGAATTGCAGTTCAGGAGTTGCAGGATGACAGTGTATCACTTCTTCTTCTTTACATCAGAAGAGATAATAACAGTTCTAGTCCTAACATCTGTGAAAGAAACCTTGTCTCAAATCAAAGTGGTGAAAGTGCTGTCATTGAGGCAAGCAAGGGTTTCAGCCTGTCAGTCTGTGAACTCTGCCAAGACTGCATTTCTTTGTCTTTCATTGCCGTGTTCTTTACATAAGCAATTCTTTACTAGTTTCAATGAGTGCAGACTAATTACGAAGTTAAGGTACCAGCAGAAAAGTAAAATAGCATTGCCGACACTTCTAAACAACATTGTCCACATTTTTTTTTCTGTTTATGCACCACAGGTAAAACCGTGCAGAGTCAGAACTTCCATTCTCTTCCTAAGCAAGGTTTTCTATCTATGTCAAGTACTCTGTATATGCTTTAGGACTAGATCTTTCTCTCTTTTGCCTCACCATTGAGAACCTCTTTCAGCAACATTGCATTATAGACGAAAAGGGAGTTTTAACTCAGCTTTTTTGTTTCTTGTTCTAGAACCATATCCAAACAGTTAAATAATTTAGGGTAGAACACTCATAGATTAGAGACAGAAACTGGCACTTACTTACAAGTGACCTGATGGTCTAAGAAGCTTAAGAGGCTTTGAGAGGGAGGCAGGAAGGGAGGCTGTGATACAGCTTCATCTGCTGCCAAACACTGCAGTTCTGGTCCTGGTTTTCATAGTAGATCCCTGAAACTTGGAGCTATATGTACATCTACCTCAGTGTCCATGACATTGAAAAAACTGAGGAAAAGGGTGAAAGAGTCCATATTTACAGATACTTATTCTTTCCTTCCTGAAAAACCAAGTAGATAATGGCTGATGAAGAAGTTCTATTTGACTGAATACATGTTTTTAACATGGATGTTTGTGTTGGTAACTAGCTGAGAAAGCACAGGAAATGTGGTGTCAGAATACAGACTGACACTCTTTAGGTAGTGGGCAGTCCTTGAACGAGGGGAGATGTGTTGCCACAAATGCACATAAGGCAGGGAATACTTTGGGAGGATCACCATCTGTCTGGGTCCTACATTAGCTGCATAGAAAGGAAATACACTTGATAAACCTCAGCTTCGCCCAGAGAAAAGGAAATAAATTGGGAGACATGTCTCAGCATCCTTTTTTTATGATATATCACTATTTTAGACCCTGGTGAAAGGCCTAATTGTGTAACTATATGTACTAATCAAACTACCAGTTTGTTGCTTCCCTGTACTTCAGTAGTCATCTTCTGCAGAGTGAGATTTCTTAACGTGCTTTAGAAATACTTTATGCAGAGGTATGCCTTTTCAGCAATTTAAGTTATTAAGAGAAAGCTTTCAATATTCCTTTGAGATGCTTGCAACCCTACACGAGTTATTGGTGCTCTGTGCTGTAGTTTCTGCCTCATCTTACTGCGTCTTTCCCTATGCCTGAGTTTATTTACTTTTAATTGTATTGTGAAGTTTTCACTCATAATGCAAATTTTTCACTGTCATAGAATGAACAAAAATGCTGCTGCTTTTTTTTGTTTTGTTTTGTTTTTCTCTGCTATGCAAAAGCGTGGGCAAAGTAATTCCAGAAAATTCCTCCAATAATCCTGCATTGATTTCTTCTTCTCTAATAAGAAATGGTGAGTGATAAAGCATAATCTTCCTTGACTTTTATTTTTTCTGGTGAGTTTTAAGTCTCATTTATAATAGACATTTTTCAACTAGTCTGGCTTCATATAAAGAGTCTGTTGTTTAATGGAATATTTTCATATGCATAAATAGATTTTTAAAAATTTGAAATATACTTACATTTTTTAAAGACTTTTGAGTTTTCTCTATTGGTAATTTGGGGCTTAAAATCCACATAAAATATACTGTTGAAAGTGCAGCATGAATTTTTCAATGTGAAGTGGTTAAAATTGTCAAGAGGTGTAACTAGAGCTGACATATAGTGAGGATTTCCAGTTAACTTCATTCCCTTCCTCCAAATGCCTGTGATCTTAATTGCACTTTAAAAAGATTTTCAAAACTTGGGAATGTTTTCAAACCTGGGGATTGGAAAACTTGGATGTTTAATTCTATCCCACTTCTTGCTGCTCTACTGAAAGATGGAATATTTGAGAGAGAAGCTGATGATCCTGCATCATTGCACATTTCCCCATGTCTCAATTAAAGAATAGTGAGTCCAGTGTTCTGGAGGTTCAGCTTCAGCGACCTGCATGTTTGTTATGAAACTGCTGCAGAAACCTGGGGAAAATTACTGTGCATATCAAAAAAAGGACAGAGTGGGAAATACAAGAAACAAGGTATAACGAATTTTTAACTGCAATAGGATTTTTGCTGGTAATGCTAACAATGCATTTAGGTATTTAGAGCACATATTCCTAAATCTAAATTAAAAACACATATGTAGAAAGAATGCTATGTCCTACCTGCAGTGAAGGCCTGAGTCTCTTCTTTTTTCCTGCACCAGATATTTTTGGCTAAACTCTAGCTCAGACTATAAAGGTAAAACAAGTCAAGTTATTCTGGCAGTACAAAAAACTTGTTCCTTGAAAGAAATTCTTCAGGGGAAGCATCCCTGGCACTGAACACATTAATTGCTCTGACAGTTACCAGAGAGCAATTGGAAAAATCCACAGGCAGCATGTTACTTACTAATAGCTGCGCTGGTGACAATTTTTATTGAGTATTAGACTGAACAAAGAGTCTGGGGATCCTAGACTCCAGGTATTTGCAATTTCAGATTAGTCAGGACTGCACAGTGTGGCACAGAAAGGTAAATCCAAGAAGCAGAAATGACAGCTTCCCTAGAGTTGCTTGCATACTTGCTCATAGGTTCTTTACCTTTTATTTCTTTTTTATTATTTCTTAGTTTAGTGCTGTGTTTCCCTGGGGCACATTACTCCTGTCTCAGATGAAACGTGCCATGCAGCTTGCTCAGTTTCAGCTCAGGGCCTTTCCACTGCTACACAGAGAACAGACACCCTTGTGTATTTTCCCATCCCTTTCAGAAAATGGTATTAACAATCTCAATTCAGGACACATATCATCTGAGAAAACGTTGAGAGAAGAAAGAAAAAAGGTGCGGATGATACAGATTAATCTTATGAGCTGTGGATCATCTAAATGCATCCCCTGGACCATTGGTGTTCACTGTTACTAACGATTGCTGGAGGAAAACTCATGCTCTTCCCAATGTCCTGGGTGCTAAATAACTACTAAATCCTGTGTGAGAGTTCATTTAAAAATTATGGTCAAAGCTTTCCTAAACAAGGTAGGAAATGGGGATGGTTTGCAGAGAGCTCACTGCTGACTTCACCGAAGGAGAAGTGCGCAGGGACATGGTCACTCTCTCTTCCTTGGAGCATGGGACTGAAGAGAGTTGTACTGGTGCACAGCTACTGATGGGAACACTCGCCAGGCAAGCAAAACCAGGCCTCCAGTTCTGTACCAAATGTAATCACACTCTGCTACCATGCCAAAGTAATAAATTTTTAGAAATGGCCCATTTCTGTAGCAATTTTATCTCAGCTTTGTCTAACACATGGTATATTGCAGTACTTAACAAATGCTTGTTCTGAGGTCTTCCTGCATTTCTCAGCCTGCTTTCTTCCCTTTTCGTAATATTGTGTAACTCCAGCTTTGGTAAGTGCCTCACTGGCTGCAGGCTGCTTACGGTTTCAACTTTTTCTTTGGTATTACTTACACAAGTATTTAAACAAAATAAAGGGTTCTATCACCAGAATCTTCTTAAAGCACATTTACTTTCCTTGATTTCCTTGAGACAGGACTACCTACACTAGAGTAGACCAGTAGTAGGATGTGTCTATCTTACAGCTTTATTTTAATCTGGAATGAAGCATGTTCTAGCTATACAATCAGAACTGCCTGGTAAGTTGCCCTGATGCTCTGCAAGGCCTGGCACCTTTAAGAGCAGTAGATGTGAATCCACCCATGCCTTAAATAGGTGTGCTTGGAGATTTCTCATTATGGGGGTGGCAATACCATCAGCTGGTTTTAGACTCTCTAGTTTGGAGGAGCAGTAGAGGCATCTAAATAGAGTTGAGGATGGTGGAATTGAAGCTGTAGTATGCATGAATAGTTAGCAACCAATTTATACAAAATTGTACAGCTATAGAGGAGACAATCTCAGGTATTAAGTGGAGTAAGGCTTTAAAAGGAATACTCATGGGTAACTGAGAAAGTAGTATACACTAATAAAGAGCTGGATGAGTCCTCCCAAAGGAGTTATTCCCTGAATGATAAGGATGTACTGGTTGAGTTCACAACTCCTCTCCAAAAGACTGATTGAAGAAAAGCAGGGAGATTTCTTCATTTAGCTGTACATGATAAATTTTTTGCCTGTATTTTTCTTTTGAAATAATGTCTTTGACTGTATCTATCTAGGTATTTCTAAGGGTGATCCTGACCCAAAGAGACTGAGATTGTGTAGTCACAACCCTTATTATACTCTACATAAATAAAATGTGGATAATATTACACATTTTATTTGAACTTAAATGTTGTGCAGGTAATGGTATTAGTGGAAAATGATAGTCTAAGCTGGAACTCCTGCTATAGCAATTTTGTTCCTTTCAACTCTGTACAGTTTATGTGAAGCAGGTAGAGGGCTCATTCTTAATTTCACAGATGGAGAGGTAGATACAGGCAAGCACTTTTAATTTAGACGAGTGGGAATTCCATATATGCCTAAGTGGCTTAATTTTCATGGTTGTGGTAAACCTGCCAATAACTTTAAAGAATCAGGTGCTACAGTGTTTCTTGTTTGGAATGATTTTACCATGGTGTTATAAGGTTGAATTTCTTAATCAAGAACACAACAGAGTTAAATTAGCAAAAGAGAAAGTAAAACTTGTCTCTTACAATAATTAGCAATTAATGTTGCTTACAACCTGCCAGTATTCTATCTTGAATTCTTCCCAAAAGGCGTAAGAATGTCATCTATTGGAAGAGCATTCTGTTACAAGAGTGTATGTTCCATAGCAAAATATTCTGAGTCAGTTTTCATTCTCCAACTCAGAGCAGTTTCAATCTAGTGCCTGAGTACCCAAACCAAGTTTTCCTCCTTCATATTTATCCTCTGCTTACCCTAGAGGATAGGACTGAATTAGTGACAGAATTACGCTGTTTCCTTGTGCCCTCTGGGGACTGAACTATCAGCAACTCACTGCTTTGAGAGATCTTTACAGCTGTGAGTCAGGGATGACATTTTCAGAGACAGACTGGAGGCTTCAGCAGGGGCGTGAAGTTGACCTTGAATTGTGAACTAAATTTTTTCATATTGATCTCTTGTGACACTTATCACTAGCATGTGGCTCTGCTTGTGAGATGGGGTTTGATGCAACTTTCAAGCAAATATGATTCGTATGCTTCATAAATCAGGGTTTCATCCTGCAGTAAACCTCCTATGAAGGCTGTGTAGAGACAGTTAATTGTTTCCTGTCTCTACTAAGCCAAAAATCTTGAGCTTTCCAGGCAGACTTGATGTGTTTGAGCAGACTAATAGGGTGAAGGAAATTCACCACTTGTGCACCTGATGCAGAAAAAGTAGAGGTCTGCTGTTATTGATTGGGATGGCATACAGTGTTAGTCACACCCAAAGGGCCTTGGACAGGCAATGCTCCTTCAGCATGTACTACATTAAATGTTGGAATTTCCCGATTAGGGGACTACCTTCCCACTACCCCCAACAAACCAAACCGCACCACTATTTTTGTAATTTTTCGGTACACAAGGTTGCCATTCAATGTGTGTAAATAAGTAAAAAATACAGCTTCATCTGTCACACAGTTTCTTTTCTGTTAAAGCTCTATTTCAGCCTAATCCTCAAAACGGTTCTTTTCCTTGGATCTTAATGTTACCATAAAGACTTTTCTTGCATATTTAGGCAGTCAGTGAATCATTAAGCAAAGCTACTCTTTTGCTGAAATTTACTGGTGTTGAAAATTAAGGGTTTATTCTCTTGATTGGTCTACCCCAGTTACTCTCTTCAAGAATTTCAATGCTACAGCTTGAACACAATGTGAAAAATTAATTCCCTGAAGTACTTGGTGGAGCAATCAAAAGTGGAATCTATGCATTTATATCCACATGTTACATGGTAATACTGTATGTTGGTGATCATTAGTACTGGCAAGAATTTAATAATCTCATACTAGGCACAGCACTATAAAAGCAATTTTGTAAAGATTTTGTTAAAATCAGTAGAAGAAGGAGTTTAAGATTAATTATTTATTTAAGCATTGAAGAAAATGCTCGCAAATTTTTTTGTCTCGAATACTATGTTAATGACTTTATATCTGGAGACGGAAAAGAATACAGCCATTGGAAACACTGAGTTTCACATTTGCAGAGGTTTTTATGAAAGAAAATATAGCCTCTAGCAACAGCAGTTTTAAGAGCCATAATATTCGCCTTTTTATTATATCTGTCCTTTTCTGTCTGAAGTTGTCATTAATGATTATCAAAAGGTAGAGGAGACCAATAGTAAATTCTACTTACAATATTCAAGTTCTGTCCTCACGGGAAAGTTCTTTTTAGAACTGGTGTTGTGGAATCTGAGATGAGCTTGGTAAAGATACTATGCTGTAATAGCTAGTTTTCACATTTGATTTCAGAGAAGGTAAGATAAGAAATCCAAGTTTTATATGATTTTCAGAATTTGTTAAAACATAAAAAAAAGTGAAGCAGAATTTAATTTATCAGCAACTTGTAAATTAATGGTAAGACAGATTTGAACAAGAAAGATCTTTTATATTTCCAAGTGTGGAATAACATTAATGTAATTTTTATAGTACATTTTACTTATATAAATATAAAGTTGATTAGGACAATACCTACATTACTCTATAAATATTATATATTTTTAAAACTTTGGTTTATTGAAACATTCACATAAAATTTGGTAGTAAGACATATTCTAGTCAGAAGAATATGAGATGCACAGTGTTAAACCAAAAAGGTGTGAAATCTACTCACTGGGGATTTGCTGCTTCTGCTTGTTGGGCAATTCTTTCATTTTACATAGAAAATGGTCATTCAAACTGACACAGTAATTTTCTGACTGGCTAACTGAGGATACCTCACATTTCTGAGGACAGCATGACATTTTGATACTCATTATTTTAAAATGTCATCTAGAAAGAAATTGCCTAATATTTGGCACTTAAAAACACTTGAGGGTTATTGCAAGTGAATACTTCTTGATTAGTTTTTATGTCTTTTTTACTCTTGCTTAATTAATAAGAAATTATGGCATTTTAAGGAGTCTCGCTATAAATATATGCAACAAGTAATAAATGAGGATCACTTTAATTCTTCCATGAGTTTCTTAAGAGAAGGTTTGAATCAGGATAGAACAGAACACCTCACCTATGAATTGTTTTCATCATCCTCGGGACTTCTCAGAAGTACGCTGTTTCAGTATCTATTAGAGTAGGACTAAAGAGTATCCATACCTCCTCCTATTTCAGCGATCAGAACTTGGACCAGTGCGTGTGTGCTTCCCTGCTTTTAGAATTCAGATATACAAATAATTCAACTTCTGTATGATCTAAATTACCTTTTTTTTTCCTTATTGCATGTTTTATAGGCCATATTCAATACTGAAAGAAAAATGTCCTCAGTGTTTTGACTTGGATTAGGATGAGTGATGTTATGAGGACAATGAGAGTTTCCTAAGGAGTGAATAACAAATAAGACTTTACCAACTAAATCACAAGGCTATCCTCTGAAGTATTGTTGCATGGAGCTGGCTTGAGACTTATTGGGAAGAATGTTCAAATTCCAAATCTTTCAAAATTTGTGTGGTTCCTTTAATAAAAGTCATACCAAGTGTGTGCATATGTGTGCTGGTGAAGCTCTCAAGGTGGATTAGATAGGTTATTCCCTCCTGATGGCACTGGGGGTCATGAAAACACGCAAGTAGACTAATTTCTGCAAAATGTCTCAATGCATGTTACCAATGCTCAAAAGCAGAGAAATAGACTAGCTGACTGATTCTCTCATTAATTTAGATTCGGGATTTGTTAATCAATTTGATATTCATGATATGTTGGCCTAACTCCATGTATGAAAATAACAAGGCTCTGAATGAAGAAGAACGTCTTAAAAGATTTTAATGTTCTTGCATTAGTTTTTAAGCCATGCTCTATCACTTTTTTTTACCCACAATACAAAGTTGTATTATCACAGTAGTTCCGTATGACCCCAAGGCCAAAATATGATTTGTTTTGTTTTCAATCTTACAGCTGACAGTGTTTGGTTTATTAACACACTATTCCTTTAAGAAATCTGTAATAAAACCAGAAAACTCACATAATCTTTCAATTAAAGTTTGAAGCTTTAGGGCTAACCTACAAATTAAGCTCAGTGTTAAAAAAATAGCGTTCAATGACAAGAGTTAGTATCCTGGTTCTGCTTGCGGAGGCTTTTACATCTTTGGTGGACCTTCAGGTTATTTCAAATTATAGATATGAAACATTCAGTATGAGGAAATGCAGTTCTTAGAAATGATCCACAATCTGCTCATACCTCAGGCTTTTTACAAACAATCTTTTTCTTTATCAGATTTTCAGGGGTAAAGGTAAATATTTAAATTAAAAACACTATTATATCACAGAATCACAGCTCTTTCTGAGTTGGAAGGGACTCAAGGATCAACTCTTAAGTGAGTGGACTGTACAGGGATCAAACCTGCAACCTTGGTGTTATTAGCACCATGCTCTGACCAACTGAGCTCATCTCAGGGTCAAATGGAAAATATATATGAATATAGAGGATCTTACATGATCTATCAGCAGTAAGAAAATTCCTGAATTAGTGCTGTCCACTAACCTAATTGGTTCCTATTCATTTGGTTGGGGATGATTGGGTTAGAGACCATTTAATCCAACCTGACATCCAGAAGTCCGTGGTGCCTAACAGGATGCACCCAAAAGTGTTGAGGGAACTGATGGACATCGTTGCTAGGTCATTCTCAATTATCTTTGAAAGGTCATAGCAGTCAGGAGGCATGGATGAGGACTGGAAGAAAGCAAATGTTACCTCCCTCTTCAAAATGGCAAGAAGAAGGACCTAGGGAACTACGGGCCTCACAATCCTTTGCATCCAAGATATTAATTTAAAATGCTCTGTGATACCACAAAGTCAAATATCACAGAGATATATTCATAATTTCTTGAAGAGTCTTAGTTTTACTTCCATTTACAAATACATTTTTTTATGTAAGAGAATCTACTGGAAATGATAGCTGTGAAAAATGTCTAGATTTTGGAGCTTCTTCTAATTTTAAGACTTAGGGCAGCATTTCTTAATAGTTCAGCAAAATGTATGTTCTGAAATGCATGTACTATGAATTTGTTCACTAGTAGGTTTATTATACCTGTATATTGCTTCCTACTTATAAAAAACCTCTTGAGATAAGCTGCTTATATTAAAATATTTTCAAGTTGCTCCAAAGAAAGTAGAAATATTGGAAGGATAAATATTGTCAGCAGTGATGGACTACTCTGATGAAGTGATTCATTATTTCAGTTCCAGTACTTACGACCTTTGTTGAGAGAGTGACATGCTGAATGCCCCCTAACCCCCATTAATATGCTGATCTGCCTTCTAAACCAGTGAAAGCTGTGTTTTCATCAAATATGCAAAAATCACATCTCTCTGTAGAAGTAAAGATGCCACAGAATGGATGAATTTAGGGAAGTAATGCCTTTAATTCGCATAAAAGGGTTTTAAAGTTTGCTCACAAATCAGCAGGGTCTTGTAATGAAATAGCATAGTTTTCATAATGAAGTGATTCTGAATCTTAAACGTTAACTTCTTGGGATTTGTAAACTCTTAGAGGGCAAAGTGTAAGGATCGAATTTTCAAAGGAGAATTACATGCTCAATTTCTGTTAACTAATCCTTTAGGCAGTATTGAAAATCTCTGCCTTACATCACAAATGCCACTGAGGAATCAGCTTGTTAACATAATGGTTCTGAAATGAAGGGGAAGGATATTGAAAAAGAGGGGTAAGAGTGGATGATTCTACATGCAAAATGCAGCGTTAATTAGGGATTTTATTCTCCTATTTTTCTCCTTCTATGTCGTTCTATTTCTTAAGGTTTGTTTTTTTCACATCATGGCAGACAGCAGTGGGGAGGAAAGGACATCCTTCTTCCTTTGTTCTTCCAGTGGGTAGCTGACACTATCCTGTGTTGTCCCCCTGTCCTGGAAGCTGGGGAGCAGAGCTTCCTTCATTTTCTGGCTGCTTCTGCACACCTCTGTGGAAGAGGGACACAGAGCTAATGTGCCCTTTCAATTTAGATATGAAGAGTTAAGGGTAAGGATCCTGACAGCTGTTACTAGTAAATTAAGTTTACGCTGTTAAACTTGGTCCCAAATAAAGCAGAATTCTTTCACCTCTAACTCAGAGGCAGAGATCTTCATCTTAAAGTCAAATCAAGAATGTAGGCGGGTAGGAAACTGTGTGCCCTCAGGAAACCAGGTATGATCTTTGGACTTTGGTAGTGATAAAGTAACGTAATTCTTTGTAAGTCTCTTCGAGGCTTTATCGTCTGAGTTTTATAAAAAGCCCTGTCAGGTAAGGGGCATGGTCCTTGAAGGTGCCTTAGTGTTCTCCTGGAACCCATGTAGTAAATGGGCATATCAGATCTTTACTAAAGTGTGCTGGAAAGAGAATATCTGAGTGGGTAGGAGAATAGATACTTTCATCTAAGCACATTTAAAAGTATGCCATACGTAGAAATTTCTTCTAGTCTTTACTGGAAATCTCATGCCTAGTTTAATGGAAATATTTTAAAAAAACATTTAAATATATTCAGATAGCCATGTTTGAATTCTTTGGGCCCGAGAACGACCTAAGAACATAAGAAGATCTGTTTAGGAAGTAGATGAAGAGAAAAAAAAAAAGAAAGAAAAAATAAAAATAGAAAAATAAAATCAAACATATTTAGTTTTCCTTTTCTGAAAAGCTAGTCATATTTACTTACTGAAGCTGAACCACAGGAAAGGGAATGGAGAGAGAAAGTCTAAAAGATGAAAAAGGACTTGTCAGGCATTAATAGAAGTGGCAGTGCAAGAAATACATTCAGAGTTGATTGGTACTGAAATGAAGGCAAAAATGTATGAAGAAAAATGTGCAGAATGAACAAAAGATAAGTATAGCAATGACGTGAGATGAGAATACTTAACATTATTGCTCTAATCTTATCTAGAAACCTTTTCATAGACAAATACAATTGCACAAGCAGAAATGAATCAAATGAAAATGACATCCAGGTCAACGAGGCAGCACAGCCCTCAGCAGTTTAACCACGTGATGGTCCCAAGATCCACTCTCACACTGCCAACACAGCCGCCTACAGACCCTGCCAACCAGCCAGATGCTGCTGGAAGATGAGAACCTTCCACAGTTGGCATTTAACTCTTGAGAGGGAAGTAATAATGTTCAGGTTTTATTTTAAAGACCGAATTACATCTTGATTTAATAGATGAATTTAAATTCTCATATGCTGCTACAACTGTTTTAGTAGTGATTTTTATTTTGACATGTGTTTTGACATGTAGTGCATCCTGTTCTAATAAGAACCTTACTTTTTCTACTAGAATGTTAATACCAACATCACTCCATCCCAGCGTAATAACATACTACTGTAATTAAGATGCATTCATTTTGTAACGAAAACTAGCAAGGGTTTGATTTTTTGTTATTAAAAAAAATCGTTAATGATAGATGTAACATCTAGTGGAAGCCTGACAATACTTATCTCATTAACTTCCCAAGCACAGTTTCTCTACTGTCGGTGTTCCCCTTTCGACTTTTTTTGGAATTAGATTCTCTTTGTAGTAAGCATAAGATACTGTTCTTACACAGCCTGTGTGATATTTTGTTTCAGAGCACTAGCATGTTAGATGTCTTTACATCAGACTTACCAGGGCATAGAAACACCCACACGTTATTGGATCGGATTTATTGAAAATACCTGTTAAAGACTTCAAGATTTTCTATAGGGTTTTTAGAGAAGTCATTTGAACTCAAGATGCACTGTGAGGACTCCAGCTAGCACACTCTTAACATTTCCACTGCAGATTGGTTTTTTATGTAGTTGTAAATCTCTGTTTTGTTACACTTTAAATTTGCAGGAACTGATTGCAAGAAGATTTATTCCTATTAAGAAAAAAATTAAAAAACAACAACAGGAAGATACCATAATTATTGCATCTAAAGAAACATCACATGTAGAGGTTTTAGTAGTTGATATTGGCTACCTTGCTACAAAAGAGAAATACAACCATCCTGGAAAATGAATGGCTGTATCAGTCTGGTAAGAACTGTAACAAAGATAGCATATATAACACATGGTTGTCCTCCAACATCAGCCAAGGAAAGTTGACATTCAAAAGTCACTCTCTTGATACAATTCTATGGCAACCTGCTTTAGAACACTGGTTCCTGTGAAACAAGAAATAGAACAACTAAGAATGGTAAATCAGGCAATGTTATGTTTCTATGTTACTTGATAAATGCTATTGCAGGACAATTTAAGGTCAGAGTAAGGATCAAGCAGGGAATAAAGGGGAAATGAGTTGTTTGGTCTTTAGCTCTCTCATTCTCATCATAAAAGTACTTGTGTCAGTTTATCTCTGCTGACTCTGACCCATGTAAATCTACAGAGACCGCAAGGAAGAATAGAAACAAGTACACCCTTTGGTTATGCTGTTTGGTTAGAGCTGGTGAGAAACCACTTTCTTCTTTTTTTATTTTTCTTAGTAAACAGGAGTATTTTCCTTTCAAAAACCTTCACTGAATGCAAGATTTACTTCCTGATTTCCAATCCTCTTCATATTTAGTATTTCACTCTCTTCTTCAGTTCTTTCTACATCAGTTGAATGTCTAGCTGATAACTGCAGAATTTGTTGGCATCCATAGTGGAATGTTATGACAGATACTAGTAGGCAGATATTTTAAAAATGTCACTTTTGTCTAAGAGTTGTATATGCAAAAGCTATATGCAAAAGATGAGAGAGGTGATGCCTAGATTTTTGATCTGTTTCCTTCAGTCCTTATGGAAACAGGAGATACAGTCAAGGAAGTGAGAAGAAATGAAAACTTGCACTAATTTTGTAAATTTCAACTTTACCCCCATGGTATATCCAAACCAGAATTATTGCCTTCCTCCACTCTATATGATCTAAATATTTTTCTGAAGTTGCAGTGATATGCAAAACCTAAACTAACCAAAATATTAAGAAGAAAGTATGCCTCAGGATAAATATTGGGTGAATTTTGTACTGGGTATCTGCTTTGTAAGTTTCAGAAGATTAGAGTTTAAAAAAAAGATTTTAAATATACAGAAGACTTTTTGCCCAGCTACAAAAGCCTACCTGGTGCCAGAGTCAGACAAAAAGTGTAAAGCCCTCTGCTGTGGTGATGCTTATCACAAGAATTTCTGACGGGTACGCTAGAGAAACTTCTTGGGAATCTTACCAATAATAATAAAATAGCTTAGGAGTTCAAAATCCTGTTATGCAACATTAATTTGTCACTCCCCAGGATGCTGACCTTGCAATGTTCAGGTAATGTTTCTCCAAACTCGCTCTCATCCCAAAGCAAGCAAGTGAAGGTATTGGCAGTGGTGATAGCCATGATAGAAGCCCAAAAAACTGCACACCTTAAAACCAAGCATTTTTTGTTGTTGCGCAGAGTCACCACCTGTAAAAACAGGTAGGATTTTTGGTTTTCATTTTCAAAATATGGGCATGTCAGATACAGATAAGACCATGTAGAGTGAACTCCAGGTTTCTGTCATCATAAAAAATATTTTGGTGGCTTTATTGGCTAGGAATTTTTTTGGTTGATCGATTTCTTCTCTTTTTTTTTTGGTGGAGCAGTTGCATTACTTTGATTTATAAATATATGTGTGAGAAGAATTCATTTTTCAAGTGAAGGGGATTTTTTTCCATTCTAATCTGAAAGCTACATATTACCTTTATGGCAACAACAGTGTCTATTGCAGCTTTACAGTAGTCTAATCACCACCCATAAGTGAAAGGGAAGCCTGTAACAATGTCAAAGGTAAATCCAAATAGAAATTGTAATGAAATTTGACTGGTAGAACATGGTTTAAAAAAAAATTGAAAGCAATATCTGATTGAAACACTAAGCACTCATGTACACTGAAAAGCTGTAGCATTCACTATAGCTGAAGTTCAAACACAAAGGACTGAATTGAACCAGTTTAGCACATGTGCATCATTCCCATGAATCCTGAAGTAACAAAAATTGGACAACTAGGGGGTAGGTTTTTTTTGCAATATAGTTTCTTTGTGCTGCCAGACTTGAGTTTTTTTGAAAAGTTAAAATCATAAGGTGGCATGGAGCCACTGTGGCAACTTGCTTTTGGTACAGTTTTGGCCAAATGGAAGAAGAGGAAGGATGGCCATTGTGCATTTAAACCCTGGAGATTGTTTATTGCCATAATAGGGTTTAGACTGTGGAGACTCAACTAGTACAAAGATCTGGTGTTCATTTTCAGCTTTAGCACCGTTGTGTGTGTTGGTTTGCATAGGGTGCTTTACATAAACCACCCCTTAAATTTCCTTTTTACTTTCCCATTTCTTTTCTGCAAGTAGTTTGAATGCAGAGTTTGATCCAGTAGACCAGAGTCTGGACTTTCCTGTATTTATATCTGATATTAAGGAGCTTGTGTGTACACATTAAAATGTAATCTAGAGCTGAAAATAATGAAATATGCATTTGCAACATGCACAAAGAGTTGCAGAAAGTGACTAGGAATAGAAAAACTGACCCTATGAGACATGATGATTTGCTTCTCAATTTATATAAGTTAAATTTTTCGAAATGCCACTCTAAACAATATTATACAGTGCATGATTTTTAATATTCTTATTTCAAACTGAATGTAAGGATAGACATGAACTTCCACCAGAGTTTAATTCTGTGCTTTACCATATCATTGTCTTGTTTTGTTAAAAGCCTTTGAAATGCCACTACCTTTAAATTGCAAAACATCACGAAATTGCCATGTAATGAAGATTCTGGTTTGCTTAAGGCATCAGGTGCTTTCCTTTGATTTTATAGAGTGGTGGAATTTTTTTTCCCCATCCTTTACAAATAAAACCTCATCAGCTGATTGATTGACTACAGAGTCAGCTTGACATTTCTAGAAATGTGGGATTCGTGCTTCTAAATACCAGTGTATTATTTAATTTATTGTAAACTGATGTATATACAACTGAAGAGAGACATGATGAAAAAAATTCCCCATGTAGAGAAACAAAACAAAAAATCCACTTGGTTTTTCTTTTCCTTAAGTGTGGGATGGTTCTTTCATGGTTGTACCACTAACATGTTGCACACTGTAATGGCTAGGTGGGCAGAGTATATTAATCCTATACTTAATTTAAAAAGTCTAATGCTTTTCTTTCTATAGCATGCAGCCCTTCTTTTATCCCTATTCTATTGTTACAGAGTCTATGTAAGCTTTCACAGAAAACTTAGTTTTGTTTTACTATGAGGAGTGGGTCAAATGCTTTTTTCCCCAGCAAAATCAAAACCTTAAGAAATTACACTGGTGTTATGTTCAGTCTGGCACGTCCTGAGATGAACTCCCATAAGGCATAAAGAATAGCCATTTCACTGTGAAGTCTTCCCCCCTGACTCTGTGACTGTTGGGGAGGCAGCTGGAGGGACAGGAACGCCATTCTGGATGTGATCCTGATGGAGCTGCTGCTCTCGTTGCCTGTCCATGGATGGTTCACGTAGTGTCCCAAGCAGAATGGAAACTTAAGAGGAAGTTTATCAGGGAGACTGTTGAGTCACAAGGTTCAGAAAGGCCTCCCTTGATTTCTAAGCTCCTTCTCAGAGAGGAGTCTAGGTGTGGCGGGATCTAATTCTAATTATGGATTTGGTCAACAATTTGTGTCTAAAGGGTTATATAGGTGCAATTGAGCTTTTATACAACTTTTTCCTGTAGGGTTAATTATGGCAACATAAATATATTAATGAAATAAATTATTTATTTAAATTGATGATGATAGTGATAATGATTAGACTAAAAAACTTTAATCAGAATTATTTACTACATAGCATAGATCATTAAAACAGCTGGTAAATTGCATTATTTATTAAAGCAATATTGAAGCAATAGTATTAAATCTAGCAAAATAATTAAGTAGAGATTGATGTTACTCACCCATACCAATGACTGTTGGCAAATCTCTTTTTCTGTGCCTGAAGGATTAAGCTTGAAAAGCATCCCAGCTCAAGGGAGGAAGCTCCACACAGACTCCAAGCAGCAGTGTGTTAGAAGGCCCTGTCTTTAAAAAATGGGACTGGCCTTTTGCAGTATAAAGTGACTGTCGGTCATGTTTCTAGGTGAGCCATGCAGCCTTTAGCTCATCAACTTGAGATAAGTTATCAGTACCATCTCTTGTTAGTTCTTTTAGCAGGTATTTTGTCTGCCACGTGCTCACTGGTGCCATATTCTGTCAGGAATTGTTCTTCGCATCCTCAGAATGTTTAATTTTCAGATTGATGTGTTAGGCTGGTCTCAGAATTCTTAACTCTAAAAGCAGTGTAACCTCCGTTCTCCATCCACCACTGATAACTTTTGCAAGTAGGTTAAAGTTCAAGGTGTTTTAAGGCTTAGGCAGAGGTTCTGCTACATGTGGCCAGCGTGCCTGAGGCCAGGGAAGCATTTGTGCTAAGAGAGACAGTGACTAACTGGAATATTAATTTAAATCGGGGCTACTAGAAACACATTTTCAGTCTTTTGATGATTTCTCTTACAAATAGGTGCTATGAAGGCACCATAANCCATGTAATGAAGATTCTGGTTTGCTTAAGGCATCAGGTGCTTTCCTTTGATTTTATAGAGTGGTGGAATTTTTTTTCCCCATCCTTTACAAATAAAACCTCATCAGCTGATTGATTGACTACAGAGTCAGCTTGACATTTCTAGAAATGTGGGATTCGTGCTTCTAAATACCAGTGTATTATTTAATTTATTGTAAACTGATGTATATACAACTGAAGAGAGACATGATGAAAAAAATTCCCCATGTAGAGAAACAAAACAAAAAATCCACTTGGTTTTTCTTTTCCTTAAGTGTGGGATGGTTCTTTCATGGTTGTACCACTAACATGTTGCACACTGTAATGGCTAGGTGGGCAGAGTATATTAATCCTATACTTAATTTAAAAAGTCTAATGCTTTTCTTTCTATAGCATGCAGCCCTTCTTTTATCCCTATTCTATTGTTACAGAGTCTATGTAAGCTTTCACAGAAAACTTAGTTTTGTTTTACTATGAGGAGTGGGTCAAATGCTTTTTTCCCCAGCAAAATCAAAACCTTAAGAAATTACACTGGTGTTATGTTCAGTCTGGCACGTCCTGAGATGAACTCCCATAAGGCATAAAGAATAGCCATTTCACTGTGAAGTCTTCCCCCCTGACTCTGTGACTGTTGGGGAGGCAGCTGGAGGGACAGGAACGCCATTCTGGATGTGATCCTGATGGAGCTGCTGCTCTCGTTGCCTGTCCATGGATGGTTCACGTAGTGTCCCAAGCAGAATGGAAACTTAAGAGGAAGTTTATCAGGGAGACTGTTGAGTCACAAGGTTCAGAAAGGCCTCCCTTGATTTCTAAGCTCCTTCTCAGAGAGGAGTCTAGGTGTGGCGGGGTCTAATTCTAATTATGGATTTGGTCAACAATTTGTGTCTAAAGGGTTATATAGGTGCAATTGAGCTTTTATACAACTTTTTCCTGTAGGGTTAATTATGGCAACATAAATATATTAATGAAATAAATTATTTATTTAAATTGATGATGATAGTGATAATGATTAGACTAAAAAACTTTAATCAGAATTATTTACTACATAGCATAGATCATTAAAACAGCTGGTAAATTGCATTATTTATTAAAGCAATATTGAAGCAATAGTATTAAATCTAGCAAAATAATTAAGTAGAGATTGATGTTACTCACCCATACCAATGACTGTTGGCAAATCTCTTTTTCTGTGCCTGAAGGATTAAGCTTGAAAAGCATCCCAGCTCAAGGGAGGAAGCTCCACACAGACTCCAAGCAGCAGTGTGTTAGAAGGCCCTGTCTTTAAAAAATGGGACTGGCCTTTTGCAGTATAAAGTGACTGTCGGTCATGTTTCTAGGTGAGCCATGCAGCCTTTAGCTCATCAACTTGAGATAAGTTATCAGTACCATCTCTTGTTAGTTCTTTTAGCAGGTATTTTGTCTGCCACGTGCTCACTGGTGCCATATTCTGTCAGGAATTGTTCTTCGCATCCTCAGAATGTTTAATTTTCAGATTGATGTGTTAGGCTGGTCTCAGAATTCTTAACTCTAAAAGCAGTGTAACCTCCGTTCTCCATCCACCACTGATAACTTTTGCAAGTAGGTTAAAGTTCAAGGTGTTTTAAGGCTTAGGCAGAGGTTCTGCTACATGTGGCCAGCGTGCCTGAGGCCAGGGAAGCATTTGTGCTAAGAGAGACAGTGACTAACTGGAATATTAATTTAAATCGGGGCTACTAGAAACACATTTTCAGTCTTTTGATGATTTCTCTTACAAATAGGTGCTATGAAGGCACCATAACATAAGAGGTGGAGTGAGCTCTAGAGACCTATAAGCTTCAGAATACAGGGCTTAGAGTTGTAGCGCAGAACAAATGGATATTAGCAACACCTGTAAGCACCTATTGTTCAATCTCCAGGTTTGAGCAAATGCAAATGCACTTATTATTGGAAAGTGAGAAAATGCAGATATCAGGGACCAAGCAAAAGAATAATCTGTAAAAGTTAGTAAACTTAAAAAAAAAAAAAAAAAAGCCAGCTGGATAGTTAGAAAAATCTTTTTCTGTTTTATGGATAGATAGTGTAACATTAGAAATTATAAACTCAAACCACTTAAGTGTAACAAAGAAAGGATTTTAGACCTGCCTGACCTGTTCAACTCAAATTCATCATCACCTTTGAGGTTGTAACAGATGTATGTATAGACTGGAAGCTAAAATTACTTTTCTGATAATATTCAAAGCATTCAGTGTACACTCCACAAAACTCATATTACATTTACTGTCTTAAAAGATTTTCTCTGCACTGGAATCAAGAGTAGTTTTGCATCTCACTATAGCAAGATCTAGTTTGACCTCAGAAATCCACTTATTATTTTTATGCAGAATATATAAGAACTGGATCTTAATAAATCAAATTTCCCCCCCTTTTCTTCATTTTTTTATGATTTCCCTGTCTTTCCAGAAGTTCCTCTCTTCTCCTCTCCCCTTCCCTCCCTCCCCTCTCCCCTCTCTTCCTCTCCCCTCCCCTTTTTTACTCTCATTAATAAGAAACCCAAACTATTCAAGCAAACACTGTTATAATGAATGCTTGACTTGTACAGTGCCAGCTTTTGTGCTAAATTATTCAGATAAAAATAAACATGGACAGTTTGAAAACAAACTAATATGATGAACTAGATTGAATAAAGAATTAATGAAGAACAGTGCAAATATTTGTTGGTACATTTAACTGTGAGGATTAAGTGAAAGGGGAGAGATAAATTTATTTTAAAAAAAGGCAAATTAAAGTAAATATTCTTTCTCACATTTGCTTCACTGGTAGATATATTGAAGCCACTCATGCAGGGATTTTGCTAAAGATTTATTTCATACTCCTGATGTCTATGTGGTCATGTAATATGTGGTCCAAATTACTCAAGAAGGCCTTTATATGAAGGCTGTTTTTAACTTGGGCTATTTTATTAATTAACTGCACCTTAAGAAAATGTAAATGAGGTGTCACAGAGAAGGGAAATTCCTGCATCATCTCATTGCCGCTTGGATCTCTGTCTGCTGCACATATAGGTGTGCAATGCTGTTTTAGATGACCTCATTTTTAATGGTGATTTAGTCCACCTACTTCCCAGATGCTGCCTGGGCACCAGGTGGGTCTCTAAGTCACAAGTGTGCATTTCACCTGTGCAAAGGACACCAACAAATGAAATATTCAGGTTCTGGACCCCGTGTTCCTCTTGCCACACTTGCAGCCTGTCCACTCAAGTATTGTGGGAATAGCACACATCCCCCAGGGGGTCTCTGCAGCTGACAACTTTTCATGTCCACAGATGCTCTCATGCAGCTATGCTGCTGATAGATGCACACACGGGGGCTGCTGCAGACCCCAGGAACCGCAAACATTCCCCATCACAGCTGGGTTTCAGATGCCAAGTCTGCTTCTGTGTCCTCGGAGTCAAGAGTCAGGGTAGAGAACTTTACTGAGGGGATTCAGATGTTAATAGAGATGTATACCTGCAGGAAAGGAAACCATCTTCCTGTGGATGTTTGTGTTTGATTAGCTGAATGGGACCCAGCAGTTTCTGTGTAAATCTGTGCTAGATCATCCATTTTTCAAGTCCTGAGAGAGAGCATCAATTCAGCTGAGCAAGAATTCATGAAGAGCAGTAGCTCATGAAGAAAAGCTAGTTATTTTGAGTTAGATGGGTTGAGAAAACTGCCAGAGTAACCCCAGTTATGAATAAAAGGATGTTTCTTAACAAAATGTCCAGGACAAAGTGATACAGTGCCACTCATCCAACTCAGCCCAGACTGGGCAAGTCAAAATATTAGATTGGATTTTCTTTGGTTTGATTTTTTTTTTTTTTTTTTGTTCGTGTGGTGTTTGGCTTGGGTTTTTTGGGGGGTTTTTTTTTTTT
>VZRS01009829.1:185423-227290 GCA_013398055.1 Ifrita kowaldi
GGTTTTTTTTTTTTTTGGGGGGGGTAGTTTTTTTTTGTTTGCTTGTTTTGTTTTGGGGGGTTTTTTGGGGTTTTTGTTTTTGGTAAAGATATGGTTTATTTCTTGTTTTGTTCCTGTAAAATATCCCAGGGTACTGAAAGGCAAATGATTTATACCTTGTTGTCACATCATATAGGTGCTTCTAAAGCAGAAATATGGATAACTCATAGTCTTTCATTTAACTGCTGCTGTGATTTGTGAGCATATATGGTAATGGTAGTACATCACAGTGGTCCTGAATTGGGATTCTGCCATGCTGTACAAACACAGGACAAATGCCTCTAGCTCCAAGAGGCTTCCTATAATTCCAGGCTTTCCAGACAGGGTGCTTTCTGTAGAACCAAAATTCTCACTGCAGTTATTACTATTCTTTTATGCTTCCCGCACTCTGTGCAAAATATGTTTCATTGCCTAAGAAAAGCAAGAAATGTATAGAATTCATACAAAACTCAGTCACATAAATAAATTTCAAAGCACACACAGTGTTTTATTATGCCTTATGTTTTTGATTTTGAAAACCCCATTATATTTAAAGAACTGTGCCATTCCCCTTTATCTGAATTCAAAGATGCACAGCAGAGAACTATGTGCAAGAATTAGCTTTTCTTTTGTTTGTGACAGATTTATTGTTTTCTTTTGCCAGGCTCCAAACCACCCACTGAACAACATGAATATTCAGGAGTTGTCAGCAGCTGCAGCCAGCTTGATTTTTCTCAAGAATTCTAGTATATACAATGACAATGAATTCACTTTTGTATGCAGTGGTTGTGCCTGAGCTGTTTCCTGATATGTTTATTTTGGAACTTTTTAAAAAAGACTGAGAAGTATTCATGGTTACCCCAAAACCTCATCAGCCCAAAAACCCTTGCAAAAGCCCATAAGTTACAGATCTTCCTGTTCAGACATGAATTTCTGCTGCCATATAGACAGATTTAGGAATGCATACACTTGAATAACTATATTATTACAGTCGGGCACATTCTTGTTTTGGTTACTCCTAACTTCCTGAAACACAAATATTTGGGACTGTAAATTTTCCATTCTTGGTAAGAATTTATTTTGAAGTTTGTTTATGACTTGGGTAACCTTTTCAGGAGTTTGAAATTACAGAGTAGTGTCTATTTTTAAGAATGCTCTAATCTCATTTTCACAGTAAAAAAGAATTGGTGCAAACCGAGACATTTCCAGTAACGAGCAAGGCTTTTTCAGTCAGGATACAATATAAAGCCAATTGTAAAGGGCACCATTCTCTCTTGTTTGACTGCCCTTATTAATTTAGATCTCATAAATCCTTAAAGTCTGTCTTCTGGCCTCCCTTACGAGCAGATTTAGCTCCCCACATATCCTTACATGGGATCCTTGTATTTAGTTTGTTTTTAATTTAAAGTAGTAATAGAAAACCACAGCAAAGCAAAAGATAAAGAGGTAAAGAGCTAGTCATATATTCACAAAAGGTCATATGTGTATGAAAAAGCAACCAATAGATCAACCACACTTACTTGTGTACTCCTTTCCTGAGGAGTCTTCCATGAAGTCTGTATTGAGTACGCATTTCCCAAGAAAATTCTGTTACTCAGAATTTTATTGGACCTTCAGTTATTAACAATTCATTTTATTTGTTGTTATCACAAAGATGTAACAGGGAAAGAGGGAATAAAGGGGAATTCCAGTTAACTTTTATGAAGTAAGCAATACAAGTAAACTACTGGTGTAAAACAAGAAGACGGTTGGAATTTCGTTTCTTACTGATATAACTTCAGCCAGCTTTTTCTTTCTGCTCTTTCTTTTGTAATTCAATTATTCCTCATTCATAGGGGTTTGGGCCTCTTCAAAACATTTCCAGCTGTCCTTTAAGCTGTGAAATATGAAGACAAGGGCCACCTGGAACTGCAAAGCCTCCCACTTTGATTTTACAAAATTGTAGTACCACCTGTGCTGGGTTTGCCTCTGTAGACTAATTCCATTTCTCCACTGTTGAGCTTTCACTCACTCTTACTCATATTGCTGCTCTGAGGGTTTTAATATATGTAAAAGAAATTTCATTATGGCAAAAATTGATTCTAAGTTCCAGAAAGCTATAAACTCTTGGGGGAGAGAAGGTGAAGTAAAAAGAAAGAAATATGGAGCAATAAAGCTATACGGTGTTTGCAAACAAAGCAGAAAAAAGTCTTAATCAATACATGTTACTAATGGAAGTTAATGACCCAGAAGCAACTGTGATCCTCCTCTCAAATTGCTTCTCTCTCTGGTCCCTCTTTTTCATCCAAATAGTTCCTTGACGGTGTTCTGCTATTTCTTTTCTTCTCATATCAGCCATATCGCAGCCCTTCGTCACCTGTGTACTGGTTTGCATGATGAATGGATCTAGCTCAGCTTGAACCACAACAGGATTTAACAAAGGGAAAAAGTGAAATTATTGTATTTTTATTCAAGGAAATGTTTTGAAGGGGGCTTGGCAGGGGTAAAAGAAACAATTTTCGTTCTCGAACTGTGGTTAATTTGCATTACGAGTCATCCCCTTTTTTCTAGCAAAAAGCTGAAAAACTCATTTCAGAGCAAGACCATTTTTGCTGAATAACCTCAGGGGGCCTCTGGGTTTCCTGTTTGCCTTGAAACCTAGTCAGGGCAAAGGCTGTCTAGTGTTTGTGGTTCTATGGCAGTCTAGGAGGAATCTAAAAACAACCCATCTGGAACCTGAACTGTCTTTCTTGGAACTGCTACAAACCTGAGGTGTTCTGAAGGACCTTCAGAGCTGTTTTATTTGAAAACTTCAAGGCATTTGTAGTCATACTTGCTTCTCTTGTATGTGTCCTCTCCTCAAGACTTGACTTCAATCGTGATGATGCTGGAAGACAGCGGCAGCTAATGTTTGATTTAAAATACAGGTTTGATCCCTTTCTTGCCAACTTTCAGTATAATTTTCTACTTATGCTGTGAACTCTTTATGCTAGAGTCCTCATTTCATTCCTATGCAGGACTTTGTGGGTGCCAACAGAAATCCTTGTTAAATACAGCCATTTTATGGCTAGCTTTTCTTAATTTTACAAACTGCTTTTCATAATAGGTGTGCTTCTATAATGCTGTGAAAGCAATTTGTGGCTCAACCTCACATGAACTACACACAGAGCAATTCATATCAGAGTTCACTTCTTAATAATTACGTTACCCTCATGGGGAATGGACTAGTGGTCACACAGGTGAAAAATAAACATTGCTACTGGTGTTCATTTGTAGACATTTATAAATCTAAAGCTGGAAAATATATACAAACTATCCTTATGAATATATGTATTATTGTTCTGAAACTGCAGCATTTAAAAATAATATACCTAGTATTCTAATTTGGTAATAAGACTTTTACACTTCAAAAATGCATGTGTTAAAAAGAATATAGACAATGTGCATACCATTATACAGTTTTGTCTGAGGAATCTAAAGAAAACTCCAGCATTTTGTGTTCTCTTACATGTTAAATGAAAGCTGTTTTTTCGATGAAATTATGTATCCTTCACTATTGTTATGTCTGGTCTCTTCATTAGCGAATGCAAGGGATGAAATTGTAGCTCCCACCACATGGCATACAGAAGTAAAATCCATAGACACAGGCTTCCAGTCCATGTTTTTTTTTTCCTCTTTTCTTGATATATAAAACATAACTTGTAACATTTAGTGAACTTTTGCACTAAGCAATCTTGCCTTTTTGGGGGATAGGAATTGATTTTCCCTACCTTCCCTTGCGAATACTCTGAGTGCATCCCTTTTTCCTCTCCACGGTAGGTGTTCAGTGAAACCAGCAGTGCAGGATGAGATGGTACTGCCTTTAGGGCATGAGAAGAAGCAAATTTAGGTTCAGGCAGTTTTTCCTTGTTTTGGAAGGAGAGAGCCTGAATCAACCATCAGCATGAAAAAAGAGACAAGTATACTGTTCAGATGGAAACATGTACAGAGATACAGGAAATTAGGGGAAAAAAGTCTACAAATGAAAGACAAAAGGTCAGCTAAATGTGAAGTTTACTTATTTTGCTGAGATAGATTGTGGTGATGGTAACCATATTTATTTCCTATGAGTACCCTTAGATACCCATTAGTGAAGGTAGCCTTTTTCTGTGCAGACAAAACCTTGATAAAACTTCCACAGTACTTCTGTCTTGCTATTTTCAATAGTTAAAAGGGACTGCAACTGAACATGGACCTTTTCTTGGCCTTCTTCCACAGCCTGGCTTTTACCCATCATATCTACCAGCTCCAATTTTAAATTTAGCACAGCATGGTAGCATGGTATAGCACAGAATCATGAGTAATGGATACATTTAGGAAATACAATTATCCTGCTTCTAACTGCAGTTTACAGCTAGGTGCAGTTTGCAGTGAAATGAAGACATTTGGACTTCAAATGATTTTCCACAGTGTCAGTATAAAAATCCTCCTAGATTCAATAGAGGCAAGAATTTCACTCGCTGTTTTACTACATAATTTATTAAATGCAAAAGAGAGAGAAAGTTAACTTAAAAAATTTTCTTGGTGACCTTTATGCATGACGTCAGGAAATCAAGCAATTCCAAAGTTTCTTCCTAAGGGCTGTGACAAAATGGCCCAGGAAAATGGATAGAACAAGACTATGCAGAGTAAAATTTCAAGGAAGACTTATGATCTACAGGTGATGCTTGCAGTGCTCAATATATAGTAAATAATAGTGCAGTGAAATGCTCAAGATTGAAAGAAGTCGTATCCAATGCATATGAAATATGATCATCAATGCAGAAGGAACTCAAACAGATGTTAAGAGAAGTGAGAATCATACTTTGTAACAAATAGCTGCAAAGAAAATGACTCATGCATCAGATAATGGAAATAACAATTACAGTATAGCATACAACAATAAGGGAATGAGTCATAAACCATTGAATTAGAGAAGAGAAACATAACTGACAGTTTTGTGGTGAGGCGAAATGCAATGAGTGATACTTTTGAAAAGTAAAAAAAAAAAAAATCCTGAGTTGTGAAAAACAATTCTCTTGAAAGAGGAAAAATATCTGGCATTTGTTGTATAGATCCAAGTGCTGCCTCGGTCATTCCATGCTAATGGTTACGTGTGGCATTTGCATTTTTTCCTTACTGACCACAAAGGAAGGGTGATTCTTCATTTATGCTGTGTAGCTCATGATCAAGAGCACTGAAATTCCATTGCAATGGCTAAATTAGTATCTCAAAGAATAGACAAGATGCATTTGACTGGACTTGGCTCAGTTCAGTGGAGCTTGGAAAACTGAATCGCTGTGTGAGCCCCAAATCCTCTTTCTAGTTTCATCACTCCAAGACCAAAGCTGGTTATGTAGTGAATGACATGGCAGAAGGCAAGCACAGATTCTGTCCCGTTTTATAATACTACATGGTGCTGACAGATCCCCAGGCGTGACACAACTCACCTTTTAACTTGACTCTCATGTTTCTGTACGTCAAAACAAACATGAAGAGAAGCCTGTTTGGCATCCATTTCTGTTAGATTCATTAAAATTTGGCGGAATTGCCAGAGGAGAAGTAGTTCTTGTGGCAAACTAATATTGACTTTCCTCATGCCTCTGACTACACAGCATTTGAAATTCGTGGTGATATGCACTTAAGTTAGTTTAGGTTTGAACTTTAACAATGTAAAATATTTAAAGAACCCACAACACAGTGGTTTCTTGGCATGAGTTAGCACTCTCCTCATGCGTTCAGATACCAGTGATACAGAGCCATGTTTACACAGACAGCTTGCGTTAACGTAAGTTGATCCTCAAAACTTCACTTGCTGTCATATGCCTGAAAAATACCCAATTGACTTCCAGCTCAGCCTATTTCTGAAATCTATGTTTCCAGATAAGAGACAAAGATATTTCCATTTTTCTTTTGTCCTGGTTTTGGCTGAGACAGAGTTTTTTTTCTTCTTAGTAGCTAGTACAGGGCTGTGTTTGGGATTTGGTATGAAGATCATATTGCCAGAACACAGATGTTCTGGCTGTTCTGGGTGTTGCTTACAATAAGTCAAGGACTTTCCACTATCTTCTGCCCTGCTAGTGAGGAGCTGCACAAAAAGCTGGGAGGGACCATAGCCGGGACAGGTGACCCAAACTGTTCAAAAGGATACCACAGTATGCCACACGTAGTATACAAACCGGGGGAATTACCTGCAGTTGGGGACTATCACAATTCTGGGACAGGTTTGGTATTGGTCAGTGGGTGGTGAATTGTTTTTCTTGGGTTCTGTTGCTCTCTCCCCATCTCCTTAGTACTAAAATTATTAATACATTTTGTTTCAATTATTAAATTGTTCTAATCTCAACCCATGAGGTTTGCCTTTTCTTTCTGATTCTTCTCCCCACCAGGGGAGAGTGAGCCAGTGTCTGCATGGTACTTAGCTGCTGACTGGGCTTAAATTTCATCAGCTTTTCTCTTTCATCTCCAAGTCCAACTGGACTCGGCATCCACTCCCTCTGTACTCAGGTTTCTATCTGTGCTGCTTCCATGACACAGAAAGAATCAGGAAGTCTGCAGACCAGATCCTGAAAAATAGTGTCACATTGCTTGAAACAAGGAAACCTAGAATACTCCCCACTTACAACAAAAAGAAGGGGAATGTGGCAAGTCTGCAATGTCGACCAAGGTGCAAATGAGGAAACAGTAACTTACTTGACTCTGGCAAACTTTGATAAGCTTCAATTTTAAGACCTAAAATCTCCCTGGTTTTTTTTTATTTTGTTCAGAAAATTATTTTGTAGTTATTTTCTTATAGGGTACACCAGTTCAGAAAAAATGCTGCAGCTTTTTTAACTCATACTTTTTGTATTTGTACCAAACTGCTGGTTTAAGTCTTTTGATAAAACAAATAATGCTTGGAGCTTGGCAAAATCCTAATTTCAGACAAGACTAACCATATTAGCCAGAAATATTGAAATAAAGGTTGAGAAATGCAGTTCTAAAAGTCTTTCAGCCAATGAATAGACCTGACGGAATTTCTTCGGAGCCCTTCAATCTTCTCAACAGAAATTCTGATTCTATTATCCAAAATTCTATAAAACTCAGGAGAATTTTTGTGTGTGTATGGAAAATGAAAATAGTGTGAAAATGAAAGTATTGTGTGTTTTGTTACATGCGACCTAAGAAACTGGACAAATTTCCCCTAACATGTTGTACAATCCTGGAATGCCTATTTTTCTTTCAGCAGCAATTTTTTTATGTAAACATCCACAGCATCTCAAGATGATTGAAATTGCTTTTTACCTGCTTCTCTATTATAAAATATTATCGTCACACCAGGACTATCAGAGAGAAGAGAGGAAATGCTTCAGAACTAAACTGGTAATTGATATATTATAATCTTTTCTCTGTTGATATTTTCTGGCTTTCTGGTTGATTCCCACTGTGCTTATAGTATGTTATGGAATCAAACCAGATGAAGTTAATGCAAATCAGTTTTTTATTGCAATAGAAACTAAAAACTCTATGAAACAGGGAAAAATAAAGCATATAGCTTTTAATTTCACAGAGCATCATGTGCAATTCAGGTAAAGCTAGGAAAAACTTTTTCAGACAAAGCCAACGCAAGAGAACATCATGCAATTTTCTTTGTAAGTTTTGGCAAAACAGTAGCTAAGTGATGTTAAACATGATGCTTATTTTTTTATCCCCGAAATAAGGTACAAAAACTTTGTTTATTTAGTTTAGGAAAAAATAAAACATCTAAAGTGAAATTAAGGAAAAGAATATTCACCAAAAAAACAACAAACAAACAAACAAACAAAACCAAATTGGTCTTTCCTAGCTAAAGATCTCACATAAATTTTGAGCCCCCATGTATTCACCTTTGGAATTTGTCATTAGATAGATTACACTGTGTAGGTTATTACACTGCCTGTAAATGTCAGGATGTAAAATCTGTTGGAAATACATGAAGACTCAAAAATTATCTTGGATACCAAGCTGAGTGTTTATTTTTTTCAGGACTTCATATTAAAAAGTTGAGGTACAAGCTGAAAAAAAAGTCTAACCAAACAGAAGTAGTTAATGAAGCCTGATGTTACAGGAGAGGGGGGGTGACATGGCAAACTCCTATTGCGAACATGGGTTTTGGTGTTCACACTTACTACAGGAAATAAAAAGAAACACTGTGAGTTTCTTGGCCTACTGAAAGGATTTTACTAGGGAAAAATTAGTACTTTCTTTTAATCAGTCATCTGGGAGAGTCCAGAATTGCAGAAATGTGTCTGATGGGGAAAATACCAAGGACTACAGATCTATACGTTTTATCCCATGTAAACTTCCCCCTCATCAAGTGCATATCAGCAGAACAGCTTGAGAGCATGAGAACATACTACTAATACTATAATGCATTGCTCTCTTCAAATATTAAAAGGAAGCTGAAGCAGAAAAGCAAGGTCTCCAAGAGAAACCTAAAGACAAGGTACAGTGCTAGGCCACCGTGGCTCAGCTGACAACGAACTATTGCAAAACTCCACACAGATTTCATGGCTCTTTATAGTGTCAGAATTTTGAACAGAAAACAGATTTTGCCGTGCTTGTCCTTTAGTCGGTGTGCTGTGAATGACACCAAATTACATGGAACTGCAAAGACAATGGGGTTAATGGAGGAAGAACAGCTGAATTAATAAAGAATGCAAGTACAAGTGGGAGGTAGTTTCTAGGTACAGTAGGAAGTCTGAGACACATCTTGTTTTTCCTAATTGGATGAAAAATAGATCACTCGTGCATGCTCCATGCTGGTTTTCAAAACACTTGTACTGAAGCCCAATTTACCTTTATGGACTAATCAGGAGAAAAGAGTTTGCAAGAAACTTCCTTCAAAATGCAGCTGAGAGAGAGAACCAGATCTCAGTATATGTAAAGAGCAAAGTGCCTATTGCAGGCAGTGGAACTCTGCTAGGCAATATGGTTGATAAAATGTCATGGTTTTAGCTGGCTAGGTGCCAAGCCCCATGAAATCTGTTATTTTTCATAAGGGGAAATAAAGATTATTGAGGAAAACTGATAAAAACTGCAAGGCAAAACAGGTTCAGACTTAAACAGTTGCTGTATGAAGAAAAGTTTATTACTAACAGAATAAAAAGCAAAAAAGAAGTAATAAGAAATCAAAGCGAACTCCCTTCTCCTCTGGCACCACCTCCTATCCACCAAAACTGCACAAGGGAAAAACAAAACATGGGATTTGGTCAGTGTTGCAGTTCTTAAAAGCCTCTCCAATATTTAAAGAATAAGAGTTTCTTCTGCTTTAACGTGGTTTCCAAACTGCCACCAGCGACAGTCCCGCCCGTAAACAAATCTTCTGAGGGGGAAAAACATCTCTCCCATGAAAATCTCACAGTCTATTCATACTGCAGTCATGGGCCCATAAACATAGGGTTTTAGTCTTTTTAAGGATGAGTTATTCTGGCCTGAAAACAAAGGCTCTCGTCTTCAAAATCTCTAAAAGCCTTTCACCACTTCCGTATAGCCTGGCATAAGCATTTCTCATGTCTTCTCTATCCCCGCATGTACTTCAAAAGGATTAAAGAGACATACAGTTTGTGATAGTACAGTTTTTACCACGGCCTGCAGAAAGCATTTTTAAGCTACGCACCAAAGCGTCTCCACTGTCTTGGTCCCTGCCACCATCTTGACTCCGTGCCATGTGACTTTCTCTTTCTTTCTGATCTTGGAGCCTCCATATTAAGAAACTGATCTTGTCTGGGCTTTACACTGGAGAAAGCCTCGCACCCTTGCATGCTGCTGGCTGCATGGTGTCCTCTTCGGCTCGGTACAAGCTATGCTGGCTGCAGAGAGGCTCCGCCGGCTCCCACCAGGACTGCACAGGGCCACGCTGGCTGTGTGGAGGGGGAGGGGAAGCCCCACTGCTCCCCAGAAGCTGTGCCAGGTGGTTTTAGCTGTGCAGCAGCTCATGGATCTTTTTAACTGTCTGCAGCTCTGGGACGGCTCCTCCGCAGCCACCCAGGGGCCCGTGCCGCTGCGCCAGGGAACGGGAGGCCCAGGCTTGCTCCAAGAGATGGAGCCCAGGGCCCATTTTCCCTCCCTTTCCCCGTGGGAAAAGCTGGAACAAAAGGGAACTTCCTGCGCTTCCACGCTCGTTTAAATATGCAAATCGCAAAAGCGCCATTGACTTAGGAACACGTCCATCAACTCAGTTTCAACCTACTACATAAAATTAGCTTTTATTTCTGGCTATGCTAATTGCCAGCTTTCTGCTCTGAATTAGAGTATTTTCCTATGAGACTTGACACTCAAGGCCAGACTGGACGGTGCTTTGAGCAACCAGGTCTAGTGGAAGGTGTTCCTGCCCATGGCAGGGAGTTGGACCAAGATGATCTTTGAGGTCCCTTTCAACACAAACCATTATGATTCTTTGACCTTCTTGAATACAACTTTTTAATATTTTACCTGCAAATGACAGGTAAAATATTCTGACACCTAGTAAATGAGAAAAATATCCTTATTTAGTTTTGCAACAAAAAATCAAAACTTAGAGTTTTGTTGACCTGGGAGTAGCGTAGGAAGAATAAACCAAGGAAATAAAAATAATTTTGTTTTAGTTTGGGTTTTTTTTAACCTACATTTTAAAATTGTATATATTAATGAATGTTCTACAGAACCCAAATGTGTTCCTAGATGATGGCAAGACTAATTCAGACAGATGTGCTTTCCACTAACTGGTTTCCACTTAGCTCCTGAATCCTGTACCAACCTTCTTGTTCCTCTGCTGGGTCTGCCCTAGAGCACAGAGCATGTGGCTGAAATGATCAGTGTGTGGGGCTGTTGGCAAATACTCAACAAAGGTTACACAGAAAAAAGTCTTATAAAGACTCACTTTTGTTGTTGGTACAAGTTTTCACGGGTGCCTCTGCAAATAGTCCCTTTGATATTGCCATTGGGAAGTTTGGAACGAAAATCATGGTTCACAAAAAAAATGTAGATGTCTGGTTTTCATTTTAATTCATGAAAGCTTTTTCTACCAATACTGATGTCAAAACCACCAGGTTTATAGTGCACTGACAATGAACATTTAAGGAGCGATAAGTCAGTGAGAATTTTTTTCCAGTACACTCAAGATTATAAACCATGGCCAACTCTTTACTTCGAAACTGGTTTGACATCTTCAAATCTATATAAAGTATGGAAAGAAAACATCCAAAAATTAGATTCATTTCTGTCTCATGAAAAATAGCAGAATTTGATAATAAATCTTCAATCAAAATGAATTCTCAACAGAAAATATGTTCTCCATAGAACTGGCAGTACTTTGATTTTATCAAAGTTTTATTGCCTTATCTATGTTTTTAATGAAAAAATATTCTTCATGTAGAAAGAAAAATGAAAAGTCTTGGTACAAGCCTAAGCAAAACAATGTGAAGGATTTATTTTTAATTCATTTTTTAAAATCAACCAACGTGATTGGAAAATACACATTAAGATGCAATTAGACAGTGTTATGCAAAAATTCATTCCATGTCACTCTTGCTGACATTGCTAACAGAAATACTTGGCTGTACATACAAATTCTCTGCTTGGTTAGTCATGCCTGAACCTGAAAATCAGAGCTCAGGGACAAATATCTGTGAATTCAACCTTTAAAAATAACTGTATTTAGACTGATATCCAAAATTCAGTGAAATTCTTTTCATTCCTCTATTATCATACTACATAATAATCTGTAAGTACATTTTAGAAAGAAAAGAGGAGTGTTTGTTTTTTTGTGAAATTCCAAAACAAAAAGTTGCAAAATTTACTTTTAAAAGAAATTGTACAGAAAACTATTCCCCTGACACTTTGAATTTAAACAATTGTCGGGTTTTGATGAACAAAACCCAATAAATATTAGTGTGCATAATATCTGGCTAGCTCTAAAGAATGCTGCAATTATTAATAGGAATGCATGCATGAGCTTGTTTATGTATGTGCAAAGCAATTGGTACACTTCTGAAATCGATAAAAAAGATTATACTCAGTATGGAAGTACCAGCAAAGCACAACCTGTATTCAAGACAGCTTTCCAAATAATAAACCGCTCCCTGGAGCAGGCGGGAATGATCATATTTGCCTGGCTCTGAGTATTGTATTATCAGAAACTGTAACTGTTTGCAGCCATCAGACCCACATTGCTCCTTGATGACTCTGCTGTCTAGCCCCACCAGACTCCATCAGCTATCAAAAAATTGCAGGCTTATTAGAAAGGCCAGCTGCTGTCCATGTAACCCTGCTGTGGAAAGCTGAATTCTCAGTGAAATAAACCTCTTCCTTTACTTTTTGAGATTAACTTTCAGTGACTTGTTTCTGTGGTAAACAACTAGTTACATAGGAACATGAGCCATCTCTGCAGTCTACACCGGGATGGGGGTGTGATGCACAGCCAGTGGGAGAAGGGAGCTGCAGCATCTTCTGATCTATTTTCTGGCTTGGAACTATCAATGGATCATGATGCTTTTAGTGATATGCGCCACAGAGAGAATTTGCCTGTGAGGTAGGAATGGCCAATAGCGTATTGATTAAATTAATTGTCCTAAAGAGGTCTGTATTATGGCATCTGTAATGAAAATATGGTGGCCTTAGGTCTTTAATTCTCATAATTTTGCATTGTAAAATAGTGATCTTTCAGGAGCTATGCAGACAATTATCTAGCTTGACAGAAACAAAAACTTCCTTATTCAATGTCTCTTCTGGCCCTATCTCTCCTACCTGCAGTAGGACTCTCACACAAAGAATCAAATTCTTAAGAATTTGATTGCAAAACCTCATTTCTCCTTAGAGCAAATAAAAGATAATGTAATTCTGCAAAACTATTTCTCATGCCTTTTTGCATTCTTTGGTCAGATTCCCCACTGAATTCTGCTTCTCTTTCTGCTAATTTGAGCAGAAGAAATAATATGATACATAACAAAGGAACACCTTTCAATAGAAAGCATATTTCATTAATTAAGAGATTAATCTGTGAGGTAAGAATATACTTTTGTGGATATTTCTCTTCAAACTATTGGGGATTTTGCTCCAAAATGATGGTATAGCTGTCTTCTTTTAATACATAGCAGACCAACATCTAATCTGTTTTGTTTGTTGCTTTACCTTTAGATTGTCACAATGTTATATTACAAATTGTTGATTCTTCTTTAAGGCTATCTAGAATGTCATTTATGTGTTAAATAAACTAAAGCCATCCAAACCCATTAGCTTTTATAGAGACATCATTTTTGTCAAATTCTTTTTTGCACTGAAACAATAGACTGAGCGTTGCCAAGTTGCTTGACAAAGGGAATTAAATTTATCAAAGCCCAAACTAAGTCTTTTAATTGTTGGAACCTCTGTTCGCTTATATATACAAACAACAGTTTAGAAGTACTTTTATCTTTTCAAGTTAGATGTTTTCAAGCATGAACAGCATGGCTATTTCTTCTGGCAGGGGATCAGAATTCTTCAAAGGGATCAAATCAAAACACTCAGAAGCTTTTGAATTTCTGTTCTGGCACAGTTTAGGAAAATATGAACATTTAACATTCAAAACCATGTTAGAATTCAATATTCCACTTGCTGCTCATGTGTCCAACATTTCTATGACAGACATTCTCTCAAATACAAGATTTGGCAGAGTTTTCTGACTTGCTTGGTTTCAGAGAAGTCTTAATAATGCAGTGTGAGCAATTTCTTCCATCTTCCATTGTTTTTTTGATCTTCCATACAAAATGATCAGAGATAAGACATACCATACAGTACTGTGAAAGAAAAATTTCTTTGTATACAAATGTGCCTATAAATGTAAAGCTATGGAATTCTACCGAGTAAATCAAGTAACAAGCATAAATATTCTATTAATATCTCTTTTATACGTGTGTGGGATAGGAAAACAAATATAATATCTCAGAGTAGAAGAAATTCGAGTGACAACAGGCTCTGTACAATATTACATAGTTTTCTAAACATCCATTACTTTTGATATTCATTTCATAATTGGGGGCATAAGCATACCTGTCTAGCTATATTGATACCTGGCAGTTCTTCTAAATCCTTATGTGACTCAGTCCTTCCATTTTACAGTGCAAACTATTCTTACAGTTGCCTGGATTTTATACATGCATAAAATTTTGGGACCTGTTTCAAGGAAAGGGCTTTGTCTTTTTTTTGTTTTTTGGGTTGTTTTTTTTTTGTTTGTTTTTGTTTGTTTTGTTTTGTGGTGTTGTTGTTGTTGTTGTTTTGCTGTTTGTTGTTTTTTGGGGGGTTGTTTTGTTTTTTTGGGGGGTTGTTTTGTTTTTTTCTTTTTGAGATCCTTGTATATTTTTGTGATATTTACCCTCACACCGTGGTTTGGAGCTCTGGAATTCCTATGGATGTAGGTGTTTGGAATTCCCTATCAGTCCAGGCACAGGTGAGAAGAGTCAGATTGTCTGAGTCTTCCTTAGGAGGTCATCAACTCTTTCTCTTCTCCTTGAAAGGAGTTTAGGTGTTTACTTTGCAAAAGTTATTCTCTCCTCCTACTTGGAGACAATCCAAAAGCTGAGTGAATCAACAGCAAAAAAATGCTAACATCAATATCAGGTATATGTCAAAGTGTCTAATTTTTACGTGAAATTATGTTTGTTGACATCCTTCTGATTCTTATGTGCATATTTCAAAAGCCTGAAAAACCTAGAAAAATATTTCAGCACTTTACTTGCCAAAGTAGTGATGAGTCATGTAGTGAGTATTGATAAAACAGTGAAAGATTTTATACACATTTAGTCTTTGACACTTTGAAAACTGTAGTTTAAAATCTTTCCAGATCTCAGAACTCCTTTGATAGATCAGAAATTAGACCAGGGTGAGATTGGAGCAGGACATGAAAGAAAGCAGGACCTATGGAGAGGAGAGGACTCCATCACTCTTCTAATTGCCAGAGAAGGTTAGGAAGAAGTGAAAGAGAGTAGCAACCTTTGGTGGAAGACTTACCACTGGATCCCTTGGACTTCCTCCCCTCTTCTCAGCACCTTGGTGCTTTCTTACTGATTTTTAGGATTAATTTTTATTTCCTACTGTTTTATGGATCTATTTCGAAAGCTTAAAAATGGCACATTATTTCAAATAGAGTTTGAGGTTGCATCATTTGAGATAGCTTTTGTCCCAGAAAGCTTACATTTCACAGAGCAGATCCTCCTCTTTTACAAACTGACATTTTTGTTCGAATTTTGCCTTTTAGATGAAAAGATGCTCCTGAAAGAGCAGCCACTCCTACTTGAGCAGTCACATAAGTATGTATGCTAGATTTCCAGACACTTCCAGAAAAAGAAGTTAAATTTTTGCTAAAATACTGGGCTATGAATTTTTTTTCCAATTAAAAAAACCCCAAACAAATCAACAAACTAGCCAACCAATGAGCCAAACCCCCACTCCCAACAAACAAACAAACAAAAACACACTAAAAAAGCCCTCCCCTTTCCTGCCATGGTCACATTTCTGCATGAAAACCCTACACCCACAAAATTCCTTTCCTGGAAAAGAAAAACCTATTTTATTTTATTGTGCTCCTATATTGTTTCAGTTCCCACAGCCATTCTGTGCTCTCCTGCATTATGGCTCAGTCTCTGTGTTCATTTTTTTTCCTAAGTCTCTGCCTTCTCAATAGATGCTAAAAGTGGACTCATTTATCATTCCGATAAGTGAATCAGTTAATCTGAACACTGACTTTCAGAATACTAATTAGAGAATACTTATTTATAGGCACCAAGTAGGATTTTTAGAAACTATATGGGCCATGTCCAGGTAACTTAAGGAACTAAGGGTATCTTTTAAGGAACTAAAGGTTGAGTGAGAGCTGGCAGCACTTTTCAGCTCCTGAATCTGGGTGTTGACCCCATCCATCTGCACCATCAGGATGAGATCCACATATGTGCTTTCCTCCAACCCCATCATCTTGGTTTTCATGGGACAGAAACTCAAGGGCTTGGTCCTGGAAATGGTCATGGAGGGCTCAAATAGGTCCCTGATGGGTACTAACTGAGAGCAGGGCTGAAGGTGATAAGGACTTCTGTTCTTCCATGGAAAGGCAAAGACTTCAGATAGAATGAAACTTCTAAGCCTGGTGGTGGTGCAGACCAACGACCTGGGCTGTGGTTGTCTAATGCCAGGGTCCCCTAAGAGCCAAAAGAGCACTCCATGTGCATTTAAAGTTTCCCAAGCACCCAAGGATTTGTTCCTGCACAGATGCAGAAGTGCCTAAGCATCACAGGACTGAGCAGCTTGTGCTGTCATTCTTGCCAAAGCCCCGCTTTCAGTAACTATGACATCTTCTGCATAAACCTTTGTTGTATATTGCAGATGAAATAGGTGTTGTCTATCATGCATCAAACACCTTCTGGCAGGATTTTTTCCTGTGTGATCTCCCGTTCTTTGGTCACATAGCATTAGATCATTTAAGTATCTACACCACAGTTCACACTGCTTTACAGCAAGGCTTACTCTGCAAAAGCATGTGGGAGAGAAGATTAAAATAAGGGGACACAACTGTGTGGGGGATGCAGGGCAAATGCAAATGAAAATCTTGATTCCAGGATTCCCTGTGTGTTGTAATAAAAGATGGCAGCCTATTGGATTAGCATGATTGTAGTAATTGAAATTGATCCCTGCAGGCAGGAGAAAATGGTTTTTGAGAGAATTGTTTGATTGCAAGAGTTAGGACCTCTACTCTCTTCTGTCATAGTACAGACAGGAGCTCTTGCTCTGGCATCAAGCAAAACTCCAAACTATTAAGGAAATGGAGAAGTTTAGAAACAATCTCTGTTCTCTTTGTTTTTGGGGGTTTTTTTCCCTAGCCCAGTGTTTTCAACAGATTAAGTATATGATTCTTATTTTGATCTGTCCAAAGTCTTTTAGAAACTTGGGTCTCATTCTGATGTCCACAGGAGTAGAAACTGCTCCCTAAGTGTTTTAGTATTTTTATTCTAAAGACTTAAAGGTGGTATGAAAATAAAAGAAAGAGTTAAAAGAGAATTGCATTTACCCATTTTCAAAATAAAAAATTCTGATTAAATTATTGTTGACTTAGGAAAGTGTTTTTTACTTCCATGTGAAATTATAGTAAATTTAATGAAGAAATAGATTTTGAATTCTCAAAAATTTAACTAGCTCTTTCTGGAATATAAATCATAAGGGACACTTTCTATGATTTGCTCTATGATGATCTAGAACCATCCTCTTTTAATCGTACTGAACATTTGGGAATGTTCAGGAATGCTTTGGGTTTTATTTTTAGGGGAAGAAGAGAGCTATTTCTTGCCTGTTCTTAAAAAGGACAGGTAAAAAACAGTTGCCCTGCTTGTTTATTTTTGGATCTGTAAATGCAAGTGCACAGTTTCTATAGATACCACTGGGTAATCCAGCAAAAATGTAGGCTGCTCTGTATGGAGAGCTCAAACACAAGACAGGCCAACCTGCTCAGGGGGGCTGAAAATGTCCCTTTTGTGCTACCTTTATGACTCACGCATTGAGAAATACATTGGTTACTATGAAATTTTCAGATGTTTATTCCAAATATCCTCCCGAAATTAATTTAAATCTGCAAATTTCAGCATACTGAAACCTATCACCATCCTTTGCTTCAAAAATGAACAGAGGATTCAAAGCAATTTTATAACTGCTTCTGAGCACCCATGTTTGAAAGAGATCATAGAAAGGAGTCTTTTGTATTGATTAAAACGAGTTGCCTTCTCTTTCTTCTCCTTAATGTCATGATGTGGCCTTTGAAGTCTAAGTTGATGACTTAGGAGAAGTGGGTGATGTCTGGGAAACAAAGTGAGGCAACTTTGAAATTTAACTGCCCCTGGCTCAAAATATTTCTCTGCTTATGGCAGAAGAAGCCCATGCTTCATCCTAATATGTAAAAGACAAGTGTTCATATAACAATGACCAAGAAGAATGCAGGGAACACTTCTGAGCTCCTACTCAGGCGTATTTTTATTAAGCCACAAGTTTTCTGCAAACACTGAATTTGTTCTTCTGGGCAAGATGAAGTCCAGAGGTGGTTACAGTCAGCATTGAGACTTACGGAATGACATTGCAAGGATACTGTGCTTGTTTTGTCATTTTCCCATTCAGTTTTCTCTACATTCATGTTGAAAATATATCTCCCAGCTTTAAAGAGTCTATTAGATCTGAGAATTGGGTCAAATTCCTGCTGTCATTAACAACAATAATACAGGAAAAAAATATTGGCAAGAACCAATTTGTGAGTTTAGCAACCAGGTTTAACTTTATAGCAGAGAAATGAATGCAAGTACAGTCAAGTCCTCCATTAATTCATTGGTCTTAGAAGTGTAGCAGTTAAATTTTTTTTCACGTCAATACAGCCAGCATTAACTGCAGTTAAAGGACACCCAATAAACAGACAATGGTACATTGGCACTTATAAGTGTGTCATTTTACTAGTAAGGGTTTTAATATGTAAACTCAGTTTAAGAGCTGGGACTTCATAAAAAAAATTTTTTTAAAATTTTGCTGGTATTTTTAGATCTACTATCTTAGGTAACCAGTTAAAGCATCAGAGATTCATTTGGTGTACCAAGAAAAAGACTGCAGGTATATTTTTCCAGTTACACCAAACTAGAAATATTCATTCTTTTACATAATATGACTGTGAGCCTGACAATGATTACTTCAAGTATAATTAGCTAATTGATCTTCATTGCTTTTGTCTTCTGTCTTCCTTACTGCTTTTGCACCTTTCATGTGCAAATTTATCTTTGGCATAAATACACTGGCCTTCAGCCAAATTATCTCATGGTTTTCTATTGGATCTTTCAATTTTAAGCAGCCTGTACACAGTAAGAAATTGTGTGGGATCTTTAAGAATAAATCAGGTGTGGTACTCAAAAAAGTTGATGATGCAATAGTGTTTTCTTTTCTCCATGACAGGTTAGAAAATGGGAGTGCAGGTGGTGCTCTGCTCAATTCCTTCAGTAGCAGGGATGAATGACAAAAGGAAAAGGAAAACTCCTGTTATCAATAAGCAGCTTAAGGACTGGTGCCACCAGCAGAATTTTGGGTTTCTTCAGCATGGGGCAACTTTTCGGCACCAGGTCTGCTAGAGTCAGATGGGCTTCATCTATCAAGCAAGGGCAAAAGGATTCTAGCCCATGAGTTGTCAGGGCTGATTGAGAGGGCTTTAAACCAGGTTCAAAGTGGGAAGGGCATGAAATCAGGCTCTTCAGAGATGAGCCTAGGGGTGGTAAGCCAGAGTCAGGTTCGGTCTCTTCTCCCAGGCGACTAGCAATAGGACAAGAAGACACAGTCTTAAGCTGTGCCAGGGGAGGTTTATGTTATACATTAGAAAGAAGTTCTTGGCATTGGATGGGCTGCCAAGAAAGGTGGTGGAGTCACCATCCCTGGAGGTGTTTAAGAAACTACTGGATGTGGCACTTGATGCCATGGTCTGGTTGACAAGGTGGTGTTAGGTCACAGGTTGGACTTGATGATCTCAAAGTTCTTTTCGAACCTAGCTGATTCTGTGATTTTGTGATCCTCAGCAGTTTTTTGACTCGATCATATTTTCCTTCAGAATATTCTTAGATTATTCCTTATTTTCCAAGGGTGAAAGGCACCTACATGGTATTCAGAGCTCATCCACCAAGAAAAACGTTTTCTACTTTATGAACCCCCAAATGTTTGATTATTATTATGATATACAGACCACTTTCTCTAAATTTCACCCTGAGATGAGCAACCTAGGGATCCAAAAGAAGTGCAAGTGAGGACAGTGGCAAGAAATTGTTGTGTAGCAGAGAAACAACCCTGCGAGTACCTCCTAAACTGCTAGTGGCAGTAGGAGGTGTCCTGGTGGCCGAGCAATCTTTCCTTCTCAAGTTTCTGGACAGTTGGAGCAAAAATGACAGATCAGCAGCCTGTTCCCTTGCCTAATTGCTACAGAGCACCTTAGCAGTGATTTACAGTGGAATATTTAAATGCATGCATTAATTTGTACAGATGAAATACTTGGCTACCACAGAGATATTTTTATTGTGCGTCAGGATAATAGCCCTGACTCACCCGTATCAGTGACATTTCCAAGCTTGTGTATTGTTCAGGAGTTAACATCCCATGCAGTATTTGACAACTGGGGAGTCAAGGCTGACAGTTACCATCTCTTCTACGTGGCGCCTAAGGCTAGGATTTGTCTCTGGTTTCATTTATTAGTTATATAACCCACATACTATTTTTGAGCTATTAAAAAAAAAAAGAAAAAGAAAATAAAAGAAATAAGCCAATGTAGAGAAAAAGAAATCCCCATCTGGGAATTACCCACCAGGTAGCTACATACAGTGGACTGATCTACATATGCATGTATTAATTTTCATTTTAAATGTTCATGCCAGTGAAAACAGAGCCAATGAAACCTTTTAGGGTTACATAACAATGATAAATGTACTGCAACAGTTACAGGCAAGCACAGGGCCCCTGAGATTTATAGGTTCTTTCTCTCTTTTTTTTTAATGTCCTAACTAGAAAAGCTCAATTGCAGTGCAGCATCTGTATTTTGGAACAAAATTTTGCTTCTATTTATCTAATGCCTTAGTTTGGATGGCCTGAGCCATGTCCAAATCATAAGGTGAACCTGAATCTTATATGCTACCAGTTACTACCCGATTCCCACTTTTTCTTGCATTAGTAAAAGCGAGGAAAACAGTGCAGTGCCATAAGCTGTGGCAGTCTGAAATCCACACTCTCGCTGTTATTATGGTATCATCTGAGGCCGGTTTTGGGGATAGCAGTGAGGACAACAGCAGGGGGCACAAAGGAATGAACATGAGCTAAATAACAGCAAGTCAAATCAAAGCAAGTGTGGGTAAGAATGTCCCCTGCGCATGCTTCTGCTCCCTGTGCTGCCAGCCAGGAAAGTAGTCCTCAGCCCTAAGCTTGCATTTGGTGGGGTGCATCCTTCAGTCCCTTCAAGGGCACCCCCTTTCCTCTCCAGACAGATTTGCTCATCAGTGCTGTGAGAGACATCATGACATCATTTTGAAACTGCTGCACTGGCAGTCCATGGCTCTGTTTATGCCAAAGTGTAGCAGGGATATAGGCAGCAGTGTGAAGGTGGAGGGGGGGAAGCAGTAAAATAAATGAGATAGGGAAAAGGAAAAGCTTGTGAAGTAATGTTTGGTTTAACTAGGTGAATGGAGTCTTCTTCATCCTGGTGCAGCTGCCAAATGTCACTCTCCTGTGGGATCAGAGAGGGACTCGGTCTGTCAGCAGGTGCTGCAGCTCATCCCTTCTCACAGGATGGGCCTTCATCCCTTTGCTGTCACGGGCGCTGTCCCACCACTGGCTGTAAAAATTCTTATTGTAGCAGAAACTGAGAAGATTTTAACCTTTTGAAAGTTTTGTGCAAGTAATCATAAGTTCAGTTAGATTTTGCTATTTAAAATGAAAGCTTGAGGGAAGAGTTAAATTTTGTTTCCCAGCTATTTATCAGTTCTCTGGCTAAAGATAATCTAGGGAATACTTAAGTCAAACTACCCTGGTAAGTTTCTTTCTTTTGTTGTAAAAGAAATATGATATAAAAAGCAGAGCCAGCAGAGCAAATCACCTTGCCTTAAAACTGCCTGTCACAGCAAGATACAGCTGAAAACCAGAAACACTTCAGCTTTGTCAGCAGAAGAACCTATGCTTTATCTCTTACTGAAACCAACATTTTTTTACTCTACCTAATGATTAAACAAAGATGATAGCAGTAATAGAGCACTATCAGCTGAAAATAGTCTAAAAATGTAGCTTCTGCAAAACTCTGTCTCAATCATCAATATAGACATACCTGTTTCAGTGAAGAAAATAACATTTCACCATGATGAAAATGTGAATCAGATTTTCAGGTTCAATTGCTTTATTATTTTGCTTTCTTTTCGTTACTTCTGCCTATAGATCACAGCTTAGATTGTCATTCAGGCATTTTTGTGTGTTCAATATAATACTGCTGCCTTCAAATTGACAAATGGGTTTTCTGCATACTTTCATGCAGTAAGTTAAGTATCCTGCTGCAGGCCTTAATGAAATCATCAGTTTTGGTTTGTTTTATTTTGCTTTATTTTGTCATGTTGAACAGAAGTCTGATTTCACAGAATCATTTAGGCTGTAAAATACTTCCAAGATCATAGAGTCCAAGCTTTGACCCATAATGACCTTGTTAACGACTGCAGCACTAAGTGCCACACCCAGTCTTCTCTTGAACACCTCCAAGGATGGTGACTCCACCACCTCCCTGGGAAGCCCATTCCAATGCTTGACAACCCTTTCTGTGAAGAAATTCTCCATAGTGTCCAACCTGAACCTTCCTTGGCACAGTTTGAGGCCACGTCCTCTCATCCTGTCACTAGTTACCCGGGAGACCAATCCTCACCAGGCTCCTGCTTCTTTTCAGGCAGTTGTAGAGAGTGATAGGGTCTCCCCTGAGTCTCCACTTCTCCAGGCTAAACAACCCCAACTCCCTCAGCTGCTCCTTATAAAGCTTACTGTCTAGATCCTTCCCCAGCTCCGTTGCCATTCTCTGGGCATGCTCCAGCCCTTCAATGTCTTTCTCATCGTGAGGCCCAAAACTGGACACAGGATTTGAGGTGTGGCTTCACCAATACTGCGTACAGGGGGACAATCATTGCCCTGGTCCTGCTGGCCACACTATTGCTGACACAGGCCAGGTGCCATTGGCCTTCTTGGCCAGCTGGGCACACGCTGGCTCATGTTCAGCCACTGTCACCAGCACTCCCAGGTCCTTTTCTGATGGGCTGCTTTCCAAAGACTCTGCCCCCAGCCTGTAGTGTTGGTGTTGTGACCCAAGTGCAAATTGTGGCACTTGGCCTTCATGAACCTCATACCACTGGCCTTGGCCCATTGTCCCAGCCTGAATGCTAAATCTTACCTGCGATGCTAAAGCTTACATTGTAGAGCCAGAGTGATTACTTTTATGCAGGTAGAGATAGAGATGATATAGGTGTAGTTCTAGATCATGGATATATAGATTTATTCAGTCCACAAAAGATTCCAAACTGGCATTGCATGACAAATATTCATGTCTTCAATAAATTCAATTATGAGCACAATTTTTTGGAGCATCTTTTCCCAAATATTTTGCTGCTGTGAAATATCACTAGAGAACATCCTATAGAACACTTTTCTTTGCATGGGAAGACTTTGCTCTCTGCTGCTGCTGCCCAACCTACAGGTTGAGACCCACTGGTATATTCTTCTGTTCTCTTACAGACCTGTCTTCCCTGCACAGTAAAGGGCAAGTCAAATTAAAATTGTCAAAATCAGGTCTCTGTAGAATTGTAACTATCATGTGATTGATTCTATTATCTAACATTTCAATATGTCTCATTTTCCTTAAAGCTATGAAAAACACACACACACACGCTGTTTGGGAAGCATGAAGAGACTTTGAAATAGAAAGGATCAGTTTAAGTTGAATAACAGGACTTTTTCTGTATACAACGTAAGAATGAGGTTAGCCGCAACTTATATTCTCTACTTGAAGGGAATTAATATTATTTATTTCAGCTCTCTGAAATAGCTTTTCTGGCTATTTTGATTCACTAACAATTCTTCTTGCAATACAAGCTGGTGATCAGCCACATGTTGTGACAAATATTTGGCAGCCCATCTGTGCCACGACCTGCAGCTCAGTCTGACAATTCTAATGGTATGTTGCTTCTAGTTAATTTAGATTGTATTTCATGCCATTGCCTACAAGTCTAAACACTGCATACCATATGTAGACAAAAGGGAAAAAAAAGCCCAAACCAAAACCAATAAAGCCCTCAAAGCTGAGCACATCTATTTGAAATAACAGTCTGTGAAAGTGGTAGTCTAAGGAAAGTGAGTTCTTAGCAGGGTCTTATGGCTCTAAGCCATACTGTAATGGGATTGTCTGCCTAGAGCTAGAAATCTTTTGGCAATTTCTAGTCTCTCTAGAAATGTCAGTCTGATATGTGTGACAAGGTAATTTGCATAATTTTGCAGTGTCGTTGCATACCACTTATTTTTTTTAAAGAAATAAGAGAGGGCTCATATTCCATAAGCTATTTTTTTTCCCTGGGAAGGAAAGCAGCCAACTCAGCAAGCAGCCCCCATGTACGATGAGTGTAGGAGTGCACTGGCAGCCTTCACCCCTGCATTACAGAGGCTTGAAACCTGTACCGCTCTTACAGCCTGGGTTTGGGGGCTGGCTCAAAATGCATATGTTGTCCACAGGAAACTTTTCTATTTGTGCGAAAGCTTGAAAGAAAAACAGCAGCCATGCAAACACATGAAATGTGAGATTTGGGATGACTGCCTGCTCCCTTGTTTTGCTTGTCATAGTTTCCAAATGCATTTCAGTTGGTGTGCTGTGTTCATGTCTCCAGTGAGAATAGAGGAGAGCAGCTAAATCACAGCAACCATACAATGCTCTCAGGAGAAGCAAAGCAGTGGGGAAGGTCATTTATAGCAAGGGGTGTAAATGAGGGCAGAAAGAAAACAGTTGTTATGATGTGAAGCACTAGAGAAATCAAACCTAATGGAAATATTTGGTATTTGTGCTGACACTTCCTGGTTTTCCTTCAGCTTCAAAAGAAAAAAAATCTCACAAAGAAATAATAGCAACCTTGACAGAACAAAAGGGGTAAAATTCTTTAGCTGAAATCAATTCTACATCCAATAATTTAGACAGGGACTTTGAACAGCCCTGATTTATGTCTTGCAGGTACCACAGAACAAACATATAATCAGTGAATGGTTTATCTATAGTTTTCAGGTATTATAGGTGTCTTGAAGTGTTCAGTATAGTTCAACCTAGACAGCAAAAACCCATTACAAAATAATTCTATTCTGCTACATAACTCCAGCACTGGAGAATACAAGAGACTCTTTCCAAAATTTCATAGGAATGGTTTCTACTCTGGGTTCATCTCAGAGTCTGTTCATCTGTGAATAATTTATGCTTTGTTTACATTACTGAACTAGAAAATGTTTATAACACACCTTCTCACCGAGAGATGTAAGTATGACATAGTGAATTGGAAGACGTGACAACATTAAACATGCATGCAAGTATTCTTTAGATATTCGTGAACAGCTATAGAGCAAGTTTAATTTAGAACTTAGAGTGCTTTCTTTTACCAGATCCCAGTAGAGTGCCTGGAATGAAGTTGTCAGGAAGTAAAAAGATACTTTTTTCAAGAAAATGTAGGTATAAACAAAAATTGTCAGGTAAAGGGATTCTTTTGATGGTCAGAATCTTTGAAAATTCCTCATGCTGGATTTACTGTGGTGTATTTCTGTGTGCTTTCATTTGAAAAAGAAGTATAGGAAATTAGATTTTGGCTGCATTGATAGAGTTATGGCAGTACTCATTTCCTCCTTTTTTGTTACATTCTAGAGTACACAAATCCACACAGCGTAGAAGAAATTCAGCACTCATATAGTTATCAATGCTAGAAAACTTTCCATGACCACAGTACAGCATTTAAAAAAAAATCTAAATTTGCCAACTCTTCTGCACATTGTATGGATTGTCTTGTCTAAATATAGCCAATTCTCTGATGCCACAGCTTTAAGCTGCAAATAAGTGCTGAAACTTAATAGCACAAGACTAGATTTAGGCTTTCGGTACAAATAATGAGCTAAATGCCCTTCTCATCTTCCTTAAAATACTGCATGAAAAACTGGTCTGTCACAGCAACCTATGTAGGCTTTGCCCTCAATAAAGCCCTAGTGCTTGCAAGTCCCCATTCACAGCACCTAATTGACTTTATTCCCAGCAGCAAATTGACTTCACCCTGCACCATCACATAGTGAGAGCGACAACCAAAACCTGCTCAGAGTTTTAAATTACACATGCAGAGTTGAATGTTGCCAGTCAAATGATGGGTGGCCATGGTGAAGCTGGCTCTCATGAAAGAGAGCAGAGGAGGGGCTGAGTACAGGAAATTTTGGTGCTGTGCAGGAGTACTGTGACATGGCATACTTTCTTGCAGATGCTTCAAAAGCCTTGATAGAAGTCTCATCAGGGTCACACAGAGAAGACAGTCTTTTTTAAGCATGGGTACTGACATTGGAGTATCTGGTTCTTTAAAATGTAAAGCCTTTGCAAGTGCTGACTTTCTCATCTTTCTGTAGTTGTGTGTGGATTTGAAGAACTCTAAAAATAACAACAGAATATGGCAGTGCAAATATTTACCTTAATTTTGAATCCAGCATGAAATAAGGACACTATAACATACCCAGATCTTAAGTGTCAGTTCTTGTTTCTTTAATGAGATTTTGCTAGCTGTGGTGCATTAAAAAAATGAAACAAAACAAAACCAAAAAATTAAATGTATATATAATTGCAGACAGAATAAATATGTTTTAAATAATTTTAGTTTAAATGCAGTTTAAATGTAAGGCAGCACATGAAACATACTGAGCACTGCTTCAATCTCAGTAGTTATAATTTTTCAATTATTCTACAATATTATTCTGCATTAACTTTTTTTTCTAATTTAGAACAGGTATTTCTTTGCTGTCCTTGGGATTAGCAAATGTAGAGTTGTCAAAGTTTGTACAACTGACTCTTGTTGGAGTCCTAGACAGACATTCTGAATAAAAAGCAAAGCAGAAGAAGGATTGAGCCTCAGCTTCCTCAAGAACCAAGAAATTAAATAATTTTTTCCAGTTTTATGGGTGTGTTAGTACTTAAATATATGCATGCGTGCTCCATTACCATTGCCGCTTAAGTGCTCAGAGTAGCCAGGACATTTTATTTTTTATAAAAAGTAATACTTCTCATGTTTGAAAAACATAAGTGACACTATTCCATTTTTATTGTCTCCTTTGTTATTATGGCAATGCAGTTATGTATCTCTGTTTGGTAACTCCTGTGAAATTGAAAATCTGATTTTTTTACCAATCAATTCTGTAAAATCCAATGGTATTTTCCCTTTTTTCAAGAATTCAGTAACTGACCCTGCAGATGGTACCTTGTCCTGCCCTTATCTGAACTGTTCTCAGCATGGATTTTATCATCCATCAGGTAAAAGCTAAACTGCTATCTGCAGGCCATGTGGTCAGAACAGGCTATAAAAACATAATAAAGATACATTTAAAAGAGCAAAAAATTTTTCAAGGACTAATCAAATAAAAGGATGTCTCCTATTCATAACTTAGTTTTAGACTATGATGCCTGATCTTAGGAAGAACCCTTGTTCTTCAGATGTTCCCTTGCTTGCCTCTGTATCCCTTGACCTGTAAGAAGATGTTACCTAAGCTCTCACAGAAGTGGTCTCTTCCCTTTTCCCTCCTGAAGCAAAGAGGTGCACTGGACATTTTCTGGCATCCCTTCAGCTCCGGCGTGCCTGCTGGAATTGCATGAAGATCTAGGCGGTTGGGTTGGGATTAAATGCCTATTCTGGTTTTCCTGGATGGCAATTGTTCTAATGAAAATTCTTGCAGCACTTTCTTTTTGTTTTGGAAACAGAGAGCTATTAATTTAAAATAATTGTGTGAATTAGGCAGCTTGTCATAGTCAGTGGAGCTAAGAATTTAGGGTCAAATTATCCATGGAAATAGCTCTCAGTAGACCTATATTAGGAGGGAATATATCTTTTGGTTTTCAGTTAGTGATATTTCTGTGAACTTTATAATTAAAGTGTATGCAAACTTGTTGCTAAATCACTAGAGTGACTAGGTTGCTGTACAAATACTAATGACTCCATCTCTCTTATTTCTTGTAGAAGAGCACTAATGTCTTTTTTTTTTTCTTGCCATAAAACAAAGATTCCATGACACAGTCTTATGGTTATAGACTGCAACTTAATAAATTTGAGTGTACCTGGAGATAATATGCACCCTTTAACATAATTTCCACCAGACTTCTGGCACAAATTGTGTTCTCTGTACATGTTTTTTTGGGGATGTTTTACAGGAAAGCATTAGACGAACTATTGAAATGATGGTCATGGATTTATGAGAAATTTAGCATGGCAGGATGTGAAGACTCATCTGAAAACTTAATGCTGACTTCTCTGCAGGCAGTTCTCTCCTTTTTTCTCCCACAAGAGTTTAATCTTTCATTTTCAGGAAACATGGTATTTTTTTACATCTGTAATTAATCAGGGAACACAATGTAATTGAAATACTAATTACAGTTGCTTATTCAGGTAACAATATTCCTGCTACAGTATAAGTTGCTTAAGTACCTTTGTGACAGTGGATTTTGAATCCATATTAATCCAATTATCCAGAATATGCCCCAAAATAATTTGGTGTCTATAGTCTCTGAAGCCAAAACATATTACCATTGAAGTTAGTAAGACTTATGAGGGGAAACAAGTAATGTAGAAACGATTGGAAATTACAGCTTAATTGTATCTGGATTTGTGATTTTTTTTTCAAAGGTTTTTAGAATGAGTGCTTTGGTTTTGTTTCTTTTTTTTTTTTTTAAATCCATCCTTTCTGTTTCCTGGGACTTGCATGTTTGATTTAAATGTTCTAGGATAATGCGGCATGTTGAAATGCAGGGCAGTAAACCAACTTGAGCTTGATGGTGTCATATCCTGTATGATAGTTTCTGTCAAGATGATTGCTGACATATTCCTGAGTCTGTTATTTATGCTGTGTCATTTTTCTGTAGGTCTACAGCATGTTCCTTGTGCTACGGTGCTTGGAACTGATGCAAGGTTTGGAAATGTTGAACCTGGAAGAAGGAAGGAGACTTGGAATGTGCCATTAAATTTTCAGTTTGGACACAAAGTGAAAGGTATTTCCTGCATAAATTGATTGAATGTGGAAACCTATGGCAATCATGAAACCCCTTTTCCTTCCAAATCCATCCTTTGGTGGAAAGGAATACTATTACACTATGTACAAATGACCCCTCCTGGAACATGCTTGGCATGGCACTGCCACACATGTAGTAGCTCTGCTAAACCTGCTATACTTACACAATTCCCCTCTGCGCTGTCATGTATAAAAATAGGTGACAAAGAACCCTTAAGTTTCCTCACAGCTAAAATAAAATCAAACTGTATCACTAAAAGAAGTTCTCTTGTGTATCAGTCCAAGGTAGCTTTTTTTCCCACCAATGTGTTTCTGTGATACTCATTTCTGGATTTACCACACAGCATCTGCCTTATGTGATAGTTGTCTTCTGATTATGGAGTTCTAGGTCTCATGCTGACTGTGCAAAACAGGAAATCAAAGCAGTTAAACAATCAGAGTGAGACTCTCTCGGTCCAATACATTTCTAGCCTAAACATAACATTTTAGTTTATTGAGTCTGTTGCTTGGATTATTTTACTTGTCGTAATGGATTGGAGCAATCTAGGAGTTTCACAAACGCTCAATTCAACCTGCCCTTGCTTTTACGAAGATAAGAATGAAGTCTTTCTTTTGCCCTATCTATTGAAACTTTAGAACTAGGGTTGGTTTCAACACTGAGAAGGAACGAAACCTTAGGTGGACACTAAGAAAAAAAAGTTTTGGTCAACACAGTGTACTTACTAATGCATGAATTATATAGTTCCACTATAATAAATCATTCTCCATGGGAAGTTGTTCTTAGTGATAATAATTAGTATGGTAATTTGAAATTATAATCTGTCATGCCTTTCTTCACTGGATATCAAATTACTCTTCTAAATAACTGCTGAAATACCCCATCTCCTTGCTGGTTAAGTGAAGTATATGTTTTTCTTTTGCCTGTTTCTCGGCTAGAGAAATAATTTATTTTTCATTAGAAATAACTGTAATTTCCAAAGACCCAGGATCTCTAAACAGAAAGGCTGAAAGACTGAGGACTTTCAGACCCAGAAAAGATTTCTTGGTGCATGCCTCATGTATTGATAAATGCTACTTAATATTTTTTTCCCATTCTGAATACAGTACTTCTTTGTCAGTTCTCTATTACCATGAAACTTCATGCTTGTTTAACGTGCTTTATTCCATTTCTCTGCTAAGATATTGACCAGTAATACTGAGTGATGAAATACTTTTCATCTTTTCTTAAAGCAGGCTGCACTTCTGATGAAAAGAAACCAGCAGTGACCTATAATTGTACTTGTCACCAACACAGAATATATAGAACAGAGACTGTTTAGTCTTTTAATGATTTTTATACTTAGTCAGGGCTCCTGGACTATATGTTTGCAGTGAGGTCTTATGATTTTGAAACCTGTTTATTCCCAGCAGTCTAAAACATCTTGTGGATAAGCTTGATTGATAATGCCCTTGCTTAGACTGTTGGACTGGTTTCATCCTAATTAATTTTCATTGTTATGCTGATGTTTTTATCTCTTCTGGGTGTCATTGTATTAAAGCATGTAATAACTGTACAAGCCTTTTTAGTTCTGAGGTACAGTCTTGGAAGTCAGCTTTATGAAACCCATTAGGAAATTTCTTTAAATATACAGTAAACAGTGGTGGTATGGGTTATACAAACTGTCTCTCTAAATAACTATTGCATGATTATCCTTACCATTTCTTTTTAAATCAATTTACAGCTAAAAGGCTATTTTACAGATTTACTTGCGTGAAACTGAAACTAAGCTCAATTTAGGTTTAAAAGTTCTAGCAGTTAGAAATCAATTAATGTAACTGAAAGACATTCTACAATGTCACTATTATTTGAATAAGTATAGAAACAATGAGCAAGCTGTCACAAAAAAAACCCCAAACCAAGCCACAAAACAAAAGAACAAACAAACAACCCCCAAAAAATTCAAATCTTGAAGAAAGTGGAGATTGTTGTGTTAAGCTTAGTTTGATAGACTCTGACTGAGTGACTCAACATCTTTTCCACGTAAATGACTAACCTGAAATCCTTTTTTACCCAGCAGTATCAGTAACAAGCACTCTTTTATCTGGCAAATGAGAGGTCAGATTCATAGATCCTTTTGAAACATTAGAAAGGGTAAAACTGACCTCATAGGGATGTCTGTTCACAATTTTAATCTTACAGAATGTCTCCGTTATATTGATATTCATTCCTTTTGCTTTTTTCTGAGCCTTGACATCGTCATTGTTTCCATGATTGTACAAATTAGATGTTTGATGCTGCTACAAGTGACCTAATACAGCAACTGAATGCCTTGCTATAATTCAAAATGCCTTGATAAATGTCACATGTATAAAAGGAAATAAAATAAAAAGTAAAAAACCAAAGGAACAAGTAACAGCTGACCCTTGGTACAAACATGTTAATGATTTCCTAAGATTTTGTAAGCAAGCTATTTTTAAAAGGTGTGGAAAGTCAAAAATTTATGCAAATATTTAAACTCTCTGACATAAGCTAATAAACATCCTTTAATGTTACGAGAGACTGGAGAAAATTATTACTGGCTCAAAACAACTGAAGCCGGGTGGGGCAGGGCAGTTTCTGCCAAGGTGGAATGATGCTCTGCTCCACAACCCACCCCTGGAATCTCTAGTACAGCCCAGAATGGCTGTCAGTCACTGGCACACCTGAAGCAATGCCCCACATGCTGCCCCTGAAGCCCAAATGGAGCACCAGAGTGGCTGGATGAGCAGAAGTCCCACCTAGGGAAGCTGTGAGGGGGGAAACAGGAGGCCTCAGGAGCAGATAAACATCATTGCCCTGAAAAACATCATTGCCATGACCACATGTTGTCATGTTCCTATTGTCCTTGGATTTCAGGGCAGCTGAGTTCACGCTGGATCCAACGTGGTAGCTATATCTTGCTTTTCTCTCTCTTTTTTCTCTCTTTCTCTCCTTTTCTTCTCCTAATTTCCTCTTTCTGCAGTTTGGGTAATTTGAGGTGGATGGATAGAGTTTGCTAAGTCAGTGCTTTGTGAAATACTTTATTTTGAATGAATGTTGCTTAAATTTTGCCAAGTTCCTGATCTTCTAAAATATGCCTACAAAGTTTGGTTTTAACCTTCTGGGAACTTTTTTGGGGTTCTTCTTTGCATCACCTCAGGGAAAAGTAGTACCTTAAGTCCCTTTAACTAGACTTGCCAAGCGAGGACGGGGGCTTCACAAATATTGTGGATAAATACTAAAAACAATTTCACTGAAGGAGAAGACATATGCCTCTGTGACACTAGCAGGACTGGCTTGCAGACCCACCCACTTTAACAACAATTTGGTTTGCATCAACATCATTCTTGCTTTGTACTCAGGGATCATATCACACAACAGGGACTATTGAACTAGAATAGTTAGTCTAGAAAGGCATTTGGGCTGGCTCTTGTGAACAGGAATATGCAGTCTATTTTGTATCATTTTGGTGTCTATTATTTTCAGCTCTGTAGAGGCACAGCGGAAAGCAAATATCCACAGGGATTCAGTGCCACCCCACCTTCATGGTCCCGATTTAATGAGCATTTCTGATGAGGTACTGTCATTGGAGAACCGCTTATAAAGAATATATTGCTGGCTGTTACTACTTTGCAGAAGTTCTTTCCTCTCTTCTCACCCATAAGCTGGTGTTGCGACCAGTTGTGCTGGGTGTCACACAGCTGGTTAAAGGGCAAATGACAACTCTCTGACATCCATCTTTTATATTTCAGCTCTCTAAGTATCATTTTGACTTTCAGGATAATCTGAAATTCAGCTGTATTACATCACATGTATGCTGGTGCTACTACATGTAATGAGAGGCAAACTTCTAATGAGCTATAATGAGTTGGAGCAAGATTAGTGTCACCTTTGGAAGTGGGTACAAAGGTTATAAGAACAGGTTATAAACATACTGATTATGGTCCTAAACACTCTTTCAATCTTCAGCAATGAGCATCTGAGGGTGTGCCTGAGCTAGAAGATGTTTTTGAATATCCTCAACAGATTTGTCTTCCACAAGTTTGTCTGGTTTTCAACTGAATCATGTAAAGTTTTAATATTCACCATCTTCTGTAACAAGGAGATCCACAGTTTACTTGCCTGTTATATGAGGAAGCTCCTCTTCTCTTTGAACTGCATGTCTGTTAGCTTTTTTGGATGCCTTCTAACTCATGTCTTTGAAGAGCCAATGATCAAATACTTTCTTTTTCCCCTTGCCATGTGACTACTCATTTTGCAGGTGTCATGTTACTTGTTTCTTGTAGTCTCTCTCCCTATAAGTGAAACCTAGTCTGTTTATTCATTCCTTCCATGGAGATTGACCTATAGCCTTTGCCATTCTTAGCGTCCTTCTCCAAAGCCTTTCCAGTCTCAGTGAGTACTTTTTTGAGATAGGTTCACCCGGATTCTTTCTACACCATATTCACGTTTTGGATCCACATAATAGGAATCAGAAAGGTAAAAGTGAGAAAACTCATGGATTGAGACAGAGACAGATAAATAATTGAGAGAAAAAACATAGTAGTAAACTGTAATTGAAAGGAGAGAAATCAAACCAGAGGAAAGGCAAATGACACTTTTAAAAACAATTGTTCACAATCAAATGACCAACGCCCAGCCAGTCCCCCAGCAGCAGCCCCCATGGAATGAGCCTTCTCCCACCTGTATATGCTGAGCATGATGCCATATTTTATGGGATATTCCTTGGGTCAGTTAACATCAGCTGTCCTGTATCCTCTCCCAGCTCCATGTACACTCCCAGACTCCTCTCTGCTGGAGTGAGGTGAAAAACAGAACAGACTTTGAGTAAATGCTGCTCAGTACAAATGAAAACATCCCTGTGTTACCAATACTTCTCAGCACAAATCCAGAACACAGCCCCATCCCAGCTACTGTGAAGAGAATTAACTCTATTTCATACAAAAAAACCCAAAAAACTAACACAACAGGGTTGTGAAAAATAAGAACCACAATTTCAACTAGCTGGACAGAAATCAGGAAAACATTTTTAAAATTGGGCAGTTTTAATCTACAAAGAATCAAGGAGCATTAAGATACCTTATAGGAATAAATATGAAGTATATCTCCAGAGAGCAGAGCAAAATAAACTCATTCCTTCAACGGAGTACTATTTTACCTTTTTGTATATTTGTACTGTACTTTCCTATGGGTGTTAATACAGTCTACTGATAAAAACTTTGTGGCATCATTGTATATGTACGTGAAAGTCAATGCCACTGTGCTTGACTGACTCTTGCTTTGAAACAAGGTTCCTGCTCTGAAATCTGTTCTGTTCCTTGAAATGCAGTTGCATGAGCTTCACAGTGTCTTTTAAATTACAATTTTGTAATGAAACCATCTTAATGAACATACTAGAAAAGTTGATAGTCTATAACATGGCTTAGAGAAAGCATTCATTTTCTTGTCTTGCAAATTATGTACTCTGGTTTCTGTACTAAAGACAAGCATTCATAAGTTCCATTACTGAAATCTAGATGACTACTTACTACAGAAAAAAAACAACTTTATCTTTTTGTATTGGTACCAAACTACTTTTTGCATTTGGAATGGACTCATCATGTCTCCTTAAAATCCCCCCAGGCTTTACTATGTGCCATACTTTTTTGGGTTTTTTTGTTTTGATTTTATATATCCTGCTTATAATGATGTGAACATTAGTATTCTGGAATGGAACTTTCTATTTGTACCATCACAATTTCTGATAGTAATTCACTTTCTCTTAAAGGTCTCATTTCCATCTGCTAGTGCTCTCATCAGTGACAATTGTCTGACTCCTGGCTGTCACACTAAAAAGTAAAATAAAGCACATAGTTACAATGATAGCAAAGCAATTAATGACAATTTTCAAATAAAAAGCCTGCAGAGTATGATGAGAAAATGGACACCACATTTTTAGCTAAATTCTGTCAAAAGAATGATGATCGCAGATGGGCTTATGGAACAAAATTTAGCAATCTTCTTGACAACAGCTGAGGACAGATCAGCTTGTCACATCCAGAAAGAGTCAGTCTATTTTAGATTATTGAGTGATGCCAAATTTAAAACACATTGTATCAGATTTCTTCATGGCTTTGTGGAAAATTGAGAATTCTGACAGAAACAGAAGGGCTAGATCACTCTCATAATGCTGCAAGACTATGTTCAGCAAAACAAGCATTCTCAAAAGGCTCAAAATTATGTTGAGCTGCCCAAATGGATCATTTAAAGCCTTTTTGCATGGATTTAGTAGTATGAAATATGCTTTGTAATACATCACGCTGGTATGAAAGACTCGTTGAGTTACTGAATCATTACACTGAAAGCAAATCTATGAAGAAAGGCAACCCTAGCAGTTGTTAAACAGCATATCCCATAATAGTTTTAATGACCATATTTTTCCTTGGTAAATTAGTATACTTTGTCTTCCTGCTTAGATGCTTTCATCTTTTTTCTGGTGTTCAATGTCAATGATTTCTCAGGACCAGCTTATGGTGGAAGCACAGTTAGATTCAAATTCAAGAATATGTAATTATCAGTAAGCTCCCAACTCTGCTTGGTTTTCTTTCAGTTTTAACAATTTGACAGTTGGAAAGAGTTTAAAATAAAACTTTGCCTAGTTTTAGCATTTTGCACTTGCACATTAAAAGTGTAAATGAGTGTAAAACTGTAATAAGTGTAGATGAAAGGCATGTTATGCTTCAACTTTATGTAAAGCATTATAATTTCACTGAATTGTAATAATGTCATTTTATTAATAATCTCTTTTTCACAGAAAAAGCACTTTTATTCTAGAAATGTCCCAAGTATCTAGCTAATATAACTCTTGGTGCTTAATTATATCTGATTGTATCACAGATCAGTAGCCAAGAGCTGCAAAACCTATCAAGGTAAACAAAGCAGTATGGTACTTCGTATTTTCTCAAATCTAGAAATAGAACAGGCTGCCTCAAAACATACCACCACAGTATGTACCACATTTTTTGCACTTCCAACAAATATTTGGCCAAACTTGTGCTATATTTTGTTTGTATGGTAGCTCCTGCAGTTTTTGCAGCAAAGAAAAAATGCTGATTTAATAGATGTTGTGCGAAAGAAAACATTTTTGAAGGAAAACAAGTTCACATGTCACCTATGATGAGTAGTATTGAACAGTCCCTTAGAGACCTATGTTTCAATTGCTTCTGGATCAATTTTCTGAGATCATTTTGAATAGCCAGTGTTCCTGCGTGTTGAAAATAACACCTCGTTCTGAGCATGACTTCTTAGAATTTTTGTGCATTTATGGTTTAGGAATTACTTCACAGAATATTGCTCATAATTTTTGGGGTAGAACATGTGCTAACACATGAATTCAGGCACAAGATTTCTAGTGAAAACAGGCAAATGTGCAATACAACCATTTAGATTACATTAAATTCTTAATAATCTTCACTTTCGAATTTTAAAGTTCACAGATAACTCCTTATATTTTCTTTAAATTGCCATTAAACATATAGTACATAGCCCATGCTAAGATGCTATTTGCTTATCACAGCTTTCAAGGTAATTTAATAACCAAAATTCGGCCAAGATACTCTGATGCTACTATTTTTTTCTTTTTAAAGAATTTCAGTATTCTCTACACTTTACTAAGCACACCAAAATATCCTAGCTGGACAGTAAAAGCCAGTGGCATTATAAATATGTTTTGCATTCCAGAAGAACTGTGCTTATCATTACAAAACTATTGAAACCTTTTGTGTTTGTAATAAATAAAGAAAGAAAAATTCCAGTGTTTGTGGGGTTTTTTCAAAGGTATAAATGCAAATAAGAAAAATAAATGCAAAGAAAAAAGGAGCCCAATACTAGAAAATGACTGGCAGCTTGCTGGTGTATAGCTGTGCTTTCTACATCAAAATTATTATTTCTCAGCTTTTCTTGTAGTTCAGTCCTAGAGGAAAAGCATAAGGCCCATAAAGGCTTTGGAGACATGCATAAAGCTAAGGAATCCTAGGTATTCCATGTGGATAGCCATGATACACTGCTAACAAGCTTGTGCAACTGAGTTAAGGGAAGCTTTAGACTTTGCCAGTGACAATGGACTATCTGACTCACAGATAACACTCACTCCAAATGGCACTTCTCCTACGTGATAGTTCTAGTTTATCATGTCCCAGTTACTACATAACAAACATGTAATGTTGGCCATTTTCAGTGTTTTCCCTTTTCTCTTCTGGGTTTGTGTACTCTCTCCCAAGGACTATTTTTGGAGTTGTCAGCCAGGCCTGATGAAAATGACAGGGAAACTATATTAACTTTAAATAAGCTACTGAGCTGTGTATCTCTGCAGCTTCAGTGATCATGAGTCATCATGCGGTCCCTGGGTGACTGTCACGTTTATGCTCAGAACAGTCCCTTGATTATGCCATGATTTATTTATATCAAATTTTATACAATGGCTAAAATGTTTTTCCAGTTCCTTGTACAGTTGCAAAAAGAGTTCAGAAAACAAATTTAAAAATAATATCTGATAATAAAGGAAAGATGTCTAACGTAAAAAAAAAATGTTTAATTATCTTCTGCAGATGGAAAGATGTGCAAGAAGGAAAGAAAAATCTTAAGGCAAATAATTGGGTTGTCTATGCTTTTACAAGTACTTATCTCAACATTCCCTGACAATAAGCTTTGATATAATACTACTAGAAACTCACTTTGTTGTTGCATTTAGTAATTTAAATAAATTAGTGTAGAATTTCTGCAGTTGAATTTAATTTTAGAAAACCTGAACTGACTGTGAATTTGAAGCTGTAAGATGAAGTGTGTTTCACTTTTTACCCAAGAAATTAAAATGGGATCCTCCTTTTTTTTGAAACTCTTCTGCTGAGCGTGTAGCAACAGCTCACCCCCATGAGCAGGAATTATTAATCTTGTCTCCATACCAACACTTTTTGTCATTACTTTAATTTGCTTTGGTTAAAACACCATTCACTCTCTAGAATGGTTTAGCCTATTTTCTCTCTTCTAGGGAAATATACTGTAGAGCAGATCCTATTTTGAGCAGAGGGTACTCTAGTTCTCTCTTCTAGCCTGAATTATTTTCTGACTCTAGACACAAATACGCCTTGCCTACACTTGAAATATTTTGCCATTGAAAATTGTTGTTTTACCTTTTCTTAACCAATAAAACTACCTTTACTTTTCTTATTGAGTCATATTTCCCACTTTCTTTCTTTTTTCACCTTTCTTTCCTCCCATTCCACAGAGAAATATTGCTAATGAAAAAATTCTAAATAATTATGCAGATATTTGTACAAAAATAGCATTTGTTCATTTAGTAAAATTGATGAGATAACTAAACTGAATGAGAACTTTGTACTTAGGCATCTCCCAGCTGCCACATTTCTAGTCCATACTAGCTAGGTTACTGAAGACCATTATTAAATAAGGCAATTATTCTGCCTACTGTTAGGACTTGTTAAAGATTTTCTTTCTTTTTTTTTTCAGTTGCATATTAATCTGTAGATTAATCTTTAGATCACTGTAGGTTATTCTATTTCTCTACTGTTGTTGCTTTTTGGGGTTTCATTTATTTAATATTCTTTATGTCAATTATTCTCTTAGTCTTTCTGCTTTATTTTAAAATTATTTTTTTCATTTTCTTCCTCTATGTCTGTCTCACTGAACTCATGACTGTATGTCAGTTCTCAGGACTACACACTGTGGTTCCAGTCAGGTTGGAATGTGTCTGTGTAGAGATAAAAGTATTCCAGCGCTCTGGTTTCAGGACATGGCTCCGAAAGAACTATCATTTTGAGGTGTCTGACCTACAGTGTAAATATAGATGGAAAGCCACGTACAGCAGTTAGAAGTGAACTTTGATGAAAATGAGGTTATTAAAAGTAAGATCACTGTGAAAAATTTTGATTTTTTACTGAACACCACTTCTTTTTGACTCTTTTCTTTCTACTAGCTATCTTTTCTACCTTTCAACACAAACTCTTTGATGTATTTTCCACCTAAATGAAAGTATTGTGCTAGGGGTTGCTTTTTCTTTCTCAGAAACACTGGTGCAACACTTCTAATTAGTTTTTAATTGGAGAGTTTTTTAAACAATTTTTTTTGTGCAATTCTTCCTATTTTTTTTCACCAAAATTTGATTTTGACTTTATGTCTTAGGTTTAAATTTTCTTTCTTATTACTTTTTCCTCTCTCTGAAAAATGCAAATCTTCTTTTTAATTCAAAGTGGAAAATTACACTTTCATGTGTTTCTTGAAGAATTAATCGATACTTTCAGATATTCTTTACGGATCTGAAAATAAAAAATGTAGTTTAACCATAGTTCCAAGCTCTTACTATTTTTATCAACTTTTTTGAGGAACTACATGTGTATACAAAACAAACCTAAAATGAACATAGAGATTGCCCATTTTTTCTCCTTAATGTCCCAAAGACTATACACAGTTAGTGCACCACATAAATCAAGTGGTTGAAAAATAGATCTGATTTAGAAAAAAATGCACATTGGAGTATTTTTATCAGACTTTATACTCAGAAGATTATCAAATGTTGGCAATCAAGAAGAATTAGTTTTAGGTTAAAGACTATATTTTGTGTAGATGTAGGAACAAAACCAATTACTTACAGAATTGTTTTAAAATATAGAGACTAACTCTTGCAGGAATTTCTAGTATCATGTAACCCTTACTGAATGAATGGGTACCATTTTTAGGAAGAAAATAATTTTGCCTCATGCTTCTAAGGCACGAAGTACAGATGATATCTATCACATAATTTAACATTTTCTCCATTGACCTTTGGAAATTATCCTGCAAGCCAGTAAAAAAGACATTTTTAGAAATTCTGACTATTTTATATCTCTCCTCATTACATCAATTTATAGTCCTTAATCATATTCCCCACATTAAACTATTCTTGTTCCTCTTTTTCTATAAATAGTGAATTAAACCAGGGGACCCATGAGTGCTTCTCTTGTCCCAAGTGCAGCTGAGTGTTTCAGCGGCATCCCCCCTTATGTCAGAGTGATATCTGGGCAAAAATCTTCCCTTTTTCACCCTTGCTTTTTCATGAGTAAGTGTGTGAACAAGAAGGAAACCTTAACCTACTACAGCCATGTTCCCATCTGGACATATAATAAAGCCCCTTTTAGCTGCTATCTTGATCTGTTGCACATACTTACCTGCCCTTCAGAAATGGAATTTTAGCACTCCTAAGGTGTTTGCAAAGTCTCAAACCAACCTCAAGACAGTCTTTCATTTTATATTTCTAGTTGCAAACTTGGTATACTTCTCCAGTCACTGTGGCATCAGAATTGTATTTACCAGAACTATTTCTATGTCTTCATTTAAGTGTTTTGAGAGTTTTTTTGCAGAAGAACTCTGGAATGCACTGGCTGAGAATCTTTTTTTTAGTGAACTAATGACTGATTCAAAGTATTGTCCAAGTCGGGGGTCAATGTGAATATTGATTCCTCTATAATAACTTGCTCTAATTTGTTTTTCATAGAATATGTTTCTAATCATCATTTCCCTGTGTCATTTCTTTAGATGGATTCTTAATTTCCAGTGTTAAGGACACGGAAGTCCTTATTTTGTTTTCTTTCTCCAACTGTTTATTGTACTGAATGTACTCCAACATTTAATGTACTGAAATAGATTCATTTTTATTTCTATAAAATTTCAGTAATAGTAAAGAAAGGCTCTGATTTTTCATAATCATAAAAAAAAAGCAATAGTACTTTTGTCATCCATGTAATATGACCACAAATTAGTATTGTGTGCAAAGAGTAACACTTCATGACTTCTACTCTGCTTAAATAAATATGATGTTCTTAAATGGAATTTGACGAATAGAGAAGACACGTGTGCAAATGACTGTAGGTCACGACTGAAACAGAGACGATATACAGTCTGATTTGTACCCCAGTGAAACCCTTCATTACAAATTAGAATGAACCTTGCTTTCTAATTTCCTCTGCTTAAGCCATACACACTTAGTAATTGGAAAGGCAACTAAATAAACACAGAGTTAAAGGATTTTCCATTCTGCTTAACACAGCCTTTTTGATGGTGGTAAATGCAGCTGCCTAAGAGACTGTTTCCTGGGAATCAAAGTAATTTCACTATGTCATTCTCCGTCTTACCCTGAAAAATATAGAAAGTGAATGTAACAAGGAAAAAAAGGCTTAGTTGTATACATAGAATCATAGAATAATTTGGGTTGAAAGGCACTTTTAAAGGTCATGTAGTCCAACACCCCTGCAATGATCAGGGACTTTGTCAACTAGATCAGGTTGCTCAGAGCCTCATCCAGCCTGGCCTTGAATGCTTCCAGGAATGGGGCATCCACCACCTATCTGGGCAACTTGTGTTTTACTCTCTCATTGTAAAAAATTCCTTCCTTATATTTACTCTAAACCAAGCTTCTTTTAGTTTAAAATTATTATGCCTTGTCCTATTGCAATAGGCCTTGCAAAATCTTTTGTCCATATCTTTCTTGTAAGCCCCATTTAAGTACTGAAAGGCTGCAATGAACTCTCCTCAAAGCCTTATCTTCTCCAAGCTTAACAATTATGCTGGTTTCAGCTGGGGTAGAGTACTTTCTTCACAGTGGCTGGAAGGGGGCTGTACTTTGGATTTGTGGTGGACACAAGGTTGATAACAGATTTTTTGTTACTGCTGAGCAAGGCTTACAGAGAGCCAAGGCCTTTTCTGTTTTACATACTTTTCTGCTTTACACCACACTGGTGAGGGGACTGGGGGTGTGTGGGAGGCTGGGAGGACACACAGCCAGGACAGGTGACCCCGACTGACCAAAGGGATATTCCAGGCCATATGATGTCATCTGAGTACATAAAACAGAGGGAAGAAAGAAGAAGCTGGGGACATTTGGAGTGATGTTGTTTGTCTTCCCAAGTAACTGTTGTGCATGATAGGGTCCTGGTCTCCTGGAGATGGCTGAACACCTGCCTGCCCACGGGAAGGGGTCANGTGAATTAATTCATTGATTTGCTTTGCTTTGCTTGTGTGC
>VZRS01009831.1:0-18609 GCA_013398055.1 Ifrita kowaldi
AAATGACCAAGGCAGTTCCAAGACCCAGCTTTGAGAGGAAGACATGCAGAGGAGAGTGCTAAAGGACTGCCCTGTGTTTTGCAGGCCAGGCAGTCACAGGGACGAGACCCGGGTGGACGCCGTGTGCACCTACAGCAAGGAGGCCTCGGCTGCGCCTTTGGACAGGGTGGGGCTGTACCACCAAGTGAGCAACAAGACCAGAGGCATCACCCAGCTGGGCCCCTACAGCCTGGACAAGGACAGCCTCTACGTCAACGGTGACCAGAGCTCCTCCCTCGGCCTCCTCTGCCCTCCCACAGCAGCTCTCTCCCAGTGCTGCCCCTTGCCCAGCTCCAGCTCCTGACCCTCTGTCTCTCTCTTTTCCCAGGATACAACGAACAGCCAGTGCTGACCAGTGAGTACCTTGCAGGAGCGGGATGGGATCTGAAGGCAGCAAGGGCCTCACTGGGGTCTTCTCTGTGGTGGTGGAGGCTGGGGGGACGGGCCATGAGATCCTGGGGACATGAGGAGCCTCCCTGCCTCACCCATGGAGTGTAAACCTGCCAGAAGACCTCTGTGTTTGTCCAACCCATAGCCTGCACACGCTGGCTCTTGCCTCTTGTCATTCTCCACCTGTGCTCGTTCTAGTTCCACCAACGACAGCTGCCGCCCTCGAGCGTTTCACCGTCAACTTCACCATCACCAACCTGCCCTACACTTCTGACCTGGAGAATCCTGACTCGGCCAGGTTCAGATCTGCACAAAGGGTTATGAACACCCTGGTAAGTGGACCGGCACTGATCCGTATCCTTGCACTCATTGGCCTCATCTAATTGGAGGTCATGGCTTAACTGAGAAACGTCTCCCCTTTGGCAGCTCGACCGCCTGCTGAAGAAAAGCAGCATCAGCGCCACTTTCCATGGATGTGAAACAACAGACTTCAGGTATGGCCCACTATTGAATCTCCCTTGGGAGGTCCACTGCGGAGATGAGCTGTCATGTCACACTCATTTTCTGTTGGAACCTTTCCCACAGAGGCAGGATGTAGTCTCTGATGCCCTCCTGCCTCAGAGCCTCCCTGTGCTCCCTGCCTGCTTATCTCAGTGGGCTGAAGGCCTAAGCCCTGGATGAGTTTTTGTCCTGCATGGTTTCACCTTCCTGAAAAGGCCCAGGGCTTTACTGGAGGTTGAGAGCAGTGACTGGCCACCAAAACCACACATTTTGGGAGGGCAGAGATTGATTTCCCAGTGGAGTGCTGGCCATGGAAGCCTGCACACCCGGCCCCAGGGGAGAATGTGCAGAAGAAAGTGCTCAAGGAGGTTCCTGTGTTTTGCAGGCCAGGCAGCCACAGGGACGAGACCCGGGTGGACGCCGTGTGCACCTACAGCAAGGAGGCCTCGGCTGCGCCTTTGGACAGGGTGGGGCTGTACCACCAAGTGAGCAACAAGACCAGAGGCATCACCCAGCTGGGCCCCTACAGCCTGGACAAGGACAGCCTCTACGTCAACGGTGACCAGAGCTCCTCCCTCGGCCTCCTCTGCCCTCCCACGGCAGCTCTCTCCCAGTGCTGCCCCTTGCCCAGCTCCAGCTGCTGACCCTCTGTCTCTCTCTTTTCCCAGGATACAACGAACAGCCAGTGCTGACCAGTGAGTACCTTGCAGGAGCGGGATTGGGATCTGAAGGCGAGAAATGCCTCACTAGGGCTTCCTTCAAGCAGAGGAGGTTGAGGGCTTGGGCTTGGGATCCTGGATAGAGGCAGGAATCCTGCCAGCCTTCCCTACGGACACCAGGGCTGGCAAGACACCTCTATGGTTGTCCAACCATAGCCTTGACACCTTGACTTTTGCCTCTTTTCCTTCCCCATCTGTGCTTCTTCCAGCTCCCACCCATCCAACAACGACAGCTGCCGCCCTCGAGCGTTTCACCGTCAACTTCACCATCACCAACCTGCCCTACACTTCCGACCTGGAGAATCCTGACTCGGCCAGGTTCAGAGCTACACGAAGGGTTATGAACACCCTGGTAAGTCAACCAGCACTGAGCCATATCCTTGCCCTCTTTGGCTTCATGAGCTTGGGAGGACTGCAAGCAGCTGGCCATGGCTTAACTGGAAAACCTCTTCCCTTGGCAGCTTGACCGCCTGCTGAAGGAAAGCAGCATTGGCCCTGTTTTCCAAGGATGTGAGACAACAGACTTCAGGTATGAGTCGCACCCCTGTGTCCCTTTGCAAGCCTCTCCTTCACATAATGGAGCTGGTCACACTCATGTTCTCCTTTTTTATGGAGGCAGGACCTTCTCACTGTTGCCTTCCTGCCTCTGGTTTTCTCCCTGATGCCCTTCTCTCTTAGAACACCCCCTCACAGACTTTACTCTCATCTTGGGTTAGTGAAGTTTAAGATTACTTGGTAACCCCTAGAATGACTTCAAAGTCCTTCCAGGCTCTCTCCTCATGAATGTCCCAGGGTGTTCTTGGAGCTGGAGAACAGTGTCCAGCCACCAAACACTCACATTTGGGAAAGGCAGGGCTTGATTTCCCACTCAGAAATGGTCACAGCAGGACCAGGGCCCAGGCCTGAGGAGACAGTGTGCAGAGGAAAGTGCTCAAGGAGGTTCCTGTGTTTTGCAGGCCAGGCAGTCACAGGGACGAGACCCGGGTGGACGCCGTGTGCACCTACAGCAAGGAGGCCTCGGCTGCGCCTTTGGACAGGGTGGGGCTGTACCACCAAGTGAGCAACAAGACCAGAGGCATCACCCAGCTGGGCCCCTACAGCCTGGACAAGGACAGCCTCTACGTCAACGGTGACAATTTTTTTCGATTTCTCTAATTTTCATATACCTAATTTTCTAAACTTAAATAATTTAATATCTTGTCATGTTCATTCGCTAAGTAATTCCTTTTCTTTTACTATTTTTGTTCTTTCACTCAACTATATCTCTCATTCTTTTTGTTGGGTTTACAGGACCTCCTGCACTCTACATACATTTATAATTTTACCTCCTTCTAGCTTTTTTTTTAATATAGTAAAATTAACCTTTTTCAAGTATACTTTCTCTGTCACACTCATTTCAAGTATTCTATCTATGAACTTTTTAGAAAATATAGGGAGTGACCTCTCAAGGTCAAGGAACAGCACTAGAACTTATCATCCATTGACAAAATCATACATAAATTTTCCATATAGAAGTTAAATGGTTCCTTGGCCATGGCAGGGTGGTTGGAACTTGATGATCTTTAAGTTCCCTTCCACCCCAAACCATTCTGTGGCTCTAAACTGGATTTAGGGAATTGGTAAATTCTTTCTAAAGATCCCTAGGAAAGGGAGAATTCTGTGCACTGCTAAGAAAAGCAGCACCTTGCCAACAACGTCCAGCAGGATGAATGTGCATTTATGCCTGGACAGTCACCAAATCAGTCTTTCCCAGGAAATGTTTACACAGGAGCTCTCAGACATGTTCTGTATTCCAGTGTGTGCCAAACCTTCCCAACTGTGAGGCACTTCCTCAAATCCTGTCCCTTTTCTTCCCCCCACAGGTCATAATGAAGTGCATCCTGAACTATGTAAGTACCTTTAAAGAGAAATTGAGGAGCAGGAAGATTTTGCTAATTAGCAACAGCCAAAGCAGCAAGTTGGATTAACCAAGCAAGAGCACTGCCGGTCTATAAAATAATGTTAAGAGAATTTGTGAGCCTGTTAGGGAACCACAGCTTATACAGCCTTGAAGCCACCTAGAATATCTGGGAATTTTGCTTAGCGTGTTTCCTCTTGGGATGTTGAATGTAAAATGGTATTTCCAAGCAATAACTTTCCTTTCTCATTACAGCTGCTGATCAAAGCACCCAACCTCTGGCACCAGCAATAAGGAACTTCACCCTGAACTTCACAATAACCAACCTCCAGTTCACTGCAGATCTGGAGAAACCCAGTTCCAGGAGATTCAAGTCAACAGAAAAAGTCATGTACCACTACGTAAGTCTGGCAGAACAAAGCCCTGCTGGGGCACAGTTCTGTCAGTATCTCTTATCTCTTACCTTCACTGGGACATTTGGCTTACTCCCACGTTGTTATTCCATTCCCAGGTTGATCCTTTACTCCAAAGGAGCAGCATTGGCCCAGCTTACATCGGCTGCAAAGTAATGGCATTCAGGTAAGAGCCATATCTGGGAAAAGTCCCCATTCCCTGCTTCTTAAAATTCCCATTTCTCAGCATTTAACTCATCTCTGAGTATTTTCTTATGTGGTAGCAATGTCTGAGGTGTTTTTCCGACCCATCTTTGATTAAGATGGATATCTCAATTAATAACTAAACCAATGCCTCGTTTCCTAGGTCCACGAAGAACAGGGATGACACAGGAGTAGATGCCATGTGCAGCTGTAGGGATGGGCCTTCAGATCCCAAATTCAACAGAACAACCGTTTACCGGGAGCTGAGCAAAATGACCAACGGCATCACCAAGCTGGGACACTACAGCCTCAACAGCCAGAGCCTCTATGTCAATGGTGAGACCTCCTCAAGGCATTATTCCTAATGAAATTGTGGATTCCCCATCCCTGGAAGTGTTTAAGGCCATGTGGGATGGAGCTCTGAGCATCCCGGTCTAGTGAAAGTTGTCCCTGTCCAGGGCAGAGGGGTTGGAACTGGATGGTCTTTAAGGTCCTTTCCCTCTCAAACCATTCTGGGATTCTCTGTTGGAATCATGGAATCATTATGGTAGGAGAACACCTTTGAGATCAAGTCCAACCTTCACTGTTGACACAGACTAATTTGAAATTAGAATGAAGAAGATTTAGTTACCTCTCAAAACAGAGAACAAAAATTTGAGGGCAAAACCCTGTCAGTCACCAAGTCCTGAATTCAGTAACCAAAATCTTGTAATAAAACCCCCTGGTTTTAGTCCTGCTGAGACTTTCTTGGAATATTTTCCTAATAATTTTCCATTTGTTTTTCAGGTTACAATGAGCCTCATAGTGCATCCTGTAAGTATATTTAAACCCAGATACAGGTTAAAGCTACTTAAAAGCATAAATTGATTTTGTTTCCTGCTGATTTAGCAATGTTTGTAACATTGCAAAATGTCTGAAGGGTAGGATCATGTTCACACAGTTTTTTTCTCTAAGAAACCCAATAACTGCAGTGTCTTATGAAGATCCTGTTCTTATTTTATCCCTGTCATTTTTGTTCTCTCTTGCAGCAGTAAAACCAGCCACCACGCAAAGCCCAGGAGAAATCACGGAGCACTTCACCCTGAACTTCACCATAACCAACCTCATGTTCACCACAGACCTGCAGACACCAAATTCCCGTAAATTCCGGTCCACTGAGAAAATAATGAAACACTACGTAAGCCAAAGTCATGTTGTTTTTCACTGAAATCCCCCAGGATTTTGGGTTTCCCATCTTCACGAAGACTTTTCCTTGCCAGATTGACCCCCTGCTTCAGAAGAGCAGCATTGGCCCCCATTTCTCTGGCTGCAAAGTGACGGGATTCAGGTGAGCAATAACCTGAGAGATTCACTTGGAACTGCAGCAAATGGATTTCCTTACATTTGACTGACACTTTAATAATTGTTCTCCTTTTTCAAGCAGTTGCTTTCATTATAATAAAGCTCCTACACCCTTGTGTATGGTCTTTATCTTACAAAGCCTTTTTCCTTGTAAGACCGTACTCAGTAATTTCTGCACTTCATCTGAGAACTGTGGACAGATTTACAGGGAGGGATTTTTTAATTACATCAGAAAAAAACCTCCAAAATATTTTTAATAACTAACAGAAACTCTATGATATTCAATTCCTCAGGCCTGGGAAGAACAGGGATAGCACAGGAGTGGACACCAAATGCAGCTATGGAAAGGGCTCCCAGGTGCCCAAGTTTAACCCAGCTGAGGTTTACCAAGAGCTGAAGAGAAAGACAAGTGGCATCACCAAGTTGGGAATCTACAGCCTGGACAACAAGAGCCTCTATGTCAATGGTGAGTGTTTGATTTTCCCATTCCTCCGGGCACTGGAGCAGTTTGGGACCACCTTGGCTCTCAGGGACCACCACAATGTTAAAAAAGTGACCTTGAGGAGAAGGTCTGGAGTTTTCTGCATAATTTATCTGTGTAGGATGAAGTGTAAGATTTAAAATCTTTTCACGTCGACATTTTTGAAGATTTTAATTTCTACATTACATTGAAGAGTGACTTAATTTTAGTTTTGACCTCAATCATTCACCTGCCTGTGAACATTTCACCTGATTTCTGTCCCACAGTGTTTAATTAAACACTGGCACACACATTTTCTCGTTGTAGCCCTGCTCTTCCAAAGCACCTTGTCCTGCCTAAGCTTTGTTTGTTTAACACATTCACACCCTTGGGGCCTGGTTCTGATGATTCATTCCCAAGTCATCCTTTTAATCACCCCCTCTCCACTTCCATTCTCAAAAGTGGATTCTCTCTTACATAACTCTTTCTCTTGCATTTCCTTTCCAGGTTACAATGAACCCCTTGAGAGATCCCGTAAGTATTTTGCCAAATTCATTTTGCCAAGTTCATTTTGCCAAATTTATTTCAGGGGGAGCTCTCAAAGAAGCACTCCCCTCAGAAATTCAGAGGGGAAGAGATTATTCAGAGTAGCTTTGAGGTGTGCTGGGATTAGGAAGGTTTTGAAAGTGAAAACAGCTTTTTTGTAGGAAATTCCTAATCCTTCTCCCCTTTGATTACAGCTCGGAGCACCACAGCTGCACCAAGACCAACATCCAGGAATTTCACACTTAACTTCACCTTGACCAACCTCCGCTACACTGCAGATCTGGATGACCCAAATTCTCGCAAATTCAAATCCACAGTGAAAGTTATGAACCACTACGTGAGTCCGGCTCTGCTTGTGCCCCTTTCGGGTCATGGTGGTGACCTAAATCCTCCTGCTTTAAACTCGGGACATGATTACCATCTCTCAATTGTCCTTTTTTTTTTCGACAGCTTGACCCTCTTTTCAAAAGGAGCAGCATAAGCTCTGCCTACACAGGATGTAAAACCATGAGATTTAGGTAAGACTCAGAAATCCAGAATCCCAGGGTGGGTCGGGTTGGAAGGGACCTCAGTGGGTCACCTGGTCCCACCTCCCTGCTCCAGCAGGGTCATCCCAGAGCACATGGATTGTGTCCAGATAGCTCTGGAATATCTTCAGTGAGGAGATTCCACAACTTTTCTGGACAATCTGTTCCAGTGTTTGGTCACTGCCCAGGGAAGAAGTTCTTCCTCATGCTCATGAACTTCCTGGGCATCAGTTCCTGCCTGTTCCTCTTGTCCTATTCCTCTTCAGCAGGGAGGAGACCCTGGTCCTTACTCTGAGCCCTCCCTACAGACACTGAAAGTATTTGAAAGAACACTAAAATAAAGTGTCTGAGATACCAAAATACCTAAATATAAAACACCTAAAATACTCCTGAAACGGCAATGAACCATTTCTTTATCCACTCTCACACAGCTTCAATTCGTGGTTGTTCTGAGGCCAGAAAACAGAACTCGTGACACCTCCCTGTCCAGTCAGGATTTTTTTTAGCTGGTAAAATCATTTTAGTATCTAAATGTCATCACCCCAGTTCTGGAGAGCCTGGTGAAGGATGCAGGAGCCCATTGGCACTGAGGGTTTGGTGTCTGTCCTAAAAGCCCCACAGGGAGTTCCTGCAGCAGAGCAGTGTCCCAAAGGACACGTCTGACATTTTTCCCTAGGTCTGGAAGGCACGGGGATGACACGAAAGTGGACGCTGTGTGCAGCTACAAGGACAACGCCAGCCTGGCCAGGTTGGACAGAGAAAAGCTTTACCAGGAGCTGAGCACCATGACCAACAATGTCACCAAACTGGGCCACTACAGCCTGGACAGGAACAGCCTGCACGTCAATGGTAAGCATCCATCGGGATAACAGGATTTTGGGATCTCCTGGAGATCACTCCTCATCGCTGGGGCCTGAGCACTGAGGAACCCTTCGGTTTGTTGGTTTTCTCTAAGCTTTGACACAATGACCAAATCAATCCAACAGGATATTGCCATGCTGGCAGCATTTCCATCCCTTAAATCACACAAATTCCTGGAGAATTTCGTTGTTACGTTATATGATCTAAGCAGGGATGTACTTATATTGCTTTTATGATATGGACAGATCTAAAAATAAATTCACTCTACCCTTTTTATTTAGGTTTCCCCCTCACAGACACAGCTGCCACCAGAAAGCCTGTCTTAATGGAAGTGGCAGCCAAACTGGGCTACAGACTGAGCTTCAGAATAGTCAATGAAAACCTCACCAACCCTGACTCCCAGTCTCCAGAATACAGAGCAGCAGTGGAAAGTATCACCAACAAGGTAAGGTGGTATTTGAGAATATTTCTAGCTGGTCAGGTTTTGAAGCAGCTGCCAAAGATATATGTCTTAATTAAAAGAAAAATTTAAAATCAACATTTGGGAACAATAATTTCAGGAATCTGAAAGATGAGACTGGCCTTTGATTCACTTTTGGTTTTGTTAAGTTGTGCCTGGTGGGTGTCATCCCTGCCCATGGCAGGGGGCTGGGACTGGAGGATCTTTAAGGTCCTTTCCAACCCAAACCATTCCATGATTCCATTTGGTCTTAAGAAATTCTCTCCAGCCAAAGACATGGACTGCAAAATGCCAGAGCTGATCTGCTAAATGAAGTCACCCTCAGCATTTCACTCCCACCTCCAGAAGTGCATCCAAGGTCAATCCCTGCTGGGCAAATCCCTGGTCAGCACATTCATAATTCATTCCTAGAATCCAACGCTTTCTCTTCAGCACCAATCCAGTTTATCAACCTCATAAGGCCCTGATTGGGTGGGTTTTGCTCTTTTTGAGCTGTGGGTCTGTGAGGTTGGGCTGTCATTCAGGACACTGCTCTCCCACAGCAGCATCCTGCTCGGATAAGGCAGGAATGTTTGCCAGGATGGAAGTCAGACCCCACCACCAGAAAGCGCCTCTTCCAAAGTAAAACCCAACTGCCAAGAAATCCAACCAGCAAAAAATAACCCCGGTGTTTCTCCAGAGCTCGAGTTCCTCCTGCTGGCCTAAAGCATCCCCCCAGTGCCCAAACTCATTAATATTTAATGTCACATTTTCATTTCAGATGAATCACTTGTACCGTCAAAGCGACCTGCGGGACCAGTTCCTGACCTGCAACATCACTGGGCTGAGGTTTGGGATAAAATCTGATTTTGTTTAAAGATTGCCACACCTTGGCACTGTTTCCCCATGGCCAAGTGCCACTGGCCCCTTTGGAATTCCTCCCCTCCATTCTCCTGTTGGAAATTGATGCCCTAAGGAGGCATTTCCAGGCTTCCCAGAATTTGTCAGTTTGAATTTTTTTTGGACTAGGGTTTCTCACTCAGGGTTTCTGTAAGGCACTCTCAGGTCTCTGAGCACCCCAGGAATTACTGATTCCATCCTTTTACTGGGCACTGGTGATCCTGTGACCCCTGCACTCCTCTTGACTTGAACTCCACTAGATTTTACAAGTGAGCTGCAGTGTCCTGCTCAGGATGGAAGAGGCTTGGACAAGGGACCCTCTCACAGGGCAAAAGTTTTCAAAAACCTAAAAGTGCTGCTCTTTCCTTGCATTCATGCAATACAACCTAAATTTGTCCAGAGAGGAGGTAAAATTTTAATTCCTGTCCTTACCCAAAGGAAAAGCGCCAACCAGCCCATTCCACAGCGTTATTCCACCACGTTACTTTAACCCTCACAACAGCAGGAACCCTTCAGGAAACTCCTTCCCACACGGAGCTTCCTGCCCACCCTGTTTACCTCCCAACCTCTGTCCCTCTGCCTGCAGGCCTGGATCCATAGTGGTCGACTGCCAGTGCTTCTTCCAGCCCAACCCCAACATCAACAGAGCCGTGGTTGAAAGGACTTTCCAGGACAGGGCCTCCAACACCACTGGGCTGTGGCTGGGGAGCAGCTACCGACTGCAGGAATTCTCAGTGGACAGTACGTGCATCAAATCCCTGCCCAGAGAACTCACTTTGCCATGGCACACTCAGAATTTCCCAAATCCTGCTCTGTCAGGGCAGAAATGAATCTATTATTAAGTGGAATCACTGGACTCTGATTCGGGCCATTCAGACATTCAGTCCTTTAGTCCTCAATGGCTTAAGGGGTTATTCAATATTAAGATGTTATTCTATATTACGGTGTTACTCAAAATTGAATTGCTATTCCAAATCAGGTGTTATTCAATATCAAAGAATCAGAAAATGCAGTGGGAACTGCTTGCCACAAATTCAACCATCTAGAGCTAAACAGACTTCCAGCTTTTTTTCCCAATGTTGAGCATCCCAAAGAAATGAATGTCCTGGTACCTTGGGAATTTCCTGTCAGACCCCAGTGCAACTCAAGTTCTGCCAATCCAAGACTTCGAGCTAAAAGGCTGCAGCTCAGTGCTGCTGGGTAGGAAAACCTCAGTTTCTCTCTGCTAGAATTTAATTTTCCTCTCCACTTCCAGCCTTGGAACTCTCAGTGGAGGCAGCAACGCACAGGACACCCCTCAAGTCTGGCAAAGAAAACTTCAGATTAAATTTCCGAATCTCCAACCTTCCCTACTCGCCAGAACTGCAGGACTCCAGCTCCCGGATGTACCAAGAGAACAAAGAGAAGATTGAGAAAGAGGTAAAATGAACAGCAACAGCTTGAGCTCCCTGTCCAAAGGATCTGTTAAATTAACTCAGCTTTCTTCAACTGTTTTGTTTCTCCCCATCAGCTCGAGGTATTCAGGAGCAGCCACCTGAAGGACCAATTTGTTGGCTGCACTGTGGAGAGCTTTGGGTACGTCCAGTGCTTTTTTCAAGTCCCAAAAGAGCAGTTCAGGGAGACATCCAGGGTGTCCACACCTCCCTGCCAACCTCTGTGCCCCCAGTGACACACGGGAGTCACTTCATTCACCCTCAGTCAGTTTTGCCTTCACCACAAAAGGTTTCTGTCCAAAGAGAGCTGGTTTTGTTTCGGTGCTGGCAGAGCTGTTTTCATGCATGAACAACCCCTGGGTAAAGCAAACACGTTCATTCTCTCGTTTAACGTGTTCAAATAAGCTCAAATTCCACCGACACACAGCAGGAAAACCAGCAGCAGAACTGACCAGCCTGAGGACAAAATCTGCCTGTGTGAGACTCCTGCAACTCCTCTTTGGAGGAACAAAGCAGCAGAGTTGATTTAACTTTTAGACATAAAGCTGATTTAGAAATAGAGTTGATTTTCCTCTTAGAAACAGAGCTGATTCACCTCTTAAAAATGCCTTGCTGGGGATTAAATCAGTGGGTGGATTTCACAAGGCTGCAGGAGTTGCTGTCTCACCCAGAACAAGCTGCTAAAAGTGATCCCATCCCAATAAAACATCGCTGGGACATCTGCAAACCCAAGACTCCAAATCCCTCTCCCTGCTCTCCTCAGCTCTGCTTCACTTTCTCTCCTCTCTGCCTGTCACCCTCCAGGCCTGTCCACGGCAAAGGACACACAGAGGTTGCCTCAAGCTGCAAGTTCACCCCAGATCCCCTCTCAGGGGCTTTGCAAGAGCAGCAGGTGTTTGAGGAGCTGGAACTCCTGACCCAGGGCTTCACCAGGCTGGGCCCCAGCTACGAGTTGGAGGAGCAGAGTCTGGTGGTGGAAGGTGAGAGAATTTGGAGAATTCTTCTTATTTTTGTTTTAATCGGCTCCAGAGTTCCATTCCTCATCTGTCCCACTCCTCATTTCCAGGTTACGCTCCACTGAAGATAGATGAACACGAGTCCCAAAGATCTGGTAGGTGCCTTTTTGGGAAGGATTGACCCGACAGCCACTGAATGCTTGAGCTCTAATAAATACTTGAGCTGTAATAAACCAGCATCAGGTATCTTGGAATGAGACTAAACCCATGGAAAAGACCAAAATGCCAGGGCTCTTGGTAGCAAACAGCAGGTGCCACCAGCCTGAGGGAAATGGAATTGAGGGACAGGCAAAAGCAGTGCAGTTTGGGAAGCTGTTTTAAAACTCTGGCACCAATAAATTTTGATAACTGCAGTATTTCTAACAAAAGACCAGACCAGATATGGTTCAGCTCAGCTACAGCCCCAGAACTGACAGCAAACAGGAGAGAGAAAAAAAATACCCTGAGCTGTTGCTTTCCCAGGCATCACAAAGACTCTGGTAAAACAACTACAGCTTTGCTGACACCCTGAGCCCTGTCCCCAAAAGAGTCCAGAAGCAGCTAAGACAGAACTTTGTCACTCTGAGCATCCCAGAACTTTGTCACTCTGAACACCCCTGGAATCAGCTGGGGGCTCTGCTGCTCCCTGCAGTGGCATTTAAGGTTCTGGATCCTTGGACCCTCACTCCATTTCCCCAAATTTCTGTAATTTGCCCTGACCTACAGAGTGTTCAGCACTTCTGAACTTTGCCAGGGTGCGATCTCCCTCTCATAACCCCACGTGGAGCAGTCCCTAAACCTGACGTGCCCTTTTTTTTTCCCCTTTGCAGAGCTTCAGTTTTGGGCCATCATCCTCATCTGCCTTTTCGCCCTGCTGGGCTTCGTCCTCCTCCTCTTGTTGTGCTTCCTGGTGAGTGTCCCCTTTGCTATCCCACCTGTCCCTTGACTCCTGCAGAGCCACAGGAGGGACAATCAGACACATTCCCCACCCAGTGCCTGGTAACAGCCAAAACCACCCCAAATCCTTCAGTCCCTGCCGGTTCTTCCCAGCACGGGGGAGCAGGAGATGGGGAAGGGAGTTTAGAGTCAGCTGAGCAGATTTTTAGGAAAGGAAGGAGGATCTTCCTTCTAGAAAAGGAGCAGGATCGTGGCTGGCACCGAGTTTTTGCAGAGGGCAAAACACAAACCCAAAGGTGAGGCCAACACTGAGATGACGAGCAGGAATTAGGGAATCCACAGGTGGAATTAGGGAACCCCATGCAGCATTTCCTAAACCTCTTCCCTGTCCAAATACCTGCAGGATGAGCAGGTTCCAAGTGAGGCAGTGCCAAAAACAACATTTTTAACAGCCTGTGGGAACCACGTGGAGAATTTTGTAGTCAGTGCTCTTAACCTACAGACAGCAGCAGCCTGGCAGGGCTGCAAATCCTTGGAGAAGGCAGAGGAGATCCTATTCCCACCTCCAGTGGTGTTTTGATGGGGAGCAACATCTAAAAAGCACTGGTTGAAAAGTTTGTTTTGCATCAGCTGAGGAGAAGAGCTAAATCTACAGAGAGCAGGGAGGTTCAGGAGTCCAAATTACAGCCAGCGGGATTTAGGAGAGGAAACCCCTCTGCTGCAGAGCTGCCTCACAGCTTTAGGCAAACATTTATTCCCAAAATCCCTCCCTTCCCACCTGGCAACATCATTTGGGGGCATCTAATGACAGGCAGAGCATGGATTCAATTTTTTTCTCATTAATTTTGTTCTTTTCCCCATTAATTTTTGTCTTTTCCCCATTAATTTTGGGGGTTTTCCCCACTAATTTTGCTCTCTTCCCACCAGGTGCTCTCCTGCCTGAGGAGAAAGTCCCACCTGTACCAGGTGCAGCAGGGCCTGTATGGGCTGTACTTCCCCCACCTGAGCACAGGGAAGGTTCACTGACACCTCAGCTTGGTCTTCCCAGACCTGTTCGTCCACTGATGAAGGAAAAGTAGCTCTAAAAACTAGAAAAATATTCCTTTTAATAAATTATTTCAGCATTTTCTCTCACCTCGAGACAAATCTTTTGCACTATTGCCATGATTCTTTTCCTACTCGGGGAAACTGCCAACAGTGCAAGTGCTGAGGAAAATATTTTAAATATTTTTCTATTGCCTTGCAGCGTTTCATATAAATACAAATTTTATATAAATATTACACAACCAGGGGAAAATAAAAGCTACCAGGAGGTGCAGTTTGCAAGGCCCTTCAGTGTTAACGTCAGTTTTCTGAAAAAGGCTTGAAATTATACTAATTTAGAGATTTTTGGGGACTGACTGTTGTAGGCTTAGAAATCCCACCTAGATTTTAGCTTTTTCACCACTGAGCTTTGAAAAATGTAAATACCTTAAATTAATTCAAATATTTCACCTATTTATAATTACGACATTATGATGTAAAGAGACATTGTTAAATCTGAGTGTGACACAGCCAGGCTGTGGTTTTTTGAGATTGCTGCTGATTTCAGTTCAATAAATGCAACTTTGTACTGCTGTGAAGTTGTGTTTCCTCTGTCTCAGCATTTTTGTCATCCCAAATCAGAAACTCCACAGAAATCCCAGGGGTTTTGCTCCTCAGCTCCCATCCCACCAGCTCAGGATCTGTTTTTAGAGCTCAGCCCCTTTCCCTGCCCCTCTCACCCAGCCAGAATTGCCCCAAAACTCCCATTTCGTGCCCCAATTTCCTGCCGAGCACAAGACTCGGGGCTGTTTCTCTGCAATTATTTGATCCTCTCACTAAATGGCCTCTCTGAAAGTGAAAGCATTCGATCAGAATTAATGAAGGCACGATTAGTCATTAATCCTTCCACTGCAGGCGGTGTTTCCGCGCAACCAGAGTGGGTTTTGCTTTCAAAGCCAAGCTCCTCCAGGGCAGGTCCGACCAGTTCGCCCCCAGCTCAGTTTCCTGCAGAGGATTAGGATCTGTTTGCTCGCTCAAACAAAGGGCTTGAAGCACCAATTATGTCAGCAAACATCAATTAAAAGCTCTCGGAGCTCTTGCAAAACTCCTCCGCGGTGTCCCTGTCACCCCGAGTGTCCTGAGCGCGGCTGCCGCCCTGTGACAGGGACGTGGGAGTGGGGAGGAATTCACAGGAAAGCTGTGGCAGAGCCCAGACACCACAATCATAAAATCCTGGAATATCCTGAGCTGGAAGGGACCCTCAGGGATCATTGATCCAGCCCCTGGCCCTGCCCAGACACCCCAACAACCCCACCCTGGGCATCCCTGAGAGCGGTGTCCAAACGCTCCTGGAGCTCTGGCAGCCTTGGGGCCGGGACCATTCCCTGGGGAGCCTGGGCAGTGCCCCAGCAGCCTCGGGGGGAAGAACCTTTCCCTGAGATCCATCCCAAGCCCTGACACAGCTTTGTGCCATCAGAGCAGAGCTCCTGCCTTGGCAGCCCTGGGAAAAGCCCCGGATCTGCAGCTGACTGTCCCTGCTGTGCCTCAGTTTCCTTCCCCCCGGCTCCCCTCTCCCCCGGGGAGTCTCTCACTCCCAAAACGCCACGAGTGAAGCCAACAGCAAAGACGAGAAGTCGGCACACACTGGGAGAGGAAGGTGCTGGGTTTTGGACCTGTTTCCTGGATATTCTGAATTTTCATTTTCCCACCGTGGCCCCAGGGGAAGAGCTGCCTCTCACACCAGGAGCCACAATCACCTGTGCCCAGGGCTCGGGGAGGAGAGGCCCAGCACACCCTGCAGGGCAGAGCTGGCACCGCTGGCCTGTCCAGCCCAGGGACCAAAGGGAATGTAAAAAACCCAGCAGTTTCCCAGGGAAGCCCCGGGAGCACTCCAGGCCCGGGACGAACTGGGAGCACGGGGCACATTCCTCACAGAAAGGCACAAGTAGCTGCTCTAATGCAGAAAAGCCTCACACAGCTCTGCCTGAGCTGTTCCTGGAGATCCAAAATGCCAAGGAAACCTTCCCAGCACCACCTGAGACCTCACTCCCCAAAGGAATTGTTCCTTTCTTGCAGAGGAAGAGCTGCAGAGCATCCCCCTGTGCCCAGCACAGCACCAGCACTCACTGCCAGCCCAGGACGTGCCAGGTACCACCAACCCCACCCAGCTTTGCCATCCTGGGCAGGGGGCAAACCCCAACCCTGCCAGGGGTCCCCCACAGCGGAGCCCCAAAACCAGAGCCAAAATTAAAGCTGAAAAACACTGAGAAAGGAGCACCGAGACAGCTGCGAGGGGAGGGAGCAGCAGCTTGCAGGGAGAAAGGGCTCAGGGGCGCTCTGGGGGTGGTTGGGTGCCCATGAGCCTCAATCCAGGGCTGCTTTCCAAGGAATGGGGGGCCCCACACCCACACGGTGCTCTGAGCATCCCCTGTGCTGTGTCAGGATGGGCTTCGTGCTGGGCTCGGAGCTCAAGGCTGCAGGGCTGGGCCAGCTCAGCACCGACCACGGGGCTCAGCCTCTGCCCTGGGCAGGGATTGGGCTGGGGAAAGGCAGAAAAAGTGGGTGAAGAAGCTCAGGAATCTGCCCTCAGCTCCGGCTGCAGCCCCTCCCCGCAGCCCCCGTGCTGTGTCACGATGAGCTGCGTGCTGGGGTTGGACACCCACCCGTGTTTGCTGGGGAGCTGCTGCTCCCAAAAAACCTGCCCGGCTCAGCACCAGCCAGGGGGCTCAGCCTCTGCCCTGGGCAGGGATTGGGCTGGGGAAAGGCAGAAAAAGTGGGTGAAGGCTCAGGAATCTGCCCCCAGCTCCTGCTGCAGCCCCTCCCTGCACCCTGCACAGCCTTTGCCTCCCTCTGCCTCTCTTGTCCCCTTCCCCTGCACCTGCACCAGGGCAGCTCCTCAGCGCTCCTGGCCTTGCGTTTGTCCCCACGGCACCCAGCTGAGGCCCTGCTGCCACCAGAGGGTGAAGGGGCCCGTGGCAGCACCGATCCCACCCTGCCCCAGCACCTGCCTGGCACTGCCAGGGAGCTGCTGTGAGGTCACAGCCGCTTTGTCAGTCTCTCCTGAGCACTGCAAACCAGCCTGAGCTGCATGGATGAGATTCAGCTGCTCCTCCTCCTTCTCCCCAGCAGTTCCTATTCCACTTGGCTCTCACAGATGGAGAAATGCTCCATCTGCTTTGGAAGCAGCTGTCAGAAATCTCCTTGTGCAGCAAGGCCACCCTGCAGGGAGTCACACTGAGACACCTCTGCCACCTCCTGCTCTCAGCATCAACCCAGCACCGCTTCCCGGGGTCAGAATTCCATCCTGTCCCACCTCTCATGGAGAGAACGGGGGCAACCTGAGCTGATTGTCCAGAGCAGGGTCCAGACCTCCCACCCCACCACCCACAGTGAGGGCACCCAGCCCCAGCTGGGATTTACAACTCCACAGGCGAGGGCTCACCCTTCCTGCTCATCCCCCTCAGTCCTTCCTCTAATTAGTGAATTAATCTAATTGCATCTCATCAGCCTTTCTCCGCTGGGTACCTCATCCTGGGGCAGCCAGGAGATCTCCAGCATGCCCAGCAAGGAATTTCATTTGTGAACTGGTTGTTTTAGCTGTAAATGCTAAATGTTGTCAGTGCCAATGACTGAATCCACTGGCACAGTTTGGTGTCACCTGCAGGGTTTGGTGTCACCTCCAGGGCTTGGTGTCATCTGAAGAGTTTGGTGTCATCTGTAGGGTTTGGTGTCATCTGTAGGGTTTGCTGTCCCCTGCATGGTTTGGTGTCACCTGCAGGGTTTGGTGTCACCTGTAGGGTTTGGTGTCACACCCAGGGTTTGGTGTCACCTCCATGGCTTGGTGTCACCTGTGAGGTTTGGTGTCACCCTCAGAGTTTGGTGTCACCCCCAGGGTTTGCTGTCCCCTGCAGGGTTTGGTGTCACCCCCAGCGTTTGGTGTCACCTCCATGGCTTGGTGTCACCTGTGAGGTTTGGTGTCACCCCCAGAGTTTGGTGTCACCTGTAGGGTTTGGTGTCACCCCCAGGGTTTGCTGACCCTTGCAGGGTTTGGTGTCACCTGTAGGGTTTGGTGTCACCCCCAGGGTTTGCTGTCCCCTGCAGGGTTTGGTGTCACCTGCAGGGTTTGGTGTCACCTGTAGGGTTTGGTGTCACCCCCAGGGTTTGCTGTCCCCTGCAGGGTTTGGTGTCACCTGTAGGGTTTGGTGTCACCCCCAGGGTTTGGTGTCACCTGTAGGGTTTGGTGTCACCCCCAGGGTTTGCTGTCCCCTGCATGGTTTGGTGTCACCTGTAGGGTTTGGTGTCACCTGTAGGATTTGCTGTCCCCTGCAGGGTTTGGTGTCACCCCTACGATGCTCAGCAGCCCCAGGCACACCCACCTGTGCTCAGCCAGGGCAGCTGAGCGATGGCAATCCCCCGCAAGGTGACACCTGTGGCTCAGGGCAGGGGCACTGGGTGGCAGCGGGTGGCCAGTGCAGCCTCCGGCCAGTGTCCAGCAGCATCCCACAGGACGTGCTGCTCCCTGCGGGGAGCGGGGCCCCTCTGGGGCAGGGCACGGGTGGCTGCAGTGACCCCCCCAACACGGGGTTGCCGGGGCTGGGGTTCCACCGACCCCACACGGCCCCCGCTGATGTCACAGGGCCCTCATCCCACATTCCATTCCCAGAGCTGCCCCAGCACCCAGGAAAGGCCCTGCCAGGAGCTGGGCTCTGCCGGGAATGTGGGAGGGCGCTGGGATGGGGCAGGGTTGTCCCAGGGAGCAGAGGGGAGGCTCAGGAATGTGGGAGGGACGCAGGGAGGAGGTGTCAGGGATGCTGGAGGTCTCCTGCAGGACACTTCCCCAGGGATTTCTGACCAGCAAGGAGAACTTGAGTCTCAAATGGACTCCAAGTGGTCACTCCAACACCCCTGAAACTTCCAGGGAAAACCAGGTCGTCCCTCCCTGGAAACCCAGCCCCAAAACGGGGCTGCCTGGAGGAAGGAGCAGCCCCTGGGATCCCCCAGAGCCCCAGGGCTGTCCCTGTCCTGAGCTGTGGCACTGTGTGCCC